>OX439044.1:60362684-60962684 GCA_949317995.1 Acholoe squamosa
GTGCAGAATACAAGTTTAGTGATGACACAGATGACATGCTAAATACATGTAGTTTTGGATTGAGGGCATCTCCTTAGGACTGAGTCCTTCACATGTGACATTTTCATGAGGTATACTTTACAATATCCATTAACAAGTGGTCCTCAAGTTTGACACGAGTGCTCAGCAAATAGATGTACCTTAAATTCCAGCGTATAAGTCGCAGTTTATCCGCGAACCATAAGCTTCCTGTGGGTTGTATTATCAGCCCAAAGAGGGGGTGCAGCTTATAGACGGGGTCTTTAGCACTACAGAATAGTACAAACCTTCAATTTTCAAGCCCCCACATCTGGCTTATACTGCTATAGCGGGTGCGGCATATACATAAGAACTTAGATACGGTATGTATAGGTGAAATTTGCTTTTTTTTTTCTCCCAAACAGGTGTCTGATTCGCCTATAGAACTGACACAGCGCACACCACCGCCGCAGCAAAGTCAATACCAGGGCAGTCAAGACCAGCCCTACAATCTGTGTAAGCCCATCACTGACCAGGTGATTGGTTCCCAGTCTGACCCCGATGGCACAGAGGTCCTAGACCTGAGTCGTAGCACCGGCACAGCCGATGTCACCAAGGGTGCAGGGTCAGGGTCGAGGCCTGTATTAGGGACAATCAAACCAGTGACAGAGGCCAATACAGACAAGGACACTTACCAAGGTCAGTAACTACATTACCGGTCAGTGAGGTAATTAGTGGGGTCATTTGTGGGTTCAACAAATGAACAGTGACTCTGGGAGTAATCTGGTATATGTAGAATGTAAAATATTCACTGTTATTTTTTTTAACTTCTCTCCCTTTTATGCAGACATTGAATGTGCTGTGATGGCCTTAATAGCATGTATATTGTGTTCATATTTTTCAGTGACGTCTGAGCCACTTCCCTTACGCGACCCGGACGACCCGAGCGAGGATTACTGCGCCGTGTGTCAGAATGGGGGTGAGCTCCTCTGCTGTGACACGTGTCCCAAGGTGTTTCACCTTACCTGCCACGTCCCCACCCTCAGCAAGGAGCCCAGGTAGGACACATTAAATTACATATACTAGACCAGTCTCATTTTGTTTTTTTACTCATAAATGAGATATTAGTGCATTATAAATTGATTAAGTTCATCACCGGCAGTTGTCATATTTGATATAAAAACATATGAATTTTAATATCACAGGAATTTATTATGGAATATAAGTGCTACACACTACAGAGTGTTAGCAGCGTAAAACCCAGCATATTAGCAGCACCCCGCATTCATGGCAAGTCCATGAGCCATACCTGGTGTTTGAGTTACTATATCTTTAGTATTGCTGTAACTTTGCATATAAACCACACCCAGAGTTCAGCTAGGAGCTGTAATAACTAAGAAAATATATACGCAACGGTTTTATGGCAGTATTTTATGTTTAAGATGTGAGTGCATGTCAGTGCATGTGATTTCATATAAGAATCTGCTTTTTTCCCCCATGGCAGTGGGACGTGGTCATGTGGCCTGTGTACCCGTGAGTCTGAGCTAAAAATTGAAGCAGCCCTACCCAGACCAGTGGAAACCACAGGCTCAAAACGAAAAATGTCTATGGAAAAACTCCTGGATAGAGAAATGAAGGTATGTATGCTGTTATGTTCATTCTTCAAAATAGAATTATGGTATCTAAATATACCCGGTAGTTTGACTGGTTATAACTGCAACAACACATTTGATATCACACATGTATGTAATTTATTTATTTCACAGAGAAAGTTTGGATTGAGGCGTTATTACAAGGTTTAGTAAAGTGTTGATTGGCCAATAACTCATAAAATGTGGAGATTGTAAAATACTTTTTAGATATTTTATCAGATTTTCAAATAATCTGGCATATTCTGAAAGGGAAAAAAAATATGGGAAAATGGTCTGCATTTTATGGAGATATGTCCATTGATATTGCTATTTTTTTTCTCTTGTTACTCTTGATATCACAATTCCGCATTGTGTTCCCCTTTTTTGTGTTGAATGTTCGTTTACCATAGTGTTATACCTATACACCAAGAAGTCGCGATGGGATCAAAAATCGTTTTGCACTAACTTCAAATTGAATATTGGAATCGCAAGATTAACAGGCATAGGCTCTAGCAATTAGACTTTTGTTATTTGACGTTTCATTGTTACTTAGCAATAGTATTAATTGATGATTTCTAAGTATTGAAGACCTGTTCTAACATAAATGCTCATTCTTTCTAAGGTGTGCCAAAGGATATTACTTGAACTCTTCTGCAACAAAGCTAGTCCACTGTTCCACGAACCAGTGCCCAAAGGAGTGAGTATTATGTATAAATAGGGATATTGGCTAGAAATTAAACTAGCAGAATAAAGCATTAATAAGATTTTGTTTTCATTGTAAAACAGTATCAGAATTTAGCTTGCTATCTCTGTCAGAGTTATTGTATGTCGCGATCTTTATGATGTGCTATCTTTCTGATATAACACATTACCTTTTTGGCCTATTACAGATGCCTCAAAATTACTGTGCATAAAAATTAGAATTTGAAGATTTGAATTAAATAACCAGATTTTAAAGTAAGTATAAAGAATAAAATGGCAAAGAATAACAGAGCGTTTTTGATTTTAGGTGCCCAATTACCACAAAATCATATCAACGCCAATGGATCTAGGAACAATCAAAGCCAAGCTAATGCGTTCACACGGTGCTCGGTATATCACCATCGATGACTTCCTTGGAGACATACAGCTTGTGTTTACCAACTGTACTGTGTTTAACGATGTAAGTATAGAAGAGGGATTGTTGCGCAAAATATATCAGTTAACTTAACCCACAGATCCGTAGGGTTGTGGCCCCTAACAGATGACTTAAGTAGTCAATTTAAGTTGTGAAGGCCTTGATCATAGGCCATAATCATACAGAACTGTGGGCCAACTGATTTTAACCCACGGTTACCCGCAATAACCAAAACTCGCTTTTGTTCTAAGGTGTCACTGTGGGTTGAATATTTAACTCGAAAAGCGAGTTATAAGGAGACACCCTGGGGCCCTGCACTTTCAGTCACTTTGGTGGTGCGAATAAGTTTTAAAAAAGATGGAAATTTTGTATATAAGAGGCAGAATTACTTAATGAATTTGTAGTGCCATTAAAGGAGGAGATGTAGGGGTCTTGCAGGAAAAGGTACATGTATTTCATTAAAAATTTTTGTAAATTTTGAGAAATTGTCAATATTGTACAGACTCAGTTGGTTGGCAGCCATAAGACGCTTTTTGCGACCAATGGTGAAGGTATATGATGTTGATCCATGTATCAACTTTCCCGCTTTTTTTGGCAATGTGGTGCGAATAGCCAAGTTTTGGTGGGAGTTATGCGAATAGTCACTTGGTGGTGCAAATAACCTGGGCGAGGGAGTGCTGATGCAACAGGATGAGTGCACAACTCATGGGAGCCAATCACAGGCTTTTCACTTTTCGAGTTATCAGCAATTTACATTGCTGCATTATATTAGAAATACAGGAACACAGTGAAAAATAACCCTACTTTTTGACGTAAACCAAAAGAAGAAACACTCATCTACGAGATCGCAATCAACACAAGTTTTTCAATGCACTATAATTCCAATAACTGAAATGTTTGAATTTGTAATGTTGAATTTTTAGGTAGCAAATTGAAAACAGAAGTCCTCCAGTAGAATGAGATCCCGATACCATGACATTAAGATGTATTTCATTTTATTTTCAGCCTGAATCACAAGTGGGTAAAGCTGGAAAGATCATGGAGAGTTTCTTCCATGAATTGGTAAACAAGTACCTGCCATACTTCCGTGCCTGGACAGCCTCGCCACACGACTACCTTGTAGAAACGAAGGAGGGGACCAAAGCCAAACGACGGAAGATATCTGGCAAAGATGGAAAGGAATCTAAAGGTCATAAAGACAAAGGGCTCCATCCGGAGGGACCACGTGTTAGGGGCAAATCACCAGGCCCCCGTGATAAACCTCGCAAAGCACAAGACAAAAGCCACGAGCAAGTGGAGTATAAAGACTCATACTTTGGCACAGTTCCAGATGCAGACGAAGGACCGAGGGACCTTAGTATGGCTTTTGGTGCTGAAGACACAGAGGAGGCACTGATCCGCAATCTTGGATTAATACGCAATCAATGCGAGCAAATAAGTTCTGTTAGTGCTATAGAACCTGAGCCACAGGATCTTCCAAGTGACCCGATTGTCGATCCGAATGATGATGATTACCCGGAGCTCAGGGAATTGGCACCAATGGAGGAACAAGCAAAAGAAAGTGCACAAGAGGTCCCTGTTGAATATGAGGGCTCCAAGGCAGATTCTGTCCCCAACAAAGATGATATACAAGATACCAGTGATGCTTTACAAAATTCTAATGTAGATGAGCAAAAGGTGAAGGACAATGAAAAGAAGGAGGTCCCTGATTCTAAGCCAGGAGCTGAAAAGCAGTCAGCGACTGACAGTAGCAAGCCCACTGATGACATGGATCAACCGAAACTAAATTCTGATACAACGAAAATGGTTAAAGATGCTGGTTATGTTTCTGAGACTACAACAGAAAAAGTCTGCGATAAGGGCAGCAAGAAAGCCATGGAAGTCCAAGAGAAGGAAGATAGTGCAGGTAAAGATTCCAGCAGTGAGAAAGCACCTGAGGCTGAGGTTACTAAGGAGACAGCTTGTGGTGAGGAGGGATCAGCTGATAAGGCTGAACCAATGGACACTGATGGAGATAAAAAGGAGGTAGATGAGTCTAAGGCTGGGGTAGAAGATGCTGTTACAGATAGTAAGAAGACAGAACCAGCTGGCCTGGTCAATGATAACACTGACAGTAAACCTGATGATGCACAAAAAGCTGACACATCAGGTACTTCATAAACACACTGTTGAAAGATACAACTAAAAGAGGATGTTGAAATGTAATAAAGAAGAAACACTCTTATGATGAAGAATTCAGGACCATATGGCTGTCTCGTTGTTGAGTGTTTTAGGATAACTGAGTGATCAATTTATTATATCAACCTTTCTTGTTCCTGTTGAAAACACTATACAAAGTTGACAGTTGGTGATAACAGTCAGTTTCCATTATCAGCCACTGTGGAGCTGACTTATAATACACTGGTAGATGGTATGTTACTACTATTGTGATGAAGATCTGTGTCTTATCTATTGCCATACTTGTGCTTTGGTGACTGTTATTTATATATATGCCTATACTATGTCATGTATGTTGTACCGGGGGAACTTCTCTATCAGGGATTAGCCCACTGTGACTGTCCAGGAAGGATATTTTTCTATATCTAGATAAAAGAGCTGATGCTGTCCTGGAGTGCTGTGAACTACTGTGCCTACACTGAGGATAATATAGTGAACGTTGAACTTGTTTTGTAAACTTGTAAGGATGCTGTTAATGATATGAGGACTATGTAACATGTAGAGATGCAACTGAAACATCTATATCAATGCCTAAAAGCTGATCTATTGTTTCCGGGAATGGTCGACAGAGAATTCAGACTTGTTAAAGTTCACTTCTGGCCTCGCATCTGTCATTGCGTTCTGCGGGAGCGACTGTGTGGTTATGCTTTGTTGAGTGTAGATACGGGCTGTGGCGAACATAACGATATATATGTGTTCTTGTTTGATGAAGCCAAAGGCTACAAAGATATGATTGAAAACATCCGTTTGTATTCGTCCTTGCCTTAAGTATGGTACATGCATATATGTTGAAGCACATAAGTTCCTTTTAACCACTGAAAGGAACTAAGGGTAAGACTGCCAGATGATAAAGCCATGGGTGACGAGTATCAAGTAGTTATCTCAGGTGAAAAGGGAAATTTTATTCGTGCCTAGATAAAAAGATACTGTCATTACCAAGTTTAACCATTATGGGAAAAGACTTATAAATGCCTAACACATATATACCAGTGGTAGTTGTTATAGGATGAAGGGCTTGCTATGAATGTCAACTGCTTGACCAGTTAATTGAACAGTTCATTGTGAATGAATTACGCCTGCTTTGTTAATGCCTACCAGATATAATTTGTGTATATATGATTGCTATATTTATTGATGATTTCAAGTAGAACAGATTTATTAGCTATTTTAGATGGTAGTTAGATGCCAATGCTTCTGATACCTTTTCGTTTCTCTTTAAGTGTTTGTAGAATCACAGCATGGAATGAATTATAAAGCATGAGAAGGAGCTGATAGAACGGCACTTCAGATGGTAATGATTGCTTGGTTTCAATCAGAGTTTCTGTTTTGATCCTACGTCTTATATGCTTTTAAAGGGTGACTTGAGACATGTTCATGAATACTTATAGTGTGCTAGCTATATTGTTGGCCTAATGCATGAATTGAATACAGGAGAGTCACTCCATTGTGAAGAATTGTATGCCATGCTAAAAGGAAAAGGGTAAAAAAGACAGAAATATATTGTTATTAATACCATAAAGGGGGGGGGTGGGTATTTTCCTCTGATAATACATGTACATGTACTTAGGTTTATCAACCTACCTATTGAGATCGAAAGGGGTCGTCATACAAGTGCCATTTTCACACTAGAAATGAACTTTTCTAGTGGTTAAACATTGAGCTATGAGATCTACAGGAGAAGGTCATGAAAGAGACAATGTGAACATAGAGAATTACTGTGTTATGTCTTTTCTATTCCCATAAGTTCAAAAATCAAGACGGGCCTCCCTAGCCCATTTAAAAGGGTCTATTTCGTCTTTCCTATCCCCTCAGGATGTGTGTGGTGCACATGTGCGGGCACTGACACATTCCTCTGAAATTGTGTAATGTAGTTCTCACCATGAATATGACCTTAGCTGTCGAAATGGCGTTAAATATCTATTACTCACTCTCACTCACTCAAAAATCAAGAGCAAGGAAAAGTGCTGCTGGTTCCAGTTGTTTGCCATTGCGCCTTAACTGTAGTCTTGACGCATGTAATCTGACGCATGTATTCTGATCGGGTCTCGGTGAGAGAAGTAAGAAAATCCTGTATTGTCGCTTTTAAGCACATGGTTTTGAATAGGCACCAGTGAAAGGGGCATATTGAATTATCTGTTCAACCATTGATTCTCTAAGCATTGGAGTGCTAAATCAGAATGATACAGTATGTGCGGAGTGTCAATTATAAAGAGTGAACATCTCCTGGACACCACATCTCAAAGCGGCCAATATCTGAGGAATGAAGAAACTACATGTGTCTAGTATTGATGTACATAAGGAAATCATAACTCAACGCATGCACTATAATCAAAATGAACTATGTAATGTTTCACAGTATATATTTGTCATAGTTTTATCTATTTTATGTATAATATGATTTAACCAATTCAGATATCATAAACTAGTGACATAACCCCTGTGCAGATGTAATAATTTGTGTATTCTGCAGTACTAGTGAATGGTTTCCTGTATCAATAATATGGTGTGAGTTTTAGTGACTTTCTAAATTCTAGATCGTCAATTTTGTGAGATCACTGATATAGTCAAAAATTTGGTGTTGGTTGGGAAAGACTGCAATTTGACGTTGCTATAGCATCCTGTGGTCTTTGGTATAAACCTAAATACTGGTAGTTTTTCCTTTTTGCTCACCCCCACCCCCTTTCCTTTGAACCAAGTGGAAGTGAGAAACAACATTGCACCTCCAGTATATATTCTTTCTGCCAATTGTCTACTCGGATATAATACAAACTGGAGTGCTGCAATTGTTTGTCATTATGGTGACTTTTGAAGCAACGTTATCACCACATAGTATAATCTGAGCATGTAAAGTCTGATCACATAGAGCTGACACACACCGTTTACCATGCATATAAACTGCAGCTCTTATAGGCAAATCTGAGCATAACTGCACCTTTTAAAACCTTCTAAAAGATGGGGTGCGCCTTAGAGGCTGGGTAAAATTACATAGGATTAGAACTAGAGAGGTGAGAATGAAAACCCTTGCTGTGCCTTATAGACTGGCAGCAACTCAGGGTGCGACTTATATACAGGATGCTCCATATTCGTGCGGTACTACAGTAATATCCAATTACACAACAGGGCCCCACAGGAACTGTAATTAAAGGATGGTGTAAAGATTTAATGTGCTATACACGAATACATCTCTGGCAACCTGTAATTAATATCTTAGTATTGTATCGTGCATCCTCCAGGCTTGTGTACATGTACCCCATAGGGTGGGCGCGATGCACCAAGTTCTTCCTTGGCAAGTTACAAATGGTTGGCACGATGCACCAATACTGCGCTGGTGAGTTACTCACCAAGACTGCATTGAATCGATTGATGCATCAGGCTGACAAATGGAAATGAATCTTTGATGCACAATGCCTCAAAATGGTTGACTCTTTGAGGGCCACTGATGCAGGAGTGTATCGCGACCATTGGTCGGCATGATAGTGCTGGCGAGTCTGCTTACCAGCGTGCATCCCTACTCCCAGGTGTGTATCAACCCCGCATGATGACCAATGGGTATGATGTTCGACCAATGGGTATGTCGATTAATGGCCCTTAAAGGGTTAACTACAAAGGGTTAACTACTTACAAACCCAGGGCCTCCCTAGCCCACTTAAAAGGGTCTATTTCTCCTCTTTCCTATCCCCTCAGGATGTGTGTGGTGCACATATGCGCAGGCACTGACACATTCCTCTGTGAAATTGTGTAATGTAGTTCTTGCCATGAATATGACTTTAGCTGTCGAAATGGCGTTAAACCTCTATTACTCACTCACTCACTCACTTACAAACCAGGATAAAGTCAGATCTCTATGGGTGGATATATTTAATTTAACCAAGAATTCTAAGGTGCAATAAGGAGGCAGCTAACATCCAGCCATTGGTGCCGTTACGCTATGTCTACGATAGTACCGTCGCAATGAAAGATACCTTGGCGAGTTCCAACTTGTCTCACCAGTTCTAAGCACGGCAATGTTTGATATCATTTGTTTGACAAGAGTATAAGAGTCATTTCTACTGGAATAACCACCTGGATACTAATAGTAAGACATTTAGTACTATGAATTGTGTATCGTTATTCCCCAGATGATATGGTTACATGGTAATCAGTTCCAGTATGGGTATTATATGTAAATATGGTCACTTGTACCAAGTCAGCAAATCTGTGGAGGCATATACACTGTACATTTACGACACTTTTATTAGCACAAAACATTAGCGTTCTCACTGCATAGTTACGGTGAACGCACTGATTAATGTAAACATTGGAAGCTAAAAGCAGACAGTATGACATAGTAGTATCAGTGTGGTCTTGATGGTAAACAGAAAAGAAAGGACTTAATGTCCGAGAAACCTCGATGGCCCCCAGACGTAAAACTAAACAAACAAATACTGGTTGATGTATTTACTTTTGTTCAATGTACAAGCTTGTTGCTTTCTTTAGTTGCCTGGAAATGAGTCTAGCATCAGCCCCAAATGTGTAAAAAGTGGCGATACAAGTAGTCTAATGATGAACGTACGTGGTATGCATTGTAACTGTACAGTTCAAAAAAGAAGTTGCAAAGACCAAAGGGGTGTTAGATTGAAATAAGTTTTGGTCCATGATAATCTATAAGGATTAGGTAGCAGTGTAGAAGGTCCTGTGGTACCTTGATTGGTTTGTTATTTGCATGAAGATGCATGTATTCAAGGACAAAATGATTCCACGCAACAATTATTTATGATCAAGCTAAATATCCAGTTCACAAATTGAGTAAATTTCATAAACACTAGTCAACTAAGAAATATGATTGTTGGTGTAGAGAAACAAGGAATTGTGACAAAAGTTAAAGTCAAAAATAGAAATGATGGCTTTTAAAATTGCATAGATTTACCAAATTTATGAATTCTTTTGTTATTGTGTTGGACAGATGTAAATGAATAATGCACTAGTTGTTAACATGTGGTTACATTGTACAATACATTGCTAGTTTTTGATTGTCAGTCTCCACAGTTACCATATGTTATTCACAACTTTAATGTTATGCTATGTTCCTGCTTTTAGGTTATAGATAATTTGGACGGCATTATACTGTGGCCTGCAATGGAATGCATGAAAGAAGAAATATCATAGAATGTTGAATTTGTAAATGATTTGCAAATGAATAAATAACAAAATAGACAAATTGTGTCGCATTTTAATGAGTGTTGTGTCCCCCCCCCCCATCTGATTCCTAATTCTGCTTTTAAAAATACCCGCTACATCATTTCGTTGCCTCAGTGCAACTAGGTTAAGCGGAAAACAAACATAGCGCGTTTCCTGACGCGTCGACGCGCGTGTCATCCCGTGAGATAACCCCCAGTAGGGCATCAGAAAGGGCATTTCTGATGCCCTTCCGCATACGTTGGCATGGTAACATCCCTCTGCGTCGACGCGACGCGCTATGTTTGTTTTCCGCTTTAGATCTGTAGATTTAAAGTTTTGCAGGAGGCAAAAGAAGTGCTACAATTACTGTAGAACAAAGTGGACACAACCTTATTGTCCTGGGGCCTCTAGGCACATACTATGGTCGTTCATATTTTCACTGGTATAAATTTTCACGGAAATAGATAGAAGCACAATTTCGCAGGTATTTGAATTTCACACTTACCGTAAACTCCCGCGTAGAAGACGCGTCCTCTAGGCCAAACAAATGCCTTGTGCGTCTTATAGGATCTCTTCAAGTTGGGGGTGCGTCTTATATGAGGGGTATTTTTACTATAGAAATGTACTAATCTTACAAATTTCAGTATTAAAATGTGCGTCTTTTACGCGAAAATGCATGTGCTGAGTTTGGGGTGCGTCTTATACACGCAGCGCGTCTTCTACACGCAGCGCATCTTCTACGCGGGAGATTACGGCACTAGGAAACGGCTTTGGATTAGGGGGCAGCATTCTAGCCTTGTGCTAGTTGCTTTCAAGTCTTAACTAACCCCTCCCATATTCATAGTCAGTTGTGAGAGGTCTATTATATGGACCCCATCCCCTTTCACCCATACTTGTTTGATTCTGCAAAAATATGTCCAGCACGAAATAAACTACGACCAAAGTATATAATAGACAGCGCCTCAGTACTTTCATAATAGGTAGATATTAAAGGCTTAATAGATGTTAAAAGAGAAGAAAACTCAATGTTGCCAAAATGTCAGTTACAACCTTGTTGCACTGAGACGACAATTTACAACACAGTCCAAGAGTCCATTGTTTCAATAATTCTTTTTGTTGCTTCGCCCCCCCCCCCCTGAAGATGCACGCCAAATCTACCACCCCCACTCCGACTCAGTGAACCATGTATGATGAATAAGGCCATGTGTTTGATGTCTGGTTTAATAATTCATCTCCCAGATCCGGTCATTCATAGATCACTGCTGTTTTAGGCAATCAGCAATTGAAGTACCTGCCCAATTAAAGTCGAGGCACACTCATAATAAGGTATGGTGGTACAAAACATCTCCATCATTTTTGGCTTTTAGGGAGTAGTGTAAAGTAGTCATCGACGGGGGGGGGGGCAAAATCTTTCTCTCCCCCCCCCCATAGAAGCTCACAGAACAAGGATTATCCTTGTCCTGTGAAGCTACAAAGGGCCGTCTACCGGGGGTACTCTCTTTTTGTACAGGCCTGTTGGCCTTTTCTCAAGACGAATTAGATCTACCTAAAATTATTTTGCCCTCCACAGAGATGCCACTTTTCCTGGTTTACCAGGAATTCCTGGTTTCGATTCCAATATTTTTGTATCAAATTATGTTAAACTCCTCAGAAAATGTGTCCAAAGTCCAGTTTTCCTGGTTTTTTGTCGCCTAGTGAGTGGCATCTCTGCCTCCATGATCCACCATCCAGTCCACCAAAATGTATCCAATTGTGTATCCCTAACACACCCTATACTGCTGCAGCATGGCTGAGCTCGGAGCTGTTTTTCAAATTGTACCCATCACCAAAGAAAACCAAAACATGCTATATACCAAAAAGAAAGCTTAGAATGTCAGGATTACAGATATACCATGTGTAATAAATTCCCAAAAACGTATTTTGTGCAATATGAGTTTGAAGGAAAGAAAATTAATTATTTTTAATTCAAATTAATTCATTCAGATCCTGCTATTTATGATTATTTTCATTGAATAATACTACTATCTATAAATGAACCATTGTAAAAATATGTGTTAACCATACAAATCATAATTTGTGATGAATTAGGTCAAAGGTCAGGTCACGAAAATGGGTCACCTCCTCTTAAACTATAATACAATGTACCATCAATGAGAATAGTTTAGCTCAGCTAAACCTTCACTCAACTGCATAAACAGGACATGTTTGCACATGAATAAATTCATGTGTCTGTCCTTTATTGCATTTTGCAGACCCATAGCTACATGCCAGTTTTTACAGTTTGTAAATCAGACAAATATTAAGGATTCAACAGCATAAATTGGAAAGATAGATTCTTTCTTATATGGCAGCTTTAGGAAATATTGGGCTCCGGATAAAATAAAGGACCCAATAGGTGGACAGTTAAGGATCAACTCTCAAAACCTCAGTACATAAAGGGCTGATCTATTCCATACTTGTAAATGAGATAACCATGCTACTTGGCTAAAGGATGGTGAGGCAGTTTTAATACTGCAAATGATTTCCTTTGTAAAATGTAAGCTGAGAAACACAGGCCCTAATAGTGGACAATGACCATGTCTAATAGATAGCATGCTAGGAATATATCATTGTGCATTATTTTATTTTCATGATTGACATTGTTAAGTCATGAACCTAAGCATTAGCATGTTATTCCCAGTAGTCCAATGAAAATAAATTAGGAAAAAGGTGTGAAGTAAAATGTCTAGTATTTTCCATAAGGATTGAGACATCCATGCAGATTTCACAAATTGGCATGTTAATATGCATAATATTAATGCATAACTGCATTAATATGATAGGTTAATGAGTTTTAAGCAGACCTGAAGGGTCCTAGCTATAATCAGTACAGAAACTACCTAATATTGACAGGGTTTACACTATTAGGTAGGCCTACCCCTAAATGAACAGACAACTAACCCCCAACCCCCTGGATGTCTCATGCCAAAGTTTGAGGTGTGCCTTATACAGTAAAATTTCGTTATAACAAACTACTTGGGGCAAAAATATTCGTTATAAACGAATTTCGTTGTATCCAAACATCACCTTAGACAGCCTCCATATCCTACCATATATCCCCTCTAAGGCTTTATTCCTTTTCTATATAGAATCAGCCAATTAAGGGATACTAGCTGCTTAGAAAAGTTCATTGAATTATTCACAAATCTCTGCAAAATACACACATGTAGTATCAAATAGAATAGTCTATCCTTCCCCACAGTTTCAACACAGGGTATAGGAATTTGTGAGGGATGAAAGGTAACATCTCCCCTACGTTTATAGAAGCATGTTTTAGGGACCAAGTAGGCATACAGAGAGACAGGTAGGAGGGGGGAGATGTCCCCACACAAGCCTTAACACCCCCCCCCCCATGTTCACACCATACAAAGAGGCAGGCAGGCGGGGGAGATGTCCCCACACAAGCCTTAACACCCCCCATGTTCACACCATACAAAGAGGCAGGCAGGCTGGGGAGATGTCCCCACACAAGCCTTAACACCCCCCCCCCCCGTGTTCAACTATGACGCTGCAAAAAGGGGTAAGTAGGTGGAAGAGATGTCCCCACACAGGCCTTAACACCCCTACCCCGTCTTTCTTCCCCCTTAGGGCTGTACAAAGAGGCAAATATGTGGGCAGAAGTCCTTACACAGGGTGGTTTACCCCCTGAAAACCATTATACAGCTATTGAAACATTCGTTATAAGCGAATTCAGTGTGTCTGAAATTCGTTATAAAGGATTTATTTACTATAGAAATGTATGGGATTGAATTGGGAAAGTGAGATTTGTTTGTTGTAAACGAAAATTCGTAGTAACAGGATTTGTTGTAAAGGAATTTTACTGTATGAGGTTTCTTTTCAAAATATCAATCCAGAAGCAGTATGTGCACCCTCCATACCGATCAGCCTTCTCTGAATTTGGGGTGTGCCTTACATGGGGGCTGTGCCTTATATGCAGGAGATTACAGTAGTACAGATGAGAAGCACCAGTCTTTGTAAGTTTTTATATCATGGAGGAGAAAAAATTGAGACAGAAATGTAGTAGCTATTCTACATAGGCTATGACTAGTAAAATTGCCATAAACAAATCACATACACAGCATCAGAGCAGAGGGAGAAATTAAATGAATAAATGGACATTGTGCTGTTTAGCACAAAATAATGGCTCAGGGATCCCATGTCCCAAGATGCCATCCCATGATACCCTATGTTCCATCTATCCATGGTCAGGTGTGTGAGCCTTCTACATGTATACCTTGCCCTTCACGTAGGAATTTAACAGGAAATTCACAGTTCTAAATCAAAAGCGTCCTAATTTTAGACAGTTTGAGGTCGACCTAAAAGGTCTATATATATATATATATATATATATATATATATTTGCCAATTATATTGCCAATTATAATTATATTATATTTGCCAATTATAAGGGACAAAGATTGACGTAGACATAGGTTTCAATGGGAAAGTGGAAAGTTTGAAAATTAGCTGTTTTTGAAGGTCAAACTTCAAGCTTTATTTTCAAAGTGAAGCAGGTATTTTTTACTTGGAAGTTGGTTAATTGCCAGGTTTAAAGGGTGGTTTTAAGTGTTTACTATTATCAGATGTGAATGAAACAACAGAGTATTTAGGAGTTCTAACTGTTATTGGAGTTTTAGATTTTAACCTCCTCGGACCCTGCCTACCTGGTAGCCTTGACTCAGGGAGTCCCTGAGCCAACAAAACCAGTACAGCTGGTTACATATTTATTACACCTAGTTGGTAGTATGAACTAGAAATCAGGGAACCATTTAGGGTTTAGTTGTGGATAATATATACCCCAACATTATTGGCAGCATGTTCCCCCTTAGGAGATTTATCGAGATTTATAGTTAGGTTTCTGTTAATTGAACCTGCCTCAGCAAAGTAGGACCTATCTAAGCTATTTTAATACTTCATCATATTCCAATCATGATTTTTTTTTGTATCAGAATGTGGAAAATTTGTTTATTGGGGAAAACAGTTCAATATATGGGTAAAGAGAAAAAGAAAATTGGAAAATTCTGGACTAGCAACCTCAATATTATTAAAGTGTGGCCCTTGCCAATTCATATAAGCATGGAGATACAGGGCTTTTGACAGGGCCGCGCAGTGCATAATACACACATTTAAACCTTAAATTGCACATTTAAATGGTTAAACGCTAAATGTCACATAGAAATGTTTTTTTCTTTTGGGAAAGGACCTGGGCTTCAAACTAAGAATGACACAGAAATGGCAGACCCCTCGTTGGAAAGATAGTCTGCAGATTTAACAAATCAATTTTAACATTGCCTCCAAGCTTCATGAATAGCTGTAATCCTATCAATATCAGTAAACTTATTAACAGTAATATGATGATGGCTAGCTTTCCAGTGCTATGCACTCTGTGGCACTTATTAGAATGAATATGGTATCAATATCTCACTGTACAGGTACTTGTGTAAAAGTCATCTGCAATGGTCATTTATAGATAATAAAGAGCTGTATTTCCCAACAAAATGTTTTGCTTTTCATTTTCTCCTATTTTTGTCCCATTGCTTCTCAAAATGGCGCATTAGATACTACAAAACTGCACCATTTGTCCAATTGCAAAAAATCCGGTCAAAGGCCCTGGTGACAGGAGAGTAATAAGTGTGTTACTACGTTTTGGGCCATATGTAGCAACTAGAATGGAAAATCAAATATATCCTCTATCAATTTGTAGCTATCTGTTATAGAGTCTGAAAGAAGTACCATACTTTCTGAAGTTACCAAAAAAATGTTATCATTTACAAACTTATTCCATCCATTGATGCCTAATATCATTAATACAAATTTGCCAAAGTTGAGCTGATTGCCTAAGGAGCTTTAGAATTGGGGTCCTTCTGTCCCATTGACTAAAAAAAAGAAGAAAAAAAATCTTTCCCCTGCCACTGCTACCCCAGGGGGAGGGGATTAGAGTATGGCATCAGCATTATAGGGGTTACTGAGGTATGAGGTATTATGCAAAATCATGTCTATTGCCCTTTAAGGCTCTTGTTTCACCTCCAGGGGACTTCATGCTGCATAAGTCTAAAATATGTGCCATTGACCGACTGACCTAATTATTCTATTACACTGCTGAATAGACTAATCTGTTAGATTATTATGAACAAAATTCTTATTGTTGAAATATTGACAAGCTGCAAAGTAGCACTATGCATACCATTTGCCCATAGTGGTCACATTCAAAGTGTATGATGATTAATTTACATATCATTTCCTATATAGTTTATTTTGACTTAGGGAGTGATCATTTTTTAACAACAGGGGGGACTGGTGGGTTTGAGGGGGGGGTCAGAATTTTTTCAACCCCTTGACTGGGGGAGTCAGAATTTTTTCAACACCTCTGATAGGGGGGGTCAAAATAATTTCACCTGTTTTCAGTGGAAAACCCCACGCGTTACTATAGGCTAAAAGGGGACGTTCGCGCACAATTTTTGTCCCTTATGGGGGAGGTTGAAAAAATTTTACCCCCTCGAGAGGGGGGGATCGAAACTTTTTTCGCCCATCCACGCGCAAACCCACCAGCCCCACCCCTGTTGTTAAAAAATGATCTTCACACTTTGACCTACTGACCTAATTAGTTTGATATCACATTTATGATTATGATGCCTTTTAAGCTTTCAGTTACTTTAAACACATTATTGTATAGTGAAAAACCTTTTTTCTGAAAATTTTGTGATTTTTTCTTTAGCTTAATTTCACCAAAAATACAGTTTTTGGATTTTTTTTACACCTACCATATCTGAAATCTACAGTAAAATTTGGTTACAACGAACTAGTTGTTACAGGCTCAAAAAATTTGTTATAACCAAAGTTAAGCACTTTGGAAAGGTTTAATGATTCTTCAGTTAGCTTTACATGTATATCCAGCTAACAGAAATACACATATGTTATTTCACTGTGGAAATGATGTCTTAATTTTGTCTGTAGGCCCTACAAAAGGAACATAAAGAAAAACATTTCAAAATCTTTATATATTCAATTATGGGTATACATGTATATGTAAACTTAAGTATAAATATATCTAAGGACATCTACCCCCACCCCAGTGTACGAGCAGTGGCCGAGATCTAAGAGGTGTTAAGGCCTGTTTAAGGACATCTACCCCCCTTCACCCTGTCACCTGTACTAGTGGCTGAGATCTAAGAGGTGTTAAGGCCTGTTTAAGGACATCTACCCCCCCCCCGTCACCTGTAGCAGTGGCCGAGATCTAAGAGGTGTTAAAGCCTGTTTAAGGACATCTACCCCCCCCCATCACCTGTAGCAGTGGCCGAGATCTAAAAGGTGTTAAGGCCTGTTTAAGGACATCTATACCTAATCTGGGGACATGAACACAAGTTATATTGATATAAATAAATCATTAAGTGCATATTTTCCCAATTTGGGGGTCAAAATTAATTCGTTATAAACAGGTTTATGCCTAAATTACTTTGTTATAACCAAGTTTTTCTACTATAGAAATGTATAAGAGAGGTTTGTGACTAAGCATTTTTGTTTGTTATATCCAAATTTCGTTATAAGGGAGTTTGTTATAACCAAGTTTCACTGTACATGTGTAGAGTTTTCAAATGGTACGTGGGGTATAATGTTTTTTTTCTGGTGATGGATGTTCACCTCTTGGGGGTCCCCATGCTGCTGCATTACCTGCTGCCCTGCCTCCACCTACCTCCAATTCCAGTGGCCGATTTAGAGGGGGGCACGGGGGCACGCACCCCCCTTTTTCCAGGTACTTAAGAGTTTAACTACATATTTTGGATCCCAAAATTTGCCCAAAAAGAGGGGGTGCGTCCCCTCCTTTTGGGCCTAGCCCCCTCCTTTTCCAAATCCTGGATCTGCCACTGAATTCTGTACCGGTTACACTTAGGGAGCATTCATTATTTATGGCGGGGGTGGGGGGTGAGCATTTGGCAAAAGAGAATAGGTCAAAAATAAAAGGCCCCCCTAAAGAATACATCCAAAATTTTTGGCCCCCCCTCAAGAATAGGTTGAAAATAAATGCCCCCCCCCCTCAAGAACAGGTTGAAAATAAAGCGCCTCCCAATAACGATCATCCATGAATATTCTTTTATCTAACATAAATGCCAAAACCATGCCTATACATTGTGTGATACATATAATTATACCTCTCTTTTAGGTATAATTCATGGGAGTATTACTTTAACCTTTTAATGATTAGCATTGACTATAGTCAACACCGTGGTGGGTCTAGCGTTGACTATAGTCGACACCATGTAGGCCTAACATCCATTTTAGCCCTCCTTATATAGGAATTGTGCGGGGACTGTGAATAATAACCGCACCGGTGCTAAAGATAATCATTAGATGGTTGAAACCTTAATACAAAAATCATTTCCAAAAGGCACACCCCTAAAGTCTAAAAACCATTGTTTTTGCTCTAAAAAAACTTTACTTCTACAGCATGATTTGACACCAGGGGTGTGTGCTTACAGCCTAAAAGGCGAGGGGTGCGCTTATTAGTGCAGGTGCATTTGATAGAAGGTAGGCCCTTACTCCTAGGAAATTTAAAGGCTGCCCCCATGGCCAGATAACTCATGTGTCTTCTGCCCTTAATGGGTTAATACACCCAAGGGATAGGTGATAGAATTGGTCTCAACTCAGATACACCTTATAGACAAGGTATTTTTGTGTAGAATAGTAGACCTACTACTGTAAAAACTCATGCATAAGGTGGAGATTATACATGAGGATAGCTCTTTCAGTCAGGCCCATAAAGAATCCTCCTAAAGTCAGGGTGTGCTAGGATATCATATTGTAGAACAGTACTTAATTTTCCAACTTTCACCCAATCTGTGCCTCACCCACAGGATATTTTGTATGTACTTTTAAATCCCAACATTTGCCAATTGGGTTTTACATTGACCCAGGGCTTACAATGTATACCCACATGAGATGTGCCTTGTAACATGTCCTTACACATTCAGGTGGTATTGTATCTTACATTACCTTCACACAAGTTGGATTTTCCAAAAGTTATTTGAAAAACTTTCACAACTTTCAGTACTTGCTCGCAAACCTAAAGCCAAATTTATTTCTATACTTCATACACTCTGGACTACAGTAAACCCTCATGTGGAGGACACACCTTTTATAGAGAAAACACCTTTGGTTGATGCAAATGATTTAAGACCCATTTGAGATTAAGTTTTGCTCATTTTAGCACTGTTCTATAGTATAAGATCCTTACCTATAAGCTGCACCCTGATTACTAAACCAGTACTAAACCTTCAAAAATCACCCCCCCCCCTGATGTGCCTTATAAGATTTCCTTCAACTCAGGGTGCGTCTTATATGCGAGGTGTGCCTTATACGCAGGAGATAAGAGTAACATGTTTTCTCTCCATGAACCTTTACAGCATGATTTGCAGATTTAAGTGGGATGAATTTATGCAGTTATTCTCCTGGGAAACATGTAAGATCACCAGCATGACATGTCTTGTTGTTCATAAGAGAGACTCAGATTCTTTGGAAGATGGTGCATACTATTGTAGGGGCTCGTAGATCGTGATATAGTGTGAGCTTCTTCCTCGAGAGGGCGGTTGAGCGGTGCGCCCATCACCGGTAGTCACTAGAGGTCCTTTCGACCCCTGATCGCTGTGGGGTGGTGGCAGCACTGTTCGCCTCGCTCCAGCTCCTACCTGGGGCCGGGGAAGGCGTTAGTCTGGCTCTGCCTACAATCGGAGTCGGACCACTTTCCACTGAGCTTGTTATTATACTAAGCACATAACCTTGAGGTGCATGTAAACTTTCACAGAAATAAATATGTGCCTGTTGCACTAACCTGAGATACCTTGTCTGGTTTTACTTCGAGCCATACGAGTCATACATTTGAACCACTACACTGGTGCCGTGACCAGTTCTTTGTTTTTTTATTTCAATGGGAAACATTATTTATAAGTTGGTGGGACAGCTATGGGCACCCAGCTAGCACCAAGCTACGCCAATCTTTTTATGTCCAGCTTTGAAGAAACTCACGTCTACACCTATGAATTGCAACCATTAATATGGGTGCGTTTCATAGATGACATCTTTTTCATTTGGCCCCATGGCCAACAAGAATTAGAGAAATTCACTCTCCATTTAAATCAGGCACATGAGTCAATCAAATTCACAGTAGTCACCTCGACTGCACAAGTGGATTTCCTTGATGTCACTGTTAAAAATGAGAGTGACGGCCAAATTACCACTGACCTGTACACTAAACCTACAGACAGTTCTAATTACCTACACTTTATGTCTGCCCACACCAGACATAGTGTAAGAGGTATCCCATATGGCCAATTTCTTAGAATCCGCCGCGTCTGCTCGGATGATATGAAATTCATAGAACACTGCGTACACAGAGGCCAGCACTGTGTACGCAGGGGATACCCACCAGCCTTAGTATCACACGCATTCTACAAAGCATGCCAGAAAAATCGTGACTCTTTGCTAAGGCTCAAATCCATTAAGGACAAGAATAAAGACAATGCCTCATATTTGGTATCTACCTTCATTCCTGGTTTTAATGGTATTCACGAAAAAATTGGGACTTGTTAGGCCACAGTTGCAGCACAAGACCCCTTTATGATGCCGGGTTCAAAATGTCCTTCAGACAACCAAAGAGTCTGAAAGACCTACTCGTGAAATCGAAATTACCACCCTCGGAGCCCCTAACTCCGAAACCCAACAAGAACAGGTGTCTCTCCTGGCCGAAATGTAACTATTGTCCACAATTGGACAAAAGTGGCAAAATCACTTGTACAGTGACGGGCAGGACCTACACCAGTAAATACAATGTGTGTTGCTCCAGCACAAATTTAATTTACTGCATCACCTGTAAAATTTGTGGCAAGCAGTACGTCGGACAGACAGAAAATGCCATAAAAACAAGTTTTTCTGACCACCATGGAAAAAGCAGACGGAAGGAGTTCAAGAAAAGTGAGGTCTCGAGACACATGAACGCTTGCTCCAAGAGAGGTGAAGACACAAAACACAGGGACATGACCATCACTGTGGTGGACTTCATACATGCTCATCCAAAATCCCCCAAGGCCAAGAACTTGGGAATTTGATTGAGTATAATTAGATCCAGAGGTTACACATGAATGCCCCCCAAGGCTTAAATGTGGCGGACCCTCTGGTCCATTGATGACACCCACACAAACTTAGTTTGTGCAAGGGGGATGATAAACTAAAAAAATTGCCACGTACAACTAACTGTATGGTCCTATTGGACATACTTTTTGTTTTTTCATCCATTATTATTATTTTTATTTTTTACAGTGCCTGAACTCTGAGTTCTTGAATAATTGTCACTTTTATGAGTCCAATATTATTTTGGACATCCATTGACCGCCCAGTTCTCTATAATTTTCCTTAAAATTATATGAAAACGCTGTATAGACCCAGAGTCAATACAAAAAGGTTTTGCGCCCCCCCCCGCCAAAAGGGGTGTGGGGACGGGCAAAACTTTACCATAATTTTTCAACAACCAAAATCCCAAGATTATGAAGTGGAAAAATTATAATCCAACCCCTCTTGGAATTGGTACTGCTCAATTAATTTTTAGGATTTTATTGGCCAGCCATAGACCCTAAAATTAATTTATTTCAAGTGCAGTCTGAAGATCCCCTCAGGTGAAACCGCCCAGTTCCTCACATTAATCACACTGTGATGAGGACCAATCAGAAGCCCGGTTACCAATCATCATGGCAACCACTCTTCTCTATCAATGCAACACAATCAACACCGATTGTGATTAGTCAATCTAGGTCAGGTGACAACCACTATAAATGGGCACTTTTTCGAAAAAGGTCCTCATTCCAGCGGTAACTACCAACAACAGCACATACCCTGTATCGAGAGTTCTTGGTGTTTAGTGCGTGGCCCTGGAGGCCGAACACGAGCACGATGGATCCCGAGAAAGAAGTTTGAACACCTCGGGATCCACAATGAATGAAGACGACAATATTGATGGTGCAAACCAAAACAAAATAAAGGGGTACACCTCAATAAGCAGACCAAAAGTGGAGCAAAAGTTTTGAAATCCTCAAACAAGAGAAATGCTTGCCCCAGCTACGAATTCTACATACAGAATAAGCACAGACTCCACAAAACAGTTGACACCGATAACTATGATGACTGTTGATGCCCAACGAAAAGCTTCGGCCACAGCAGAAACTCACACATCTGATACTAGACGATCCTTGGATGCCTTATATTCGGCAGCCAAATACTTGCACGAGCAGGCTAGGCTAAGAGACGATGCACTGAATAAAGTTTGACTACATCAGGGGCTACCAAGAGTCAAAGACTCTGAAAGAAAAGTCTTAAGACTCAGGAACCTGGAAAAACAATGTGATCAATATGAAATCGATCAGCAATGACTGATGAACAAAATCGAGGAATTAGAGGAGAAAATTGGAGAAAAACAGAGATTAAATCGAGACCTCAAACAACAAATGTATGTGATCCAGAAGAAACTGGAACTCGCTAGATCAGAGTGGGAGAACGAGAAACTAGAGGAACAGGAAGCCACCTCTACAATTCAAAACATCAAATTGAGAAAGGAGGCAGACTAAATAAAGGCCAAAATGGAATATTACAAATGCGAAGCAGATAAGCTGTTAGAGCTTCGGGATCAATGTATCCTGAAAAATGAAGATATAATGAACTCGATGAAAGATAGCAACCAAGATCTATTTTTGAAACAGCAAGAGCTATGCCTGGAGATTGCTAACCTGACAAAAAGGAAACATGCCCTAGACACATACGTGTCTGGAACAGAGGATCATGTTACAACTGGTAGGACATGTTGGATAGAGAAATACCTTCGAACGCGACCTTTATAAAGGGTACAGCACCTATAATAACTTCGACACCAGCTGAGCTTTGAGGAAGCCAGACCGATACGATCCATTCGTAAATGACAATGCAGATGCACATAATCGGAACGACGGTGTTTACAATCCCACGCATAAAACTAGTCGGGGTGAATCGGAAAAACATCAAATAAGATTCAGCGTGGCTGGAGTTATGCTGGGTTGACATGATGACATCAATACGAAATACGATCGCACCCAAAACGGGGACGAGGGACACTTTGAATTGTCATACGATGACGCCTCAGTGAATGAGCCTGAACCTTTAGGTATGGGAAATCAGGGGGCGACTGGGGGTGGCGCAACCGGTGCCACCGGAGGGCAAACACCTCCCCCACAAGGAGCTAGTGGTGCCACGGGGGGAACCTTGAGGCGTAGATCCCGAAGCAGCGTGTTAGAAGATATGCTGAACCGATCAGCTAACACTTTGAACACAGCGCACAGTGAAGAGACCATTAGGGAATGGAGTGTCAACCAATGTAAAAAATTGGTACGCACTACCAATGCGGCCAGACGACAGGCTATCGTCCCGAAGATCTATGAAGGTGTGAAAACCTGGAAAGAATGGTTCTAGAATTTCACTGATGACATGCGATGTAATGCATGGACCCCCATGGAGGCCCTGCAACATCTGATCCGTTGTCTGAAACATGGTTGGGGTAGGATCGCCGTCGAGAAATGGAACGAAGTATACTTTGAGAGAGGAACGTTCCAACAGCTAGTCGAGATTGCGAGCATCTTGCTGTACAATCTGGTGAGTGAGGACCCTTTCATGCTCTTCAAGAAATGAACTCAGAAACCTCAAGAGTCATTTCAAGCTTACGTATATGCGTTACAGTCTCTGCTACAGAGGGCCCGTCCAGGCACCAATCCTTCTGATAAATATTTCCTGAACGATTTGGTGCCACAATTCATACACAGACTTCATGATGAAGACCAACAGCAAGCGGCTTTAGACGCTTGGAAGGGTAGAAACCCCACCTTAATGGACCTGTTCGAGGGGATCGAGTGCTGGACGGTAAAGAAGACCCTCATGGCAGGGAACGTAAAGATGAAGACTTCGACTACCAAAGTCTGTGTGAGTACGAGTACAGCCCCTATGTTGGGGATACACCAACTAACTCACCCTGCGGTCGTGGACAATGATTAAGAAATCATCAAGATCGAAGAGGAGGATGGAAGCATCTCTGCCGTGCAGGTGAAAAGAGATGTAAAATGAAAGTATATTCCTCGGAGAATATACAACCAGAATACCAACGGACCTCGAGAGGAGCCAAGACCTGTCTCAGAGACTCGAAACACGGAGATGGCTATAAGCCGCACTCCGAGGCAACCAGTAGCAAGGGCCCCCGCCCAACCCGAACCTTTAGACATGATGTAGGATTTTATGAAGACGTTCGCGGGAACGATGTACACTCGACCCGAATGGCGAAGAGTAGATCAAAGCAGACTGCGCTGCTACCACTGTCAAGAAATGGGGCATTATGCCCATGAGTGCACAGCTCCAAAACCTGTGCTATCCCAAGTTAATTACGTGGAGGAGAAGTTGGAGGAGAAAAACTAAAGAGGGTCACATCTGTGGCAAAGGATGTTATCCATAATCCGAAAATCTGCCAAAATGCCACCACTGGTGAGTCTAAGTCAGTTCCAGAGTCAGTACCTGCCGGGGGACTGGAATGTGGGAAGGATCCTCCCACCCCAGTCCGAGCCAGGGGCTTCGACAGGGTAGGGACAGGTGAGGGTCGGAACCCAGGGGAGAGATCCTGCGTCGAAGAAGAGGGAGGTTGGGTTGAAGAACTGATGCGTGTGAGTGCGGCACACCTCCCCCCGAACCATCCGTGTGTAACTTTTTTAAAAGGTTTCGGATGGGAGATCAGTGATTCACAGGAACAACTCCGATTTGCATAGAACTCCTCTCCTTTGGGGGGGAAACGTTGGTACATTGCTGTATCAGTGAAGGGGCGGACTGGGGAATTTTTGATTGACACTGGTGCCAGCCATTCATGTGTCTCGAGAAAATTCTTCAGTCTGGTGTCCGGCAACCATGAAACACTACCAGTTGGTGTTAATGCTTGCACGGCCGACGGTAGCCAGATGCAGACTTTTGGCAAGACGTTTATACGTTATTCGAACAATGCTTTCCGAGGCTCGAATGCTGTATTTGAACCTAACCCTAGAGTCTGCTGACACTTTGGTTGGAAACGTATCATGGACAGTAGTCCCAATAATAAATAGAGGCCAAACCCCTATTTATTTGAAGAAAAATGAGAAAATCGGCGAAATGTTCTTGACTGAACACATTTCGGAAGCCCAATTCCAGACCGAACTGCCAGAAGGTACAGTTCGAGGGTTACCCGATGACATGAAAAAGCTAGTGGAGGATTCTTCTCTGATAAGTAAGTCAGAGAAGGAACGACTTCATGCTTTGCTATCCACCTATTATGATGCCTTCAGAAAACCTGGGGGTTCGGTAGGTCGGACTAGCAAGGTGTTGCACACGATTGACACTGGTGATGCGAAGCCATTCAAGATACCCTATCGGAGATTATCTCTAAAAAAGAAATTAGAGGCCGAGAGGCAAATTCTGGATCAGCTGGAAAAGGGAGTTATTGTGCCTAGCACAAGTCCCTGGTCCAGCCCCGTATGCATGACTATGAAGAAGGATGGATCCATCCGGTTCTGCATAGATTACCGGAAGTTAAATGGCTTAACTAAAAAGAATTCTTATCCATTGCCTAGGACAGATGAGACATTGGACTCGCTAGGGGGGAACAAATACTTTTGCACCCTGACCTCCAATCTGGGTATTGGCAAATCGCGATGGACCCGAGAAACAGCCTTCTCGAACTATATGGGCTTATTCCAGTACCTTTTGGGCTGTGTAACGCACCAGCCAATTTTGAGGCTATGATAGAGGAAATGCTAAGTGACCTTCTGTGGAAGAGTTGGCTTGGTATATCTCAACGACGTCATAGTATTTGGGAAGACTTTCGAGGATTGTACCCACAACCTCGAGTTAGTCCTAAAAAGGATACTAGCTAACGGTTTGAAATTAAAGGCTAAGAAATGTAATCTGTTTAATACATCCATTACTTATCTTGGTCGTATAATAACTCCCGATGGTGTAAAAGCGGAGCCTGAAAAACTTCAGACAGTGTCCGAAAGGCAGAAACCCATAAATGCGAAGGAAATAAGATCCTTGCTAGGGTTCTGCTCTTACTATCGAGATTTCATTCCGGACTACTCCAAAGTGAGCTATCCCTTGCAGATATAAGCACATTGGACATTGGTAGAGCAAAAGAGCGCTTTCCCTTGGGTGACCAACAAGACGCAGCCTTTGAGCAAATAAAACACCTGTTTGCTAACACGCCAGTATTGAAATATCCTATGGTGGATGATCATTGCTTTTGCTAGTAATACATTGAACAGGGCACAATGAAACTATTGCACCACTAAACGAGAGTTACTGGCTGTAATGGTGTACATACGAAAAAGTTTCGGCACTTCCTGTGGGGCACCAATTTCACACTTCGAACGGACCATTCCTCCTTGAGGTGGCTCCTTAATTTTGAGGATGCCGAAGGAATGATTGGCCGTTGGCTGGCACATCTGCCAGAATTTGGGTTGGAGCATAGCCAGATCCAACATTGAGCTCGTTCGAAGCATGTTAATGCTGATGCCCTATCCCGAAGGTCTATCAGAAAGTGCCAAAAGATTGATTGTGATGATTGTGGAGCTTACAATGCGGTAGTTGCTGTAGTTCGAAATAAGCAGTTTGAACCCCTATTGTATGCCTGTATGGAAAATGTTGTAGAATGGCCAATAGAGACCATCCAACAGTTCCAACAAACTGACCCCGCAATCAAAAGAGTGATTTCATTCCTGACCACAAATGCTATGCCTGAACGGCCTGCATTATCTCTTGAAGACAGAGAAACTCGTTAGTTCTTAGCTCAATGGACCAAGCTAGAAGTTCGAGATGGGTTACTGGGTCGATGGAAAACCTGTCCTACTAAGTAAAAGGTCCTATAGATAGTGATATCTATGTCACAAGATGAGATATAATGTTCTATTGTCATGGACATAAAACCAGTAGACACTTCAGGAAGAAGAGAACATTGGAACACCTTGCATGTAGGTATTACTGGCCAGGCATGCATAGTGACATCACGAGATGGGTGATGACTTGCCCTGAATGGGGGAAGAATAAACCGGGTCCTGGAATGGGAAAAATACCCCTGATGCAGGAGATATTTGGCGTCAGATTTGCTCGAGTAGCAATTGATATCATTAGTGGGATCGAACCTACTCCATGTGGAAACACTTGCATGAAAGTAGTGACCGATTACTACACCAAGTACACTCGAGTATACCTGATCACAAAGCTACCACTTGTGCAAGTGCTTTCATGAGAGGATGGGTCTTACACTTAGGGGCCCCATTAATGATGCACAGTGATCAAGGGAGAGAATTCGAGTCTAACTTGTGGCAAGAGATGTGCCACTATTTAGCCATCTGTAAAACTCAAACATGTTTTGTTATGTATTTGGAGGTTGAGATACCTTGTGTACGATTCGAAATACGACCACAACGTGTATCACCACCCTGTTTATGGTTCCTGTGGGTGGCAGACAGCTAGTCTGGCATGTATGCTTGAAGCTACATGTTTTTCTGTCAAACTCCCGTCAAAATAAACAGAGAAGGAGGTAATCCCACCAACTGCCTATGGAGAAAACTTAACCTCGAACCTCGGTTATCCGGGGTAGTAAGGACGCCTACCACGAGCGGAAAAGGGGGCGCTAGTGAACAGGGGACCCGGAGTGGCGCAGTGCAGTGGCGCATGCGCATTGGTCTCGCTTCGCTTGTTGTGACCTCAATATCGCTCACAGCACGCGAACTGTCTTACAGGGGTAAGACGTGCCTCTGTTTCTCCTTGTTTTAAGAGTCAGGAAATCCAGATATCCTTGAACATCTTGCACCCCCTTAGTCTCCATACAAGGGAGGGCAAGCCCTGAGCCATCTGAGCCCGAAATATGGCTCAGTCAGAAGTGGTGGCGACCGTAAAGGCCAATCCTGAGGGGCACCCGACCCCACTTCGAGCTCAAGACGAAGCACCTCGAAGTCCTGCTGTAGAGCTGATGGACACCACCAAAATGGAGCCGTCTCTCCCCGAGGTGACTTCTAAAACCCTGAGCATCCCTATGGGTGCAGAACTTATTGCCCCGGCGACCCCCAGATCGAAAACGCCCGAGGGAACTAGGCCTTCGGTCATCATTGAAGTCCCGGTGACTCTGCCCGACCGACCCCCAGCCGTCGGATACATGAATGTGACCAAAGGATTTATCCAGACGGCCACAAGTAAAAATAGATACTGTCCATCGCAGTACCTAGGGCTCAAGGGCGAGCCTCCCCGATTGATCCCCTACGACCTTCAGACAAGAATCTGTAAAGGATGCACCGAGTTAGGAGTTTCTGACGTTGCTGACATCTGGTTCGAGAATAATTTCGGACTGGCTGAGGCAATGTGCATCAGTGACGGCCTACCGTCGTTGACGCCATTTGTGAGGACGACCATATTAGGTCACAGACCGCTTACCCGATTCTGTATGGCCTAGTAGGGTTCGAGGAACGCTTGTTAAGCGTCCACTCACCCAAAGTCCTACTACCCCAAGTACCAATAAAGGAGCGAACCTACGCGTTCATGTCTGACTCACAGAGGAACTCCTCAGTGAGAGACGAAGAAGATGCTTTACTGGCAGACCCTGAGCTCGAAAAAGAGGAGCAACGTATGAAGAACGAGACAGCTCGTGATGGGGACGCTGCCTCGAGCATGGAAGGTGGAGCTTGCTACACCACCAAGGTGACCACCGCACATGCTTCGAAGGAGATGAGCCTTGAAGAGCTGAATGCTCGACAACAGGAGATCGATAAAGAATGGAAAGAGCTTATGAAGCGGAAAACCAAGATTCGGAGGGAGGTCGAAAAGACTGTCAAAGAATCAAAAGCCCGACACCAAAACAAAGTAGAGCCGCCGGAAAAAGAAGGTGGTAGAGGAGAAGGCGGAAGACAGCGACGACTCTGTAGCCTCTACTTCGTCTGGAAGCTCTAGGAGCCGAACCCGAGGTGGCAAGACCACCAAAAGAGACGACTCCCCCTCTCCAGTTTGATCCACCCGATCCAGGACCACTCGCAAGAGTACTCCCCTCCCTCCTGAGCCTGTCAGCATTACAGCAGTCGAGGAGCAGGAACTTCAGGAAGAAACCAAAGACGGCAATAGAGATCGAGACCAACAAGTGGCAGAAATAAGCCGGCAACTGCTGGAGAACATTGACTATTTGGAGGAACCCCTGAAGGATGCGCCTGATGAGTCCAGTCTGAACAAATGGGTTAATGCTCGGACTGGCTTTCCAGATTATACCCCGAAATGTTTTATGGACTGTCAGCGATATACTGACAGTTACTCGATTCCTCCCGCCACCAATCGTGATGGCGAGAGCGATGACGAGGAATGGATGAAAATCCTCAGGAAAGATGCTGCCCCCGCGAAGTTCTATCGTGTGTGGGTGACATCCTTAAGTGACATGGCTAGGACACCCAAGTCTTACTATGGCTTCGAACACCATACGAAGCTGCAGTATGCTGCTTCGAACTGATAAACCGACGTGCCCATTCGAGATTTGTGTAAACAAATCAGAAAAAGAGAGAGTCTGGCCTAGCAAAGACTCCTTCTTCTGACACCTCGTAGAGTACCACATGCACCATGCCCCGGTGTATAGGTGCACGAACGAGAAGAACCAGAATCAGAGGTGTCAGGGCCTGAAAACCATGAGACGAGGTCGTATGGCCGTGCATTTGGCTCAAGTCCATGGTCTTAAAGCCAGTGACGCCAGGTTGAAAGCTCTAAAACTTCACGAGCACCTGATGACCAAATGGGAAGAGATGCACTCTGGGGAACGACACACGATCACCCTGAGAACCGATCACTTTTGCCATGCCATCGAGGGGAAGCAGGATGCCTACTTCCTCAAAAATGTACGGTCCCATCGATTTGCAAGTCCGGAGAAATGCACTGGTGTGTCAAAGTCCAGAGAAAAGACCCTAATGCCCTCGACTGTAATGGAAACACATTGTCTCATTCTGATTGGATGAGAGGCGATGTGGATACCACCCCACAATATCAGGGTACCCATGATGACGATGCTCTGCTCGAGAAGCTCAAGGCTGCTCCAGACCCTGATGATTTTCCAACTTTGACTGCCGTTCAGAAGCCAGGTCCTGAGTCCCAGACCCTACTGCCTTCAGGGAAACTGAAGCCTATTGGCCCACCTGCTAGCCCTGGCACCACCTCTGGTTGTGGACAAACTCGACCGGTGGACCCGAAGAGACCAGGCAGAGAACTGGTTATGAGAGACCCCAGCCAGCCATTACCCGAGGCTGGTAGGGGGCATGGCATCACTATAGACGAGAGAGGGGCAGTGGTAGGATCGTCTCACCGACCCGACACTGAGAGCCCATTCCCGAGTGCTACTGCCACCTCGAGCTCTGCCTATGAGAGTGGCTCTGATTCCCACCCGATTCCCCAAACAACACCTCAGGAATATGAGAACCACCAATGTATTGCACTTGGTGAAGTCCAACCTCAAACTGGAGGACCCTGATGATTTCTTCAAACAACGAAACACAGGAATCCTGTGAAATCCAGGCTGATGTCTTTAAGGCACGGCAAGACCGAAACATCAGCCAGGTGACTGGATACCTTCGTGGTGTGACTGAAGGTGTCTTCGAGTGCCTGCATGAAATCCAGAGACGGGAAATAGCCCGAATATCTCAGGACATGTAGGGGTAAGCTAGAGACCAGCTTCAAGCTTCTCTCCAACGTGAAAACGAGGCAAAAGCCATGAAGCTGAAAAATGAAACTGAACTCCAGGAGCTGAGGAGGCAGTATGACCACCAGGATGTTTGATTCATGGCAGCATTCGGCTGTTTCATGAAAGATTGGGATTGCACTCCTGAAAGTGCATTCGAGAAGCTCCAGGCTAAGCTCCAGGAGGCTAGACAGCTCGAGGAGGACATAAAATCTTTTGGTTTTATGAGCGTGTCCACCCCGAAGCACTCAACCACTGAGCCTGGAGAACCAGTAGAACCTTGAAGGGATATCGAAGCTGCTGTTGCTGCCCCGACTACTGCTACGCACAGCTCAGCTGGCACCTCGAATCCCACTCCCGAAACGGTCCCTGCGGATGCTACCCCTGATTCAGCCCCTGTGGCTCAAAACCTGATCAGTCTAGACTCCGAACAGGAAGCCACTACTGGCGAGACAGCAATGGAGACTGACCTGTAGTTTATGATGTATTAATTTATAAGGGGTGACCCAATTCTTTTCTAGGGAACCAATGAACATATTGCTTTATGTAGACCCGAACCGTGCCCAACTGAAGGATCCCGGACGGATGCAGACCCAAGAAACCCAATGGACGAACCTACATCTTCCCATCTTCTCCAGGGCACAACGCACAGCGACGCGGCTTGCCACTGCAAAGTCCTTCTATTGCCGAATGGATCTGCAGACAAGCAGCTAACCCCGAAGACACCCGGAAGTCTATTAGTATTGTACAGCAGACCCACTACACTGGTGGGCTGCTATAGTTTAAAATATTGTCTATTATTCATTACCACTATTACCTACCTATGTATAAAAGTTATTTTATATACATATCGAACCTAATATACCCACTTGGCAGAAAAAAAACATTTTTTTTAACGTCAAAAACGTTATTTTTACGTTTTTATAAAAACGTTTTTATATCAGGTTAAAAAAACATTTTTTTAACGTAAAAGAAATGTAAATAAAAAAAGTTTTTATTTGGTTCAAAATTGGTTAAAAAACATTGAAAAACGTTTTTTCAATGTCAAAATAACATTTTTTAAAAACGTTTTTTATCCAAACCAAATAAAAACGTTTGCAAACGTTAAAAACACATTTTTTGCCAAGTGGGTACTCTACTAAGTTCGATCTCATAAAATATTTATTAATATGAAAATGTTAATTGGTGCTATAAACCTACGAGATCTGTAACTCGAAGTATATTTTTTTCTAAGTACACTCCATAATGTATAACACTCAGGTACAAACCTTACGTGTTTATTACTTAGTAAGGGTCAATAGTGGTAGATATAAATGTAAAAAACCCAGTTATTGTAAACTGTGCTAAAAAAACTATTATATGTAAAAACCCCAGTTATTGTAAACTGTGCTAAAAAAACTATTATATAGGGTTCATACGTGAACTGTGAAAATTCTTTCTTTTCGGGTTATGTACAAACATATATTATTATAAACAACTACCAACTCGGTATGTTATTAATCATACATATTAATACTTTAATTGTATGTACGGATTCTAACTTGTTCTTTCGAACTTGTTTCAATTCTTTTTCTTAAATCATATTCTAACTGTGTTGTTATAAAATTAATTCACCTTCAAATTTATGTGGTCAACTCATATTAATAAGACGTCACAAATAACATATCACGTTCTACTTCGAACTCTTGTACATTACTTTGAGCCCTAATTGTAGAATAATGAAGTTTTTCTACTATGTATATATCTTTTTTTGTACACCCCTTTCCTTATTCTGGTGGGGGTGGTGTAGGGGCTCGTAGGATGTATTGGAACCATAGTTGTGATGATGGAAAGCAGGGGGGGTCTGGGGGGTATCCCCCGAAAATCTTGAAAAGTGAGGTGGCACAAAGGTACATTTTGGTGCATTTTGAGGAGAGAAGACATGGAGAGCAGGGGGGTTTGGGACCCCCCAGAAAATTCTGAAAATTGAGGTGCCACAAAGGTGTGTTTTGGTGCATTTTGACGAGAGAATATGTATTCTCTGGGCCCTGATGAATCCCCCAAATCTATAGACCTAAGAGATAAAAATCAGAAGATTCCCATAATATTTTATAGGTTATCTACAATATATAAAAAGGAAGCCCCCTCCCCACAAAAAGACTTTGAAAATTTAGATACCATATGATGCATTCTCAAGCAACCTGTAACACAATTTCCCTCTGTCTTACCACAGACCTACATATTATACAGACTTTTCTTAATTATCTTTCTGTCAGGATTATATTGATCTTGGCCTCATATATCCCATATTTGTTATATCCCTCCCACCTTGAAAAAATTTGAAATTTTAGGGTTAAAATGGTGCATTATGGGGATTTCAACAAGCATAGTTGGATGCTGTATTTGATTGAAATTGTAGGCCTTATGAATTGACATTGGTATTGGCCTGAAATGTCACAATTTTCTTAGAAAAGTTGGGGGGGGCAAAAACATAGTCTTGCCCCCCCAACAGGAAAGTTGGGGGGCATGTGCCCCCCTGCCCCCCCAGTTCCGCCGCCCCTGGACCCCAATATATAATAATATTTGGTATCAGTGTTTTCTAACTCTGATATCACAGTTTCCTAGTCCGATATCAAAGTTTTTCTGAAATATTGCCATATCAGACTGATATTGTGATACATTCATTCCCCCACCTTCTTTTTCATTTTATACATAGAAAATAAGCCTTTGTGTTCATTATTTCCTGTTATTTCTCATATTCTGTAAACTCCAGTATCAGAGCGAAACATGAGTTTATCAGAAACTTTGATATCATAGTTTTAAATTTTGATATCACAGTTAATAACTCCGATATCAAGGTATATAACTCTAATATCAGGATTAAAACATCTAAAAACTTTGATATCAAAGATAAAAATCTATGTTATCACAGCTAGAAACATTGATATCAGAGTTAAAATCTGTGATATCAAAGTTTTTGAGAAACTATACTGTATCACCCCGATACTGGATTTTACAAAAAATGAAGAACTATAAATGGATTGCTCTTATTAACTGGAATATCAGTCAATCAGCCCCAAATTCTGGCCTAAACTACATTATCAGCCTGATACAAGGGTCTTCTTAGAGTAACTGTGATATCAAATCCTAAAACTGATCATGCAGTGACAAAAACTGTGATATCAAATGAAGAAACTGTGATATCAGGGGGTGAACATATCGCTTGCGGGCAGTTGCCATAGTCTCCCGTCGATCTGTCGGTAGAGTGACCCACATACAGGCCCTGTTCACTGTGGGTATTGTGGAAGGACGGAACACCCACAGTGTGCGTACCGGTACCGGTAAGGGAGTGTTCATTTTTTAACAACAGGGGGGGGTTGGTGAGTTTGAGGGGGGGGCGTAAAATTTTTTGACCCCTCCTGAGGGGGGGGGGGCGAAAAATATTTTGACTGCTCTTGAGGGGGGGGCGTAAAATTTTTAGACCCTTCTCGATGAGGCACGAATTGATGCGACTTGCCGTAAATACCCAAATTGATAAGTAGTGGGGACAATTTCTCAATATATTACTTGCAGAAGGGAAAGTTTATACTGACGATGCATCAGAATGCACCATTTTCTTTCTAAAATTTCAAAATTTTTCAGGGGAATCATAATTCCAATAAGAGTGTATGCACTCGCAACACTCAAGCATCTGTCGTGAATCTCACACATCTGGTGTGATTCTCACACATTTGGGGGTTGTCTCAATCTCTCACTGTTTCTCACGCATTTTAGACTTTGTAATTTCAGTATAAACTTATATAGTGACTTACTTTTAATGCCTCGATTTTTTTTCGCATTGGAATTTGCATATGTCATGGTCAGATCATGTGCTCAGTGTTCTCTCTCTCCCTAGCTTTTCCTCCCATCTCCCCTTCCCCTAACCTTTCCCCAAATCTCTTCCCTCATCTGGAGTGGGCCTAGCAAGACATACCTGACCTGACCTGGATGGCCTGACCTGGATGGCCCGACCTGTACCCACCCAGACTGCCCCTGGACAGATCCACCTGGACAGACTCACCCAGACCAGAGTGACCTGGACCAGACAGATCTACCTGGACTGCCCCCAGACTCACCCAGATCTACCTGGATTGCCCCCAGACTCACCCTGGATGGATCCACACTGACAGACCCAGACTAAACCGACCTGGACTGGAAAGACCCGGACCAAATGGACTTGGACCAAATGGATCTGGACTGAACCTACCACAACAGACCCAGTCAAGACTTCAATGGGACCCAGACCGACGACAGAATCAGATGGATCCAGACTGAACAGAACCACACCATACAGAACCATCTGAGATGGACTCAACCGGGATAAACCCGACCCATCCAGTCGGGTCATCCAGTCATACCTCAACAAAATGCACCATTTGACTTCTCGATATTCAAAATTTTCCTGGGGGACATCTCCATATACCCTTAAGCTCCCTGAGCCAAAAACAGTGTATTGATGATGCAGCGGTAGTAAAACCTTGGGGTCAGGTGGAATGTGTGCCCCCCTGCACCATCCAGTCATACATCACCAAATTGCACCATTTGACTTCTCGATATTCAATTTTTTTTTTGTGGGGGACATCTCCATATACCCCTAGGCTCCCTGAGCCAAAAGCAGTGTATATGATGCAGGGGTAGTAAAACCTTAGGGTCAGGTGGGATGTGTGCCCCCCTGCACCATCCAGCCATACGTCACCAAAATGCACCATTTGACTTCTCAATATTCAAAATTTTCCTGAAGGACATAGCCCCAGACCCCCTTCTGATTCTTACTCTCTATCACACATTAATCACACTAACAATAAAAAAAAACATGCCCAAGAGTTTTAAACATTTTTCTTGTAAAGCAGTATGCGAATACTTAGAGTTGGCCTGGCCATTTGCTCAGAAACCCAAACCCCCTAACCCATGTAAATGGTAAAGTTTTTGATTTGCCTGTTTGAATTGCTTTGGTTATCCCCCTCCCCCAAACAAAATTTCCAAAGGCTGTGCTAAAAGAGCCCATTCCCTATAGTTAAGAGTCATAAAGGCCCATGTGTGTCTGCAGCAAGTTGATTCAGACTTAAAAGAACCCTCAAATATGGTTTGCTTGCTTGCTTTAACCTAAGACCACAGAAATCAATCTTGTGATTCATCCAGATCCATGCAATGAGATCCCATTTTAACATTTTGTAGAATTTTAAACAGAGGGTGTAGGGAAACCTCAAAAACCACCAGAATGCATAAATTTAGGCTCTAGATTTATAAAACTGTTTGACTGGGGCAGTGATGCCTCCAGACCACCCTATACTTAGCTTGTCCTGGCTGCTTTTTCTAACATAAGACATAAGGCTAAGTACCGTAATCTCCCGCGTATAAGACGCGTCCTCTACGCCAAACAAAATGCCGGGGAGTCTTATAGGATGTACTGAAATTGGGGGTGCGTCCTATACGAGGAGAGTAGTATAATAGATGGTCTTTTCTGAATATTATCCAGAAAAGACCATCATATTTGGATTATCCAGAGAAGACCTCCTATTTTTAGATTATTTATAAAAGAGGTCGTTTATAGATATATTTAGATTATTTATAAAAGAGGTTGTTTATAGATATATTTAGATTATTTATAAAAGAGGTCATCTATAAATATATCTATAAAAGAGATCGTTTATAGATATATATATTTATACATATATATATATATAATTTAGATTAACATCTCCTTGTGCTTTTAATTAGTTCTTTTAAATGCCTCCAGATGGGAGAGATATCTATGTAGTTATAGTTCTTATAGATCCCTCCAGATGGGAGGACGTGTAGCAGCAGTGTCATCATGATGCTTTGCTCTTAAATGATAGGCAAAAGGGATTTAAGATAGTTCTTATATGTCCCTCCAGATGGGATGACATGCAGTACCAGTATCATCATGATGCTCTGCTCTAAAATGAAGTGCAATCACAATCCCATCACAGTGAGCAGCTTATAATAAAGTTATGAGCAGAAGGGATTTAAGCTGCTCACTATGTAATTATAGTGTTATCACAATGCTCTGTTTTAAAATGAAGTGTTTAGAGCAACTATAGCGAGCAGCTTATAATAAAGCCATGGGCAAAAGGGAAAAGTACATGTTACAATCTAAAATGTGAATTATATTAAATATTGATACACACTGAGGAGGCTGTTTCCCCTAAGGGCAAAGCTTGAGAGGGAGACCCGCGAAGACTAAGAGAGTCAGGTAAAGCCTAAGAGAGAGATGGGTAGAGCTTTTACTCAAGGTTGATCGGTTTATATAACATTGAGAACCTTTTCACACAGACCTATGCATGGAACAGGCTTACATACAGAGCCTGACCTATACATGAGTATTTGACATAACGGTCCCATTTATGTTTCTCATCTAGCTTTCTATGTTGACTGTGTTACTGAGTTACTTGACTCCAAGCCTGCTGTGTAGGGGTGTTAGTATGTTTGTGTGAGAAGGAGAGGAGCGGCATGAGTTACTCTCTTGACTTTTTAGATATGGGTTGTGGCCATACACGTATCAAAATGAAGTGCTCGCTATATAGTTGCAGTGAGCAGCTTATACAGAGTTTTAGCTGCTCACTGTAAAAGGCTAGCTATAGTTTGCTGTTTATGTATTAGCATTCAAATATGATTTGCTAGTCCGTTTGATTTGATACATTGTAACCGTCATTGTTTAGCCTGCAACCATAAGGGATAGACTATCCAGTTTTTACTGTGTAGAGCTAAAAACGAGCTAGCTGTGTTTTTACTAGACCACTTGTTATCTGGATGAAACCAGTTAGCTTTTACGTCTTAAGTAAAATGTCCATCTACTACGCAAAGACAATACATGTATTATGTTAATATAGCTTATAAAAATAGGAACTACGCAGTGTAAATACATGTATTATGTTAATATGCCTGACAAAAACAGGAACTACGCAGTAAGAATGCATGTATTATGCTAATATACTTGACAAAAACAGGAACTACGCAGTGTAAATACATGTGTTATGTTAATATGCCTGACAAAAACAGGAACTACGCAGTAAGAATGCATGTATTATGCTAATATACTTGACAAAAACAGGAACTACGCAGTGTAAATACATGTATTATGTTAATATGCCTAACAAAAACAGGAACTACGCAGTAAGAATGCATGTATTATGCTAATATACCTGACAAAAAACAGGAACTACGTAGTGTAAATACATGTATTATGTTAATATGCCTAACAAAAACAGGAACTACGCAGTAAGAATGCATATATTATGCTAATATACCTGAAAAAAAACAGAAACTATGCAGTGTAAATACATGTATTATGTTAATATGCCTGACAAAAAACAGGAACTACGCAGTAAGAATGCATGTATTATGCTAATATACCTGACAAAAACAGGAACTACGCAGTGTAAATACATGTATTATGTTAATATGCCTTACAAAAACAGGAACTACGCAGTAAGAATGCATGTATTATGCTAATATACTTGACAAAAACAGGGTGGGAAAATCTTATTCTTATTGCGCAGTTAGGTTAGAATAAGGCACTGCGTAGTTAGTTTTTAACCTGACTTTTTATCTGTGGTAAAAAGGTGCACTGTAAATAGTAGCTCCATGGTGGCTATGTCACTGAGTCACTCGGTTCCAAGCCTGCTGTGTATGTGTGTTAGTATGTTTGTGTGAGAAGGAGAGGAGCAGCATGAGTTACGTTCTGCATATGTTATGCCGTATATGGTTTTCTACGTCTTACTTTTTACGCCTTATAAGGAAGAGAATATATTATGTTGATATGTTATGCCGTATATGGTTTTCTACGTCTTACTTTTTACGCCTTATAAGGAAGAGAATATATTATGTTGATATGTTATGCCGTATATGGTTTTCTACATCTTACTTTTTACGCCTTATAAGGAAGAGAATATATTATGTTGATATATGTCATATATGGCTACACACTAGCTAGGGTACTGAGGAGTCCCGCCTCTTCTGCATAGCTTACATGGCTCCTCCTCTTTTAGGTCTATATAAGGTACATGGACACCGCCTCTTCTGCATAGCTTATATGGCTCCTCCTCTTTTGGACCTATAAAAGGTACATGGACACTGAGCACTTGGGCACTAGGCACTTGGGAGCAGCATTTGCAAGGTGAGTCTGTTTCTATGTTCTGATAGATAAAAGCTTTTGGTACTTTAGATCTCAGAGGAGTTTTCTCTGTTAGACTTAGCTGTAGGTTTGAGGCATAGGTATTAAGTTAGGTAAAAGCAAACTGTTAGACTTAGCTGTAGGCTTGGGGCTTGGAGGTAAATGCAGAGCTGGACTTAGAAAGTTTTAGAAAGGCTTCTGTTTGGATACTTTGGATCTCAGAGAGGTTTTCTCTCTGCTTTGGAAAGTTTCTTTTTCTTTTATGATACTTAATTACTTTGAATTTGCTGAGACAGATTTCAGATTATAAATTTTTGGACTGAAATTTACTTCAATCTATTAATGCAGTGCATTTTGATACTTGTATTTTGCCGTTTTAGTCATTTTAACATACAAGGACTAGAGATAGATGCTGGACTATATAAAATAAAATGTAGCCCCCGAGTTGTCCTTTAAGAAGACTCAGAATCATGCAAAACGTGTATGGAGCTAAACTCAACTTTTCTCCTAGAAAAGCTTGATATAGACACACAATTACATAAAACGAATTGTGTGTCTAATACCCTAAACATGTACAAGAAGAAATTGCATTGATTGGTCCATAGACAAAGTGAGAAGCAGTCCAAGACTGCATATTGTTTACACTCGTTTTTCTCACTATAAGCTGCATTGCAACTCATGAGTAACTCATAACAGTTTTTTAATAATGCCTACAAAGAGGGCAAGCATCATAGATAGGACAGAGGTTTCATGGTAGGTCCCTCCTCCTCCTGTATGGATACTCCTGGTACTAATGGGAAACACAGACAGCTGCAGCCAGAGGACTCACTTTGTTACTGTAAACACTAGCTCTGCCACTCGTGTGTAACTAGGTTACTGGTGTGAGCAGGGCTATGTAGTAGTAGTACTAGTAATACACAGGACTAGCAGAGATACATAGACACACATACAGGTTTGTATATGTCTAACAATGCTGTCTTGCACATAGGATAACACAGAGGTAGAGATACTTTAAAAGACTCTAACAATACATACATGCACACATTATTACAGATTGGAGATGGTAGCCATCTATAGCTTATATAGCAGGGATGATGGGTGGAGTAGGAACCCTTCAGCAATGATCCAGCACAGAGAGCTATAGGGACTATTCTACTGTGATGCATGGAATAAAGGTCTCAAGTGAAAATTTTGGAACAAAAACAATGTTTCCTATCCCTCTATGAGCTAGCTGAAAAGAAATTGCGCAGTTTGTAATTGAAAATTCCATTTCTGAAAGGAACTGCGTAGTTATAATATAGTAATAAAAAATTACTATACAGTGTTATAGCATACACTGTATGCTTTGTTTTCATGAGTAACTCACATGAGTTTTTTATTATGATATTTATAGAGACAAGTATCATGGAAAGGTGCAGAGAGCTGCAGGATTGTTCCTATGAATCCCACCAGAAAGAAAGATGAGTAGCATAATGGTACACTATATGCTTTGGTTTCATGAGTTGCTCACACGAGTTTTTTATTATAGCATTTAAAGAGACAAGCTACATTGAAAGGTGCAGAGAGCTGCAGGATGGTTCCTATGAATTTCACCAGATGGAAGTGTGCTTCAGGAAAATTCCATGATGTAATGCATATATTATGTTAAGGGTACTAAGGAGTCCCGCCTATTCTGCATAGCTTACATGGCTCCTCCTCTTTTGGGTCTATATAAGGTACATGGACACCGCCTCTTCTGCATAGATTATATGGCTCCTCCTCTTTTGGACCTATAAAAGGTACATGGACACTGAGCACTTGGGCACTAGGCACTTGGGAGCAGCATTTGCAAGGTGAGTCTGTTTCTATGTTCTGATAGATAAAAGCTTTTGGTACTTTAGATCTCAGAGGAGTTTTCTCTGTTAGACTTAGCTGTAGGTTTGAGGCATAGGTATTAAGTTAGGTAAAAGCAAACTGTTAGACTTAGCTGTAGGCTTGGGGCTTGGAGGTAAATGCAGAGCTGGACTGGATACTTTGGATTTTAAACTGTTGGACTCCATGAACATTTATGAAAGCTTAGGCTAGGTATTTATTGCTTAAGTTTTTCATGGATTTGATGGTCTAAGGAAATGTTTCTGTTACCTTTGTAGACATTTCTCTCGCCTTAGAGAAGTTTTCATGGCATATTGTTTTATTTTAATTTAAGTGCCCTGAGAGATTTTGAGAGTAAATAATTAGTTGGACATTTTTGTAAGCTTAGGCTGGGTATTTATTGTATGACTTTCTTCAGATTTAATAGTTTCAGAAAATGTTTGCTACTTTGAATTTAACAGTTTGAAAGTTTCCGATAGTAAATGCTCACTTGGAAATTTTTCTCAGCATAGGCTAGGTTTCTGCCACCTTTACAAAAATGCCTCTGGGTGTAGAAAAGTGTAAATGCAGAGCTGGACTTAGAAAGTTTTAGAAAGGCTTTTGTTTGGATACTTTGAATCTCAGAGAGGTTTTCTCTCTGCTTTGAAAAGTTTCTATTTATTTTATGATACTTATTTACTTTGAATATGCTGAGAAAGATTTTAGATTATAAATTTTTGGACTGAAATTTGATTGGTCTTCCTTGGTAGGAGTCCCACCTCTTCTGCTCAGCCATTGGTCCTCCACAGCATATTATGTTTATTTCGTGAAAATTTATTTTTAGAACTTGGAGTAGAGCTATATAAGGCGCAGGCTCTCAGTCTCACCCTGACCACTAGAGGGAAACTTTAGCAAGGTAAAGTTGTTTCTATATTTTGACTTAGGAAGTTTTAGAAGTGTTTCTGTTTGGACAATTTATATCTTAGAAAGGTTTTCTCAGTTAGACTTAACTGTAGGCTTGAGGCTAGGAGTTAAATGCTAAGCTGGACTTAGAAAGTTTTCTGTCTGGATACTTTGGATTTTAAACTGTTGGACTCCATGAACATTTATGAAAGCTTAGGCTAGGTATTTATTGCTTAAGTTTTTCATGGATTTGATGATCTAAGAAAATGTTTCTGTCACCTTTGTAGAAATTTCTCTTGCCTTAGAGAAGTTTTCATGCCATATTGTTTTATTTTAATTTAAGTGCCCTGAGAGGTTTTGAGAGTAAATAATCAGTTGGGCATTTTTGTAAGCTTAGGCTGGATATTTATTGTATGACTTTCTTCAGATTTGATAGTTTCAGAAAATGTTTGCTACTTTGAATTTAACAGTTTGAAAGTTTCCGATACTAAATGCTCAATTGGGCATTTTTCTCAGCATAGGCTAGGTTTCTGCCACATTTACAGAAATGCCTCTGAGAATAGAAAGGTGTTCATTGGATACTGTGCTATCATGTCAAAGTTTCTAAGGGTAAGTACTCAGTGGGACTTCGTTACATCTATAAGCTTAGACTAGGTTGGCTCTTAATATTATTGAATATTGTTGTGTTAGTTTAGGATTTAGCAGTCTAAGAAAGGCCTTCTGAAGCAAAGGTCTCAACTAAGTTATTTTGAATTTAAAACTTTCAAAAATGTTTCTAAGATTGAATACAGAGTTGCAATTAAATGTTTTTCCTAGCTGAGGCTGGGAGGCTCTGAAATATGGGAAAGTTGAATAGCTTATGAGTTTGATATGATTAGTCATTGAGGGATTGGATTAAAACAGGATTAGTGTATAATAATGAATCAGAGCATTGTGTGATAATACATAAAGTTTTTTGTCAGCAGGATAACGCCATTGAAGCTGAAGTCACTTTTCTGGAAAGTGCTTTGCTTAGGCTACCAGAGGTACCTTCCTGTACTGTGCTGAGCAGATGGACTGTAGCCACTCATGGCTATTTTGGTTGAAGGCAGAACAGGTAAAACTAACTCTCTAGTTTCTCCACTGCTTTGGCTTTCATGGTGATACGCCACTGTACTGGAGGAGGTAGACTATTCTGGACAGTGCACTGCTTGGGCTACCAGAGGTACGCCCCTGTACTGTGCTGAGCAGATTGGCTGTAGCCAGCCTATGGCTATTTTGGTTGAAGGCGGAACAAGTAAAACTAACTCTCTAGTTTCTCCACTGCTTTGGCTTTCATGGTGATACGCCACTGTACTGGAGGAGGTAGACTATTCTGGACAGTGCACTGCTTGGGCTACCAGAGGTACGCCCCTGTACTGTGCTGAGCAGATTGGCTGTAGCCAGCCTATGGCTATTTTGGTTGAAGGCGGAACAAGTAAAACTAACTCTCTAGTTTCTCCACTGCTTTGGCTTTCATGGTGATACGCCACTGTACTGGAGGAGGTAGACTATTCTGGACAGTGCACTGCTTGGGCTACCAGAGGTACGCCCCTGTACTGTGCTGAGCAGATTGGCTGTAGCCAGCCCATGGCTATTTTGGTTGAAGGCGGAACAAGTAAAACTAACTCTCTAGTTTCTCCACTGCTTTGGCTTTCATGGTGATACGCCACTGTACTGGAGGAGGTAGACTATTCTGGACAGTGCACTGCTTGGGCTACCAGAGGTACGCCCTGTACTGTGCTGAGCAGATTGCCTGTAGCCAGCCTATGGCTATTTTTGGTTGAAGGCAGAACAGGTAAAACTCTCGTTTATCCTCTGCTTTGGCTTTGAATTTACACGTCTGAGAGTTTCTGAGTTATTCTGAATTAAAAACTCTCTGAGAACAAATACAGCGTAAGACTTAGCTATTTTCTCAAGCTCAGGCTAGGGATGGTTTGTATGGAATTAAATTTTGCTGTGTTAGTTTTAATTCAGCAGTTTCAGAAAAGAATTTTCATGCGTTTATTGAAGTTTCTATACTTTTAAAATTGATTTGTCCTAGCTTCAGAAAGATTTCTGCACACCGAATTTTGACAGCCAATCACAGCTCTTGAAGGTAACTGGGTTCGATTCCTAGCATAACCAACACAAAACATAATGCTGGTGCAAAGGGACAGATTGGTTATGGTCCCACCTGCGATTGCTGTGATGAGCTATCAGTTTCCCCCTGACTTTAGAGAGGTTTTCATAACATATTGCATTATTTTGAATTTACTAGTCTGAGAGTAAATTCTCAGTTGGACATTTCTGTCAGCTTAGGCTAGGTATTTATTGCTTGAATTTCTTTGACATCAATGGTCTCAGAAAACTTTTCTCTCACCTTTGTAAAAAAGGCTCTGCCTGCAGAAACATTTTCATTGGATATTGGGTTATTTTGGATTTAATAGTGAGAGTCTCTAAGGACTAATACTCATTCAGACTTTGATATTTATATCAGTTTAGGCTAGGTAGGCTTTCATAGCATCTTGCCAGTTTTATTTACTAGTCTGAGAGTTTCTAAAAGTAAATACTCAGTCAGACATTTTTGTTAACTTAGGATAGGTATTTATTGTTTAAGTTTCTTAAGCTTTATTGGTCTCAGAAAACATTTCTCCCACCTTTGTAGAAAAGGCTCTGCCTATGGAAACATTTTTATTGGATATTGCGTTATTTTGGATTTAATAGTGTGATAGTCTCTAAGGGTAAGTACTCAGTCAGATTTTGATATTTATATCAGTTTAGGCTAGGTAGGCTTTCAATATTACTGAAAATTGTTGTGTCAGTTGGGATTTAGTGGTCTTAGAATAGCTTTCTTATAACTTTATGAAAGTTTCAATTGTCTAAAGTTTTCTGTTAGCTTTAGAAACTTGACTGTGACATCTACTGAGTTATTCTGAATTTAGAACTCTCAGAAATGTTTTTGAGATTAAACACAGAGTTGGATTTAGAAGGGACTAATATTTAAGTTGTCCTGATATTACATATGTGTTAGTTGTGGTTTGTCTACAAAATAATTACAACAAAGGGACTAATATCAAATTATTTTGATTGTTTGGTTTGTCAACAGAAATAATCACAACAAGGGACTCATATATCTAAAATGTCCTAATGTTGCATTTGTGTTGGTTGTGATTTGTTGACAAAAATAATCACAACAAGGGATCCATAACAAAAATAATCACAACAAGGGATCCATATCAAAGTTGTGGTTTTTTGACATAATAATCACAATAAGTGACCAATATTCAAGATGTCCTAATGTTTGGGTTGTTGACAAAAAACAACCACAAAGGATAAAGATATTGTCCGAATATTACATTTTGCTCTATTTACGAGTTAAGAGAGGATAACCTAAGTTTGTGAAAGTAAATTATTTGAATTTCAGGTAAAAGATTTGGAAAAAAATGATCACAAAAATTAATTATGAACTATTAAAAACTAGAATTACTTATTTCGAAGGTAGAATACATTTTAAAGACAACGAAAGGATATAACAGATTATAGGTCAGTAGTAGCTATAAGGTCCTATAGGGGTAGGTCGCCTATGGGAATTTCAATGCTAAAACGCTTATGAACTACCTGTTGCATGAAAATTTGTCCTCAGATAACCCCAACCTACCCTGACCATACCCATGCATGCTCACATGCATGCTTGGCCAGCCATGTTTAACCATTACTAAGGATGCACATGGTTAATTCTCATGAAAATGGATAACACTGCCTGAGAAGGGAAAAATCATGACCTTTTTGTATCATTTCAATTTTCTCTTTGCTAAAAGTTATTGGGCAATACAGATTCCTAAAAAAATGGGAACACTAATCATGTAAATTGAAGATTCTATAACATTTCTTATGTGTTTTGAAGTGGACCTACGTACGGTGATGCATCCTAGGCATGAGCAGACTAAATACTTGGCTTTAGTATAAAATAATTAGCATGATATTAACTATTATCAGTTAATATAGCCTGACTAATAGTTGAAATGTGATATCTTTCTATTCTATTGATCATAATTGAAGATGGGTTAACTTTGATTATAGCCACTCTGGTGAGGGACCTACCCATGACCATGTACCTATGTACGGTGATGGACTATAGATTTTGCTTGTTATGAGTAAAATGCATTAGGAAAGTAATTTGTTTTCCTGCACAATTTGATTGAATGGTCATTTGGCTATATTAAAAAAACATTGCACAATCATCATGATGATTTTTATATCAATTTTTAGCCTGAAACCAATCCATGGCGATGTACCTACGTATGATGATGTTTTCATAGATTTGCTATATAATTTGTAGGGAAAGCATCCTTCATGTCTAATAATTTGCACATATATTACTCAACGATGTATAATTTTGGGCGAGAAAATCTTTCATTAAATATTAAGAGCCTTTTTCTTATAATAGCTTTAGCGTACCTATGTAGGGTGATGCCAGTAGGTACACCACATGATTATGAGTCTTATAAATCATCGGCATGCATATGCTGGAAGATTTTTTGATTAACTCTATTTTCCTCCTATTAGATCTTTTAAATTGAGATATTTATCTATTCCAAATGAGTATTTTCCCTGCTGTCATATCTAATACAGTGTACCTACGTACGGTGATGCAAAAATTACACAACTACATATTTCCTTTCAAGCCTTTATATATACCCAATGGGCACATCAACATTGATTCAGCGTTGAAACAAAGTTTGCAATGTTTGCATATCAACTGTTGATATAGGGTTGAAATATAGTTGAGTTTAAAGGTTAACACAACATAATTAAAATTAACTGTTATTCAACATCTAACCATCAGTGCTGATTCAATGTTTGTATTTATATGTTGATTCAACGTTGACACAACATTGATATGATGTTGAAACAATGTTGATATTTGTTAGGGCATTCTTTGTTGACATGTCAATGTTGAATCAACATTGAATCAACATTGAAATCAATATTGTTGATTCAACATTGGCAAATCAATGTTGAGTCAACATTGAATTGAAAACAATATTTCAACATTGATATGTCAACTGTTGATTGGGTGTTGAAACATTGAAATAGAATCATTGAAAAGGTGTTGAAGACAGGTTGATCAACATCATCAACACAATATCAGCGGGTTGTCAACGTTGATGCAACGTTCTGTGCCCACTGGGTATATATATATATATATATATATATATATATATATATATATATCACAAGTCATAACAGAATTTTTTGTCACTAATTATTATGATAACATGAAAGGGATGGATTGTGTTGTAAACATTCTGGAGGAATTTTACCCACTTCTACCAACCCTTTTAGCCGGACGTATTAAGCAGCAGGTGCTTGGTACTGTAGCACCATGTAGAGGGCGGGAGATTTTAACATATTTTCATTTCAATGTAGCAAATAGCCTCAGCAGAACAGAGCATTCCTGATACCCTATAATATTGTTACACGGTTGAGCAATTTAGTTATACCGATATTAAAGAGAATATGCTCAGTACACATTTTCAACAAAGGTATGCCGAGCAAAGAAATTAAAATTGTAGTTATAAAATTCAAAAAGCTATGTTTAGCATGGTTGAGAGGCAGTAAACCCTGTGGTATATAACGCTGAGCATAATACTATAGACTTTTAGGCTACTAAGGAAGTAGATAAAGTGTTAATAAAAAAATCAAATTGCTGTCACATATGTGTTTATGATAGTTTTATTACTGAGAAAATAGGATCATCTTACAGCTAAATATCGTGATGTATGTATGAATGTATTTCATATAAAAACTATGAAATTCCTAGCACAATGCTCATACTTTACAAAGAAACTTTCGTGGCATCATCTATACCAAGTTATAATGAACAGATCAAATATCTAACCGGTCAGAAATCATTAGAAAAAGACCAGAAAAACACAGTAAGAAAATGTAATGGTATAATGATATAAGACTTTACACACTCAAAATGGATAGATCGGAGTCTAATACAAAAATATTGATGTACCATAAAGCTGTCACAGATGTCCATCTACTCTGTGCTATTTGAACAGGTTTCACCCTATGAATAAGATCCTTTGGTTAGAGGTTTACCCCGAGCACCTTTAAGTAGTACTGAGTTAGTTATTCTACATGCAACACTGCCTAATAGGTTTTACCCTATGTAATAATATTATACTCTGACACAATATGTACCATAATTGTATTTTACCTCATGTACTAAAGAACAGTACCTGTTTCCTGAGTGGTGTTTTACCCTCAACATACAGGGGGAAAACGGTTTTTTTATTTATCATATAAACCCTCACAAGCTAGACACTTTTCTCCTTTCCAACAAAAATGAGAAGAGAAAAAATTTGACATTAAATCTTTCCAGTAAATGATTTCTGTTGTTTTGTGGTCGATGTAGGTTTGAACCCGTTCTATCTCCTCTGTCACCCCCTCCAGGTCAAAGTCATCAGGACTGGCCCCCTCGTTCTCAGCCAGTCTTTTTGTCAACAACTCAAGTTTTTTCTGCAATTAAATTGTAAATATTAGGTTTAATTAGAGTTAAGCATGTACATTTTCTTTAAAACACAAATCTAGAAGTATGAAGAAAAAAAAATTTTAAACCCTCTAATCACTAGGAATTATAAATTAAGTATTAAACATTCAATGCAAAACGTTAAAAGAAATAAAAAACATTTTATCTCAATACAAGCATGTGAAGTCTCTACAGCAAGTACATATATCATAAATTGCTACGTATAATGTCAGTATGTTAAAAAAGTATATAAAAAAAGGATAACTCACTTCAGCGTTTACTTTTTTCCAGTACCTGCTCTGCAGCGTTGCTCGTATATAGGTCAGCGCCTTTGGACATCTAGCCCTAACCTCCTCCTGCTCCGCCTTAAATATAAAATAAAATAAAATATACTTACTATATATAACTGTCTTATCAGATCCATACAACCATATTGAATCGTCGTAATTTGAATTATTGTGATAAGTATTCACAGTCACTTTAATATAATTTCGAAATATGCGGTGTTCATTTCCAACTTCATCATAACTGAGAAAGATATAGTTATTATATTCTAAGGACCTACTGGTGTTGTCACCTGTTTTCTATTTTATCCGTCTTTAAACTGTGAACATTGTATTGGACTTAGATCCTAAAACCCTCAGGGATGTTTTGACTTTTTCTTAAATTTGACATATGGCATGGGGTTAGTCACAAGGACCTGTAGGAGTGAAAACTAGTGATATGAGATATGGTCTTATCTTATAATTGACATGTAACATAACCCTTGGTGACAAGGACATATCAAAATAGAAATATTTAATGACATGTTATATGGGGTCTTTCCTTAACTAAAGGATAAATTAGAACCACCTAAACATAGGTTTGGTATAGGAATATAAGAGTTTTTTGGTTTAAAAAAAAAAAAAAATAGAGGATGGAGGTACACACATGATGTCAACTGGGAAATATGGGGGCAAATGAGGGGAAATGGTCCTCACTGCGGATTTTTTGTACTGGATTTGGTTACTAGAGGAGGTACAAAGGCTAAAAAAGTAAAAAAATAGGTTTTATGTATTTTTTCATCCAGAAATAGGTGGTTTTCTCAGAAATATTCTATTACCTGGCCCTTCCTGTACATTTGGAATGCAAATGGAACGTTTTAAATTCAAAACCAGACCTAAATAAGGGTTTTTAGAGAAATGTGTTGCCATAACAACCAAAATCCTATTCCAAATAGGAAAAAATAATGTCGGAACGTTTTAAATTCAAAACCAGACCTAAATAAGGGTTTTCAGAGAAATGTGTTGCCATGACAACTAAAATCCTATTCCAAATAGGAAAAAATAATGTCAACTGATAGAAGGATTCATGGAGATTCATACGGTGAAAAAAGGAAAATGATACCATATATAGATCCAAAGCTATGCCCGAATGTATGGAAAGGGATGGCCATTTTTTAATTGATTATTTAAATAATTATGCTAATTACATGTTTGATTTTATTAAAACAATAAATTATAGAGCTCATAGGCTGTATTGATATAGTCATGTCATTCTTATAGAGCTCATAGGCTGTATTGATATAGTCATGTCATTCCATTTTCGTGAAGCAATATCTCCGGGACTAGAAAGCCTATCTACAAGTGTTATTCCTCATTTTAAAGCTGTTGGCATCAATTTCAAATTTCATATTTAACCTCAGAGGACAATTTCCCCTCATCTGTCCACATATATAAACTACTATATTATACTACATTAACCTTTAACAGCCGCTAATGCATTATTTTATTATGCTCATTGGTCAGCATGATGCAACAATGAGGTCATGGTAAGCAGTTTCACCAGCACTTGTTTGGAGCATTATGCCTACCCCCCCCAGGAGCTTATGTTTTAACCCCGTAGGGTCATCATAATGCTAACACTTCATTGAGGCATCATGACGACCAATGGGATGAGAAATTCCTTCATCAGTGGTCTTTAAAAAATGTTAAAGTTCCCAAACTTTCCACAGTGCCCACCAGCCATGTCTAGCAATAAATCTTTAGCTGTCCTAGTACATAAAATACCCTCACAGCACTTTGAGTTATCCTAGTACTCTACATGTAGTCCATGTGGTGAAATGCTTTTCTCATGTTTAGCCATTTCTGGTGTAATTTTGCTGTTGGTAACAGCAAATATCATTCAAAGCATGTCAATCTTATAAATGCAGAACAAATATATACCATAACTATCCATTTATTGAAAATCTAAGTTAATTTTTTCCTTTACAATAATGCAGTTACCCAAGCACGCCTAATCAAGTTACTCTAGTATCTATTATACTAAACATATAAAGTTACCCTAACACTAATAAGCCAAAATCCTCTCTATTCTACTGTTCTAGAGAATGTCAGCTTGCAGTAAAGTTACCCTAACACTAACAAGCCAAAATCCTCTCTGTTCTACTGTTTTAGAGAATGTCAGCTTGCAGTTATTACTGCAGATGACTATGTATGCTATATACCCACATATTATCAAAACAGCATCACTCAAATCAGTAGAAATACTGTGTAATATACAATTTTAATTCTCTTTACTATATGTAGGATTCACCATGTTGGATGGGGTACCTGTTAGTTACCCTAGTACCTTCTGGACAGTGACTAAGTAGCCCTTTAGTCTGTATCATTTCATACCTTTTTATAATAATACATGAAATCAAACTAGTTAAAATTCTATAACCTAGCATATTGACATGCTTCTAGGACAAAGCTAACAATCAGCGCATTTTAGTTATTTTGTTAGTTTCACACATCTCGTATTGGATTAATTCTAGGTAAAATGATGTTAAAAAGACCAAAAACATTCCTCCACATGTTAAAAAAATAATGTATGAAATGACTTAGGGCATCCGAACTCAGGTTACAGTTTACCGTCCGAGCCATTTTAAAAACAAATAAGGCATTTTTTCATTTTTTATTATTTACTATATAGGTAGCACTGCCTGGAAATCTTCAGGTTGTATATGCCACCATGTTATTGACATTCCTTGCACTGTAAGCTTTAATTTGATACCAAATATGCCCCCCTTTGCTCATTCCTACCATTATATAACCATGTCCAAATACATTTTTGAGAAATTCTACAATTTTTTTTAAGATAATGAATAATGAAATATTCTCATGCAGCCCTTTAAATGCATGCGGGCGGTGGACGGTAAACTGTAATATGAGTTCTATTAGCCTTACACCTGACCTAAAATATTTATCCACTTATAACTATTAACACAAGTTGGCCCACTAGTCGCTATTTCAGGATTATTGAATAATTTTGCATTTTTTAGAGGTCTCTTATTTCAAAATTCATTTCCCCGTTCCTCAAGTATCAGGGTGTAGCTTATACGCAAGGTTTTATGGTGGGTACTTGTCCACCTCTACCCCAACTCCTAACTCCTCACTGATGATTGATCAAAAAAATAATAAACAATGGAAAACCTCATAACTTCCCTATATCGCTCGGACGGGTATACATTAACATGCCTTCTCATGGCCTAAAAATGTAACCAAAAAGAATAAAAAAAAATCAATTACTTTACCTGAGGTAAATCCGGTGGGAGTTGCACGGGTAGAGTCTGCTGCCTCTCGGTCTGAAAGTGCTCTCCTACATCCTGAGATGGATCGGCCTGAGGCGGTGAGGTCTGTGGGGTTGAAGGAAAATCCAGCGGTAGTTGCACGGGTAGGGTTTGCTGCCCCTCTGCCTGAGACTGCTCTCCTCCATCCTGAGATGGTTCGGCCTGAGGCGGTGTCTGTTGGGTGAAGGACTCTGCTATTGGCGAAGAGGTATCATCCTCCTCCCGTCCTTGAACCTTTTGTAGGGCGGCAGTCCTCACATCAGGCGGGGCGTCGATTTCAGAGTCACTCGCTGTGTGGTCTATCTTCTCCATCGCAATTACTGGCTAAAACTGGAAAAAAATCGATGTGCGCCAAGTTTTAACCGATGCCTAGCCCGTGATTAGTTAAAAGGCACTCCTTTTGTTTCTTTTCCATATACGGCAAAACACGCTTGCCAAGGTGTCTTTTATGGTCTAGAGAGGCGATCGGTAAAAAGAGGGAATACTTTCGCTAGTCCCTTTTCTTAGACCTTTAAAGCACAGTAACCAGCAAAACTGTACCGTAGCAGACAGTTAATGGAAATACTCTAGGGGCGATGAACAGGCTACGGTGAGGACAGGTGGTGTGACACTCCCTGAACGTGGGAAAGGACGAATAGCGTGTCAATAACCTACGTTCCAAACGGGTCACCTACTTCTTTTTCCCTTAGCAACGGATGGACCCTCTATTTACCATAACTATGTGCCATAATGTTTTATTTCTAATGTATCATAGTGACTCTGCTTGCTCACAGTTATTTAATACACCACATTCGTAATTATTCTTTCAGCGCCTTGTTTTCATCTTTCAAGTATACAGAGGTTTATTTCAAATAAAAGAGAAAATTATAGAGTAAATAAGTCACCACAAGCGGGTCTAACTGGGTGTCAATACCCCCTGAACTGACCCTCCCCCCGACAGGGGACGCAGTAATGACATAATACATGTCAGCACACCGAATCACCGATGAGGATACTTTGGCCCACTTTTTGGATATTTCTAAAAATCAGCATGATAGGAGTGCAATTATTGGAGAAATAACTACCATTAGTTTGAGTTTTAGTTAGTATCTTTCAGATGTATGTGAAATTTTAAGATTTTGTGTCCAGCAAGTACTAGATTCACATCGAAATAGGTTGGAGCAAAGTTACCCTTACTTCGAGGCAACATTGGCCCACAAGGGATTCCCTATGGTAGTATATTTCTCATTTTTTCACAACCAAATATTGGGTCAAAGTTACCCCTAAAAACTTTGTCAATATAAAAAGCATTCTTAGAAAGTATCCAATTCAGGTATTTTTCATCATAGGTAAACAAAACTCATGGATACAGTCTAAAATACGGATTGTAAGAAAAATTGTGAAAAATATGACTATTTTGACTAAAATGACAGGTATATAGTATTGGCGAGCCAAAGATACCCCCCAGCCCCAAAGTAACCCCAATTTTTTTAGAGAAATTATAATTTTATAGAAAATGCGAAATAATAAAATCCTTCTTGAGCTAAATGAATATAGTACACTTGATTTGAGATGCCTTTGGGTTGATAAATTGTTGCTTAAAACCCACAGACTCATTCTTGAATATTATTGGTTGATCCAGACGCAATTTCCGGACACATCGAAAATCGGTGAAAATTTTAGCCTCTACTCATTGCCTTATGTCTAAAAATAATTATCACTTTCAAAATTCTATTTAGGCAAAAATTGTAGCTTAGATATCAATAGGTTTTTAGAGAAAAGTGACCTAGATATGAAAAATATCCTTAATTGTAATATCGAGATCAAAACAACATTTTTTTGTGACTGGGCTAATGTTACCCCTTAAGGGACAAAGTATCCTCGTTTTATCGGGTGAACCAGTCGGATAGGCACAAACATCTACTACAAATATTTTTAAAACCGAGGTACCAAACCAGTTAAAACCAGTCTGAAAGAGTGTGTCTAGCTGAATGGGCTCTTGATGTATCCTATATCGATTTTAAGAAATTGTTATGTCACCATGTCAATTTTAAGAAAAGTTAATGTCACCATGTTAATTTTAAGAAAAGTTCATGTCACCATGTCAATTTAAAAAAAAGGTTCATGTCCCATGTCACTAAGCAAAAAAAAAGGCTCATGTCGCCATGTCGATTTTAGGGGTATAGAGCAATAGCTGAGGCCGTATTACTCAATCTGTTTTTTAGAAAATTTAACTCCGTGCATATTGAACCAAATTAGTACACCATTGATCCAATTCAGGCAACCAGGGATCTAAATAGGATCAATAGGTTTTCGTTTTTTAATTGCAGTAGTAATTTAACTGTACGATGATCAGCTGTTATCATCGTCATACCGTTATGCCTTAGACCTTGTAAATGTGCAAATTCTAAAAGGTGGGGGTTTGTGTCCCCGTTGACATAGCATCAGGGGTTTTATGGTATGAACGTTCGAGAGATATGCGGATGTTAATTTCGGCTGAGAGAAACATCTGCGATTCTCCTTTCCCACGCTGAGGCAGGGTCGGGGGTCTAGATGAGGGGTACCCATGTCCTTTGACGATTTTAAGAAAAGCTCATGTCAAATGTCACTACTAAATTTGTATTTTCCTCTGTCCTTGTCACTAAGCTCCATGTCACATATCGATTTTAAGAAAATTCCATGTTCCCTGTCACTATCTTTTTTTACCCATGTCCTTGTCCCTTGAATCTCTATGTCCTTTGTTGATTTTAAGAAAAGGCCATGTCACACTGTCAATTTTATGGGTCTAAACCCATAGGGACACGCCATCCAATACCCTGTAGGGTAAAGGTATCTTATATGTCCATGGAAGTTATATGACCAATTCTCAGAAAACATATTTTTATGGGGTCTCTGTGGTTTCTCTTCGTTTAAAGTCATGTAGTATGACAAAAAGGTCTTAGAGAAAATCTACACTGGTCCCCTGCTCTAACAGTTTACTATCATATAAAGGTTTAAAAATGTTATGTCCATTTCTTATGATTTTTAAGTGACTTTAAATTTTTGTATGATTTGTTATTATTCAAGGTAGCTGCACAAAACAAATTGTGTTTTATTCTACATAATTTTTAAAACACATCAGATTAAATGTTACTCTGATATCATAATTGTATAATTTAATTTTTTTAGCAAGAAAAATACCATGCACTAGAGCTAATACGCTCATATGTTTGGCTTTAGAAAAGCAATATGAATACATGGCCATATCACCTCTATGTATTCACTAGAGACTTTTAATATGACTATATTAGCTTCTAGTAGCATCTATAAAGGGTTTAATTAGATGACTAAATTACCTTACTGAGAATCCAACGTCAAAAATTTTTGTTTCTATATAAACCCTGTTTCATATGCTTTGTGTAGTCATATTATGACCCTACTATGACCATATTAACTCCCATGATTGGTAATATGCTTCTGTTTGCAAAATCTTTAATTACGAAATTATAAAAATTATGCATGGACAAAATAGGGAAAAGTACCCATTTTGCAGGGGAGATCCCTGCTTTTCAACGTAACCAAAGATTTTAATCAAACAATTAAAAACCTTTAGATTATAGAAGTTTTTCCTTGATATAGTTATATTAGGCGACCATACCCTATCCTATAGTCTTCACATCGAACCCCTTTTCTTTTTTTTAACTGTCTGTTAGTAGACGATTTTGCTTATTACTCAACATCAAACGGGTCCCACAAGGTACCAGCGCAAGAATTTAACAGGGATTCCCCATTGTTTTATCAAACATCGCTTTACACCGTTGCAGACTAACGTTAGTCTTTCTCTTTTAGCACCTGTAATTGGTTAACAAAGATCACTATCAGATCAAATAGCCTCGATGAAATTTTTATTAAATGATATTTTCCGCAGAAGTAGTTCTATGGCGTAGGGACAGTATCATTAGGGTTGTTGTTTTATCGAATTCTATAAGAGCTTGGAGTATGTAATCATGGTTTGTACAGCCTTTCTTATCTGGTTCGAGATTAATGCTAGACCACATGACCACGATGAGCGGTACCACGTGACTACACGGACTCTTTGACGTCGCACGCTAGCCCTATAAAAGGCGTTGTGCACGTGCAGCACGCTCAGAAACAACCAGAATGGATCGCGCACAACAACTCAAAGAGCAGTCTACCACAGACCGAGAGGTCCGGGATGAGGGGGCGGAGGAGCCGCAAACCTCCAGCCGGGGGCTCCGGGAGGAGCAACAGCAAGGTGAGTTCCAGAAAGAGCAGCCGGATCAGCCGCAACAGCCAGGTGAGTTCCAGGAAGAGCAGCCGGATCAGCCACAGGAGCAGCAGGCGTCAACCCAGGAGGAGGAGCAGGAACACTCAAACCCAACACAGTCTAATGCACCTCAGGTAGGGCTGTGTGACTTCCAAAAACAACACCCGGGTCAGCCACAGGAACAACAGGCATCAGCTCGGGAGGTGATGCAGGAGCAGGAACAACCAAACCCCGCACCTCATGATGCACTCCAGGTAAGGTGTTAAAGTAATTTTTTATTTTTTTTATTTAAGGCTATGAGAACTCAGGTTACAGTTTACCGTCCGAGCTATTTTAAAAATTAATAACGCATTTTTTCATTGTTCATTATATACCGTAAATCCCCAGTCACAAGCTGGCTCCAGTCATAAGCCGGAGGCAAGTTCAGGAAAAAACTAAAAGCCGGTTTTGAGGTCAAATTCTTACCATTTTCTCTTTATTCTATAGTAAAAAAAACGGTCATAAGCCGGGGTGGGGGAGGAGGACTTTAGGAAAAATTTAGAAGCCAGTTTGGGCCCTAAATAAAAAAAATCCTGCTTATAACCGAGGATTTACGGTAGGTACCACTGTCTAAAAATCTTCAGGTTATATATGCCACCATGTTATTAACATTCCTTGCACTGTAAGCTTTAGCTTAATACCAAATATGACCCCTTTGTAAGCTTTAGTTTAATACCAAATATGACCCCTTTGCTCCTTCCTACCATGTCCAAATACATTTTTAAGTAATTAAACCTCATGCAGCCATTTAAATGCATGCGGGCGGTGGACGGTAAACTGTAATATGAGTTCCATTGGCCTAAACTTTATCACGCATTGGTTCGTTCTCTCTGAGGATTACGGTAGGTACCACTGTCTAAAAATCTTCAGGTTATATATGCCACCATGTTATTAACATTCCTTGCACTGTAAGCTTTAGCTTAATACCAAATATGACCCCTTTGTAAGCTTTAGTTTAATACCAAATATGACCCCTTTGCTCCTTCCTACCATGTCCAAATACATTTTTAAGTAATTAAACCTCATGCAGCCATTTAAATGCATGCGGGCGGTGGACGGTAAACTGTAATATGAGTTCCATTGGCCTAAACTTTATCACGCATTGGTTCGTTCTCTCTGAGGATTACGGTATGAAGGGGTAAATGAACCGATCATAGAAAAAGGGGTAATCTTTAATTATATAAATATATGGTTTCCCAGGCTTTCCTGACATGGGTTAATTTTTTGGTATATTGAGAGGGTTTTTGAGGTCCTGAGTGATCGTAAAAACCCTCACCTGAAACGGAATCCTCATTGAAAACAAGTCGACTTTCAAGATAAACCTCAATGATTTTATTATATATGGTGGCGGGCTGTGCTGATAATAAGGGCTCTAGACAAGGAGGGTCCCATGTCCCTTATTGATTTTAAGAAATGGGTTTTGTCTCTTATCATCCAATCCCATGTCCCTTGTCAATTTTAAGAAGTGGCCTTGTCCCCTTGTCAGTTTTAATAAGTGGTTTTGTCCCTTGTCACCCACCCCCATGTCCCTTTTCGATATTAAAAAGTGGTCTTGCCAATTGTTAACTTTACCCGTCTAAAGCCCTATAATACAAACACTATCATCGTGTCACATGGTACAGCGCCCATGCGATTAAAAAAAACTGATGTGATAAATAAGTAACGTAGTAGAGTAGGGTAAATTTAAACTTTAACATGTACTTGTCACAGATTTTAAGTTTATAAATAGCTCAACATTTTTCTTGAAATGTATTTAAGTGTTTAAAAAAAAGTGTATAAATCTTAATAAGTGTTTTATTGTAATAAACATGTTAGTAGTTGGCAAAAACAGGTGTTTAGCAGGACAAGTGATTGAGGTATGAACACATTTTTTACAGTGTACTTTGTAGGCTGGTGAAAGTTGATTCTTATGAACATCATGTCGTAGATATGTAAGTTTGAGATCTAAAAATGACTTTTTAGGAAAACATCCTACTCCCAAATTTCAGACTTTTTCTTATATTTCCACCTTATCCAAACTACTCCCAAAATGCAGTCCAAAAGGCGTTATTTTTTCACCATTTTTCTATGTATCAAATTACTGCCCTAGGCAACAGAGTATTCATACCCAACCAAAATGACTACTTTAGTCTTAAGACTGTTTAGGTTTGTTCATAAAATTATAATCCTATTTGTAACATGTTTTAAGTGCATCAAACTGTCTATACATAACCCAGTAGGTATGTCGCTAAAAATTGAAAAGCTGTCTGATCGCTTAGCTTTTAGAACAGCCTTTAGAGACACATGTTAGTAATAATATGCTTTTGGAATTTTTTATTTAAAGTGAAAATTGATGAAGTTATAACGGTTTTCATGATCGAAAGTGGGCATTTTTTTCGTCATCATTTTAAACTGTACAAAAAAGGAACATGTGTGACCTTTCCATGATTTTAGTTTGATTTTTAAACTTGCTATATCATGGAAAAGCTTACACCCCCTGAAAGCCTGGATCCTTGCCATCACAATGCAGTTCATCCCAGGTCATTCTGACCAAAAGAAGTGGAAATATCAATTTTTAAAGATAAAAAAGTTAGTAAAATCCCTTAATTTTGGCAGAAATTATCAATTACAAATTTCTGCTGATTCTAGAAAACTATGTGCTCAACAATAGATTTTCTTCATATTTGGCAGAGATGATGCTAAGACCATATACTACCTCTTCTATATGTTTTTGAATAACTTCCTATATTCCTTCATGTATTTTTGATCAGGGGGTATTAATTACATTGACCTAATTAAGGTAACAATTAATTAACTATTTAGAGTTGTGAAAAAATCAAACACTAAATTAAAGGTAATTTTATGTACTTGGGGTACAAATTGTTAGGCAGTTAAACCCTCAAATATTTCCCATGGTTATAAGCTGATCACTGAGACCTGTCCCTGCACAAACCTTCCAAGCCTGGCACAGTTTTCCATGACGCAGTCCAGGCTCATATCAGCCTCAATGCTGACATACCTAAACCCAGGCAACAACAACCCTGACATGTTTTTATGTATCACCATATTTCCTCCTGAGAAATAATGTATCACCGTAATTTTTATATATAACAATTTGGTTTAAAACACTAAAAATCTTATCTGGATCATAGGGGAATTTAGGGATAGGTGAGTAATTTAAAAAAATGCACTCAATAACTCCTATATCAGAATATGCTTATCTATCTGATACATTGAACAAGTCAGTTTTCCTTTTTTTCCCCCAAGTTACTAAAAAGTTAAGGGGGATTAAATGTAAAATGTGATCAAGAGGGGTTCAAATAAAACAGTGATACATAACAACTGTTTTATTTTTTTAAAAGGTACGTCGTGAAGGACGCTGCCCGAAAGCATTAATGTCAATAAGAGCAACCATGCAGAGTGGTTATTGGGCCAAACACTGGGCTGAAGTAAGTACTCAAAGTTTTTTAGCTATTAAATGGCTAGCCACTTCTAATTAAAATAGCTACATGCGTGCATGTAACCTTAACATGTATTTACCTCTCATACAATACAGGGGAGATGTATGTCGGGGACCCCTGACTGATAAAATTCTAGATATTAAGTAGTTAACCATTTCTGGTTAAGGCTTTCACATGTAGGTATGTAACCTTGACATATATCTACAGGGTAAGCTCTAATAATATAGTTTTTTTTTGTTCTTTTTTAAATTTTTAGAAAGACTTACGGGAGTTAAGGAAACAACTCAACAACATCCCTGGTAGCGTCAACCCAGGCAACAGCAACCCAGGCAGCAGCATTACTAGCAGCAGCAACCCCTGCAGCAGCAACCCTAGCAGCAGCAACCTCGGCAGCAGCAACCCCTGCAGCAGCAACCCCAGCAGCAGCAACCCCTGCAGCAGCAACCCTAGCAGCAGCAACCCCGGCAGCAGCAACCCCTGCAGCAGCAACCCTAGCAGTAGCAACCCCGATAGCGGTAACCCAAGGAGTCGTATTTATGAACAAATCAATACACTAGAGGCATATGTGGTTTACCAGGAAGAAAAAATAAAGTACTGGAAAAACTTAATGACAACTTTTTATGACAGCCATTTGTGCTGGCTGGGGGAACCATGTTTAGCGTGTGAAGGACTGTTATCCGATTAAATTAACCTGTACCTTAAACCATACACTATAAAAAATATGTTTTGTTTTTAAACACTTTTACCTGTATTTATGGCCAGATGAGGGAAAACATGCCTCCATGGGGAAATTGAATTTTAAGGTTTAAGTCACATGCTTTAAAATGAGATATCTTGAGCTAAAATATCCCTGGTAGTTTTTATGTAATCGCTTGTTAAACATAGGTTGAAGTGAGCAACTAAAAATGACAAATAAGCTCTGAATGCCTTATATCATATCATAGATACCTATAATGCAAAAAAATACAGTTTTCTTGAAAAATAACCAAGAAATGTAATGTTTTTTATTGTAAAATTGGTTCTAAAGGGGATTTTTGAGCTCTTTTTTCATTTCTGAGTTCCTGAAGGAATTTCCAAAAAGGTTTGTGGCAAAAATTCCCATTTGGAATAATGGAGTGGTTTCCATGACAATCAGAAATTGCTATATATGCCAATTTTCTATGTTGCCATGGAAACAAATATTCCTTTGCATTCCAAAAATAAAACGTTTTTATTAGAGATGGAATAATTCTAAGCTTACCACTCGATTCTCCATAAAAAATTGGTATATAGCATTTTTGACATATTTTTTAGTGTTTTACCCATACACTACCCCTAGGTGGTTGAAGTCAGTACTAAAAATCCCCCTGGAGGCACGTTCTCCCCTGTTGGTCCACATTTCATGAGCAGATCAATACACTAGAGTCATATGTGGTTTACCAGGAAGAAAAAATAAAGTACTGGAAAAACTTAATGACAACTTTTTATAAGAGCCATTTATGCTGGCTGGGGGAACCATGTTTGGCGTGTGAAGGACTGTTAACCGATTAAACTGACCTGTACCTTAAACCATACACTCTAAAAAATGTGTTTTGTTTTTAAAAACTTTTACCTGTATTTAAAACACTTTCTTGTAACACTTTGTTAAACACATTTTTAGGCAACACAAAACAATTTTTCAAAAAGTGTTTTCAAATTTAAAAGTTTTTTTGATTAAATTGTGTTTCAGATAAAAAAGTGTTAAAATAATTCTGAGAATAAAGTGTTTAGGTTCAGAAAGCGTTTAAAATAAGCTGCAAATAAATTTATGCCCTTGCTATTATTTCATTTCCATATTTACAACCCATGGTCCCAGTTTTAGGATTAGCGAGTCCTTCCTACTGCATATTATTGTCTCTCTACAGGTAAAGAATATTGAAGTTATGTTGATAGCAAGTTGATGAATGTTGATCATCCAGTTATCAACATTGATTCTGTGCTAACCAGGCTTGGCCTACAGTTAAGATGAGTTCAAACACATTAATGCATAAAGTTAGTCAAAGAGTTTAGGACTGGGATGTATGTATGTATTAATCCTGAATGTTACAAAAATAGTTGTTTTTCATGGGTTACATTGGAATTAAGGTATTGAGAAGGTATTTTTTAAATATTTCTTTTATAAATCCATTCTAAGGTAAAGTGTAAATGTAAAGTTTTATTAGGATGCTGTGTATCATTATCATTTATACTTAAATTCAAACATTTGTGTCCATATAAATGTTATCAAAGTACCATCATAGGTTGCTCCTGTCACCTGGTGAGTTGGATTGGAACCAAGTATTAAAACACTTTTATAAACCTAAACACTTTTGCAGGAAAAGTGTAAAGTGTTTTAGAAAAAGTGTTTAGATAATAAAAATGTGTTTTACCAAAAAGTGTATGGGGTAAAATATGTTTTAGTTAAAACGCATTTTTTAGAGTGTACACCTTTAACTACTAAACTCTGCTGGAAGCGTATAAACAGTTGTTTAAAAAAATGTAAAGAATAAATAAAAAAATAAAAGACATAATTTTAACTTTTTAATTACGTATATAGTTATAGTTTAAGCAAATTAATGTCTCGGTATTGATACAGGTGGTAACATTTTGTTTGTGATTCCAACAAAGGTTTTGGAATTTCAACAGCCTGTGTTTTAAAAAAATGTAAACTGAACTAAAACTATAGAAAGACTCCTAACAGTTGTAATATTTGCCTGTACATACCGTGTCACCTAGCACTGAAATTGATATTACATTATAATATACATTAATTTCATTTAGTAATGTTTTTCACATATCTAACTCTGTGACAAAGGTTTGGGAATTTCAACAGCATGTGTTTAAGAAAAGCTGTTAACTGAACTAAAAACTATAGAGACTCCTAACAGTCGTGATGTTTGCCTGTACATACCATATCACCTAGCACTAAGATTGATATCACATTATAATATACATTGATTTCATTTAGTGCTGAACTAAAAACTATAGAGAAACTCCTAACAATCGTGATGTTTGCCTGTTCATACCATGTCACCTAGCACTAAGATTTATATCACATTATAATATACATTGATTTCATTTAGTGCTGAACTAAAAACTATAGAGAGACTCCTAACAATCGTGATGTTTACCTGTACATACCATGTCACCTAGCACTGAGATTAATATTACATTATAATATACATTGATTTCATTTAGTGCTGTGTTTAACATATCTATACCCCAGTAACTGGTTTTCTTATTAAGATAGACCTTCATGAAACAATAAAATTAACATATGTTTCCAGGCATTTTCAAGCTTGTTCATCCTGCATTATTCTTATTATATAATAGCGAAAATAGGTGTTTAAAACTTGAGGGTTGCAGTCTATTTCACATAGTTTAGTTTCTCCTCACCTCTCCTCACCTCTCCTCACCAGAGGGCGGTACTATTTTTTTACATCAGGAGCCTCTAGATACGTAGTACATTACAGTTAAAGTGTTTTTTTTAGGTTTTATGCTGTTAATGATGCATTTCTAACCCTTATATAGGACACTTTGAAAAACTGGAATATTTCTCCAATAAGCTTGGAATATTTTCTTTTTACTTACAAGATGTATAGGCGTACCACATTAAGCGAGTTGAGAAAACTAGAGTTCAAGAGTGTGAAATACTATTTTGGTCCCCATCTGTATCAAGGCTTATTACAAACAGTAATTATAGTTAAACTAAATATATCATAGCTATAAACCTTTGGTCTGATTTAATATATATATAAAAGCTACATAAAGCATAAAGATATCAACATTGAGTTTGTTCTTATTCTTAATTTTCTAAAAAAATGGATCTTATCTAGATTCTAAATATATCTTATGAACAAGCATATCTTATCTGGATTCTAAATATATCTTATGAACCAGCATATCTTATCTGGATTCTTAATATATATTATGAACGAGCATATCTTATCTGGATTCTTAATATATATTATGAACGAGCAGATCTTATCTGGATTCTAAATAATCTATAAACGAACACTTTTTATAAATAATCTAAAAAAATAGGAGGCTTATCGTTTAATGGACTATATATTTCAGTAGCTTATAATAAAGCCTATAAGCAATGATAATTTGAGCTGTTTCTATTAATGTCAACACTCGAGTAGGAGCAACTTGGTACACTTTTATTCATGGGTTGGGGCTATAGGTGCATCATTAAGAAGTTTTTGAGTTTTTCTCTGTTACTCAGTAACATGGGTGTGGATCATATGTTTAAAGACCCTCCTTATCGTTTAATGGACTGTATGTTTTTAATGATATCAAAAAGTAAATAAATAATTTAGTTCCACATAACCTACATCATACCAGAGATAGTTCATATTATTCTCGGTAGAGGGGGACAAAAAATCCGCGTTTTGAATGAAAATCTATCATTTCAATTGTAAACTACCGCTGTGAATTCCTCTAATTACTCGACAAATATTCTTTACTGATATCAGTGAAATATATTAAAGAATAAAAAGAAGGAGCTCTATACATGGATCTTTGAAACTGATAAAGAAAATACAAAGAAAAAGAGCTTTATACATGTAATAATTTAGTTCCACATAACCTACATCATACCAGATATAGTTCATGTTTTTCTCGGTAGAGGGAGACAAAAAATCCGCGTTTTGAATGAAAACCTATCGTTTCAATTGTAAACTACTGCTGTGAATTCCTCTTATAACTCTGCAAATATTCTTTGCTGATATCAATGAAATATATCAAAAAATAGAGAAGAAAAAACTCTATCCCTAAATCACTCAAACTGTTGAAAAAAATCTATATCCTCTTAAACTGAATGTCTATTTGTTCATAGATTTAAAAGTGTAACACCACATATATGATTTCACCGCTGAGGTGGAGTATATAAGGAACGCAATGTCTGGGGTTAATTGGAGAGGTCCGGCCCTCATGTCACGAACCTCCACGTCTCTAGCTTCAGGTACTAGCTCCAGTGACAAAATCACAACAGTTCTTCCGACCTTGTCAACTTAGAACGGATGATGGTTGAAGCGTGTCTGCTCCCATCAGTTGGTTGAAGCAGAACGGTTGATGCTCCCATTGTTGGTTGATGCTCCCACTGTTGGTTGAAGCGTGTCTGCCACCGTTCCTTAGAGCGTTGATCTGGAATTGAATGTGTTCCACAATCCTCCTTCAATCCTTCAATCCTCCTTCAATCCTCCTTCAATCCTCCTTCAATCCTCCTTGTTTCAATCCTCCTTCAATCCTCCTTCAATCCTTGGTACACTCAGTTCATTCCTCTGTACCGAAAGCTCAGCTAAGAACCTTGTGACATGAGAACCACTTGACCTCTCTTTTGTATTCAAAACCTAAAGTGATATAATTACTATTTCTAAAATAATCCTATTCTAAATATATCTATAAACGACCTCTTTTATGAATAATCTAAATATATCTATAAACAACCTCTTTTATAAATAATCTAAATATATCTATAAACGACCTCTTTTATAAATAATCTAAAAATAGGAGGTCTTCTCTGGATAATCCAAATATGGTGGTCTTTTCTGGATATAATCCAGAAAAGACCAACTATTATACTACTGAGGGGTAATTTTACTATAGAAATGTACTGAATTTACAAAATTGAGCCTTAAAATGTGCGTCTTATACGCGAAAATGCATTTGCTAACTTTGGGGTGGGTCTTATACGCGCAGCGCGTCTTCTACGCGGGAGATTATGGTAGTGTGTGACTCGCACTGCAGCTACTGATGAAATTGGTCTTGAGAAGTGGAACCCCCTTTTCAATTTCTTGCATTCCAATAGAAAAATTATTAATTGATGATAATAACTCTGGGAAGTGATACTTTTACCTTATACTTCAGTGAAACAATACAATTGAGTGTGATATGATGCTGTACAATGTGGTGCAACACAACTCGATGTTGGGGGGGGCGCGAAATATTTTGACCCCTCCTGAGGGGGGGGCCAAAAATATTTTGCCACCTCTCAAAGGGGGGGCGGAAAATATTTTCAGGGGTCAAAACGAAAACTCACCAACCCCCCCCCCCCTGTTGTTAAAAAATGAACACTCCCTAAGCAACGTGTACACACTACTGGGGCCACGGGCGTTAACTTACAAGGAGCGGAAGCATAGAGGAGGCGTTGTAGTTCTACTACTGCCTCTCTACTACGCTCCCGCTCCGAGTAAGTTAACGCCCGTGACTGGGGCAGCCAGGCAGCCAGCTGGAGTGGAGTTGTCTTGAACCCCAGTTAGTTTTCTCTTGAAATCCTGCCAAGGCGGTCGAAATATATCATATGAAGACATGGAAAAGAATCAGATAACATAGAGAAGTCTTGTCACGGCGATGAGAAATCCTGAGAAAGCTTTGAATAAACAACATTTTTATGTGTTGTCCTTTCCACTGGGCGATAATACAGGTTAGTGGTAGATTGAGATTGCTTGTAACAAGCCTTGTTTTTGCATTCATATTAAAGCAAATGTCCACTCCCAGGGAATAAATTTTCACCGTATTCACCGAGGTGAGGCTGTCCGTATTCAACGTCAACGATGCCTTATATTTATTCCCTGGGAGTGGACATTAGTATTTGTCATGGCTACACAGGATTGAAAGCTTTTATAAGGGAGTGGTCATTATTTATCAACAGGGGGGGTGGTGGGTTTTCGCGCGGACGCGTGGAAATTTTTTACGCCCCCCCTCGACGGCAGTCAAAATTTTTTGCCCCCCCCCCGCGCCGGAGGCGCGGAGAGTTTTCGCGCCCCTCTTTGATCTATAGTAGCGCGGGCATTTTTGCTAAAAAGAGGGTGCATTTTTTTAGCCCCCCTCTCAAGAGGGAAGCGATATTCGCACCTCTACGAGGTGCGTATAACTGTCCTTATTTTCACCTCAGCGAGGTGCGTATAATCGCCCTTATACGCACCTCGCCGAGGTGAGAATAGCAGCACTATTCTCACCTCGATGTGGTGAAGACAAAGTTTCTTATTTTCACCTCAAGGAGGTAGAGGTACAGCAGCCTAAGGGGGCCGTCATTATTTATCAACAGGGGGGAGGGTGGATTTGAGGGGGGGGTAAAATTTTCAGACCCCTCCCGAGGGGAGGCTAAAAAAATTTTCACCCCTCTTGAGGGGGGGGGCTAAAAAAATTCACCCTCTTTTTAGCAAAAAAGCCCGCGCGCTACTATAGATCAAAGAGGGGCGCGAAAACTCTCTGCGCCTCCTGCGTGGGGGGGGCGCAAAAAATTTTGACTGCCGTCGAGGGGGGGTGTAAAAAATTTCCTCGCGTCGGCGCGAAAACCCACCACCCCCCTGTTGATAAATAATGACCACTCCCTAAGGGGGCCGGTCATTATTTATCAACAGGGGGGGTGGTGGGTTTGAGGGGGGGCGTAAATTTTTCAGACCCCTCCCGAGGGGGGCTAAAAAAATTTTGACCTCTCTTGAGGGGGGGCTAAAAAATTTCACCCTCTTTTTAGCAAAAAAGCCTGCGGGCTACTATAGATCAAAGAGGGGCACGAAAACCCTCCACGCCTCCGGCGCGGGGGGCGCAAAAAATTTTGACTGCCGTCAAGGGTGGCGTAACAAGAAATGCGGTTGTGACCGCATAAAAAATGCCAGGAGGCGTTTTTTTTAAGCGGTCACAACCTCATTTCTTGCATACGAGGGAATTTAGTTTGGGGATTCTGTATTGTGACACCTCATCACATGGGGGAAATGCAATACGAGGTGCGTATAACTGTCCTTATTTTCACCTCAGCGAGGTGCGTATAATCGCCCTTATACGCACCTCGCCGAGGTGAGAATAGCAGCACTATTCTCACCTCGATGTGGTGAAGACAAAGTTTCTTATTTTCACCTCAAGGAGGTAGAGGTACAGCAGCCTAAGGGGGCCGTCATTATTTATCAACAGGGGGGAGGGTGGATTTGAGGGGGGGGTAAAATTTTCAGACCCCTCCCGAGGGGAGGCTAAAAAAATTTTCACCCCTCTTGAGGGGGGGGGCTAAAAAAATTCACCCTCTTTTTAGCAAAAAAGCCCGCGCGCTACTATAGATCAAAGAGGGGCGCGAAAACTCTCTGCGCCTCCTGCGTGGGGGGGGCGCAAAAAATTTTGACTGCCGTCGAGGGGGGGTGTAAAAAATTTCCTCGCGTCGGCGCGAAAACCCACCACCCCCCTGTTGATAAATAATGACCACTCCCTAAGGGGGCCGGTCATTATTTATCAACAGGGGGGGTGGTGGGTTTGAGGGGGGGCGTAAATTTTTCAGACCCCTCCCGAGGGGGGCTAAAAAAATTTTGACCTCTCTTGAGGGGGGGCTAAAAAATTTCACCCTCTTTTTAGCAAAAAAGCCTGCGGGCTACTATAGATCAAAGAGGGGCACGAAAACCCTCCACGCCTCCGGCGCGGGGGGCGCAAAAAATTTTGACTGCCGTCAAGGGTGGCGTAACAAGAAATGCGGTTGTGACCGCATAAAAAATGCCAGGAGGCGTTTTTTTTAAGCGGTCACAACCTCATTTCTTGCATACGAGGGAATTTAGTTTGGGGATTCTGTATTGTGACACCTCATCACATGGGGGAAATGCAATACGAGGTGCGTATAACTGTCCTTATTTTCACCTCAGCGAGGTGCGTATAATCGCCCTTATACGCACCTCGCCGAGGTGAGAATAGCAGCACTATTCTCACCTCGATGTGGTGAAGACAAAGTTTCTTATTTTCACCTCAAGGAGGTAGAGGTACAGCAGCCTAAGGGGGCCGTCATTATTTATCAACAGGGGGGAGGGTGGATTTGAGGGGGGGGTAAAATTTTCAGACCCCTCCCGAGGGGAGGCTAAAAAAATTTTCACCCCTCTTGAGGGGGGGGGGCTAAAAAAATTCACCCTCTTTTTAGCAAAAAAGCCCGCGCGCTACTATAGATCAAAGAGGGGCGCGAAAACTCTCTGCGCCTCCTGCGTGGGGGGGGCGCAAAAAATTTTGACTGCCGTCGAGGGGGGGTGTAAAAAATTTCCTCGCGTCGGCGCGAAAACCCACCACCCCCCTGTTGATAAATAATGACCACTCCCTAAGGGGGCCGGTCATTATTTATCAACAGGGGGGGTGGTGGGTTTGAGGGGGGGCGTAAATTTTTCAGACCCCTCCCGAGGGGGGCTAAAAAAATTTTGACCTCTCTTGAGGGGGGGCTAAAAAATTTCACCCTCTTTTTAGCAAAAAAGCCTGCGGGCTACTATAGATCAAAGAGGGGCACGAAAACCCTCCACGCCTCCGGCGCGGGGGGCGCAAAAAATTTTGACTGCCGTCAAGGGTGGCGTAACAAGAAATGCGGTTGTGACCGCATAAAAAATGCCAGGAGGCGTTTTTTTTAAGCGGTCACAACCTCATTTCTTGCATACGAGGGAATTTAGTTTGGGGATTCTGTATTGTGACACCTCATCACATGGGGGAAATGCAATCATCATAGCGCCTCCCATCCCGCTTCGCGGGACCGCCGCTACGCGGCGTGGGGAGGCGCTAAAAAAAAAAGCAGTGGTGGGTTTTCGCGCGAAGGCGCGAAAATTATGTCCCCCCCTCAACGCCAGTCAAAATTTTTTGCGCCCCCCCACGCCGGAGGCGCGGAGAATTTTCCTGACCCTATTTGATCTATAGTATCGTGCGGGCTTTTTTTGCTAAAAAGAGGGTGAATTTTTTAGCCCCCCTCAAGAGGGGTCAACATTTTTTTAGCCCCCCTGGGAGGGGTCTGAAAATTTTACGCCCCCCCAAACCCACCACCCCCCCTGTTGATAAATAATTACCACTCCCTTAGGGGGGTATGGGGAGACAAATAAATGTTGCCCCTTTTTTGCTAAAAAGGAGTGAAATTTTTAAAAACCCCTGCAAGAGCAGTCTGAAATCATTTTACAGCCCCATCCTCCCCTTTTATTAAAAATGACCATTCCCCAAAAACTTTAACATTTTTTAACCCCCCACCCCCATGGTCATTTGAAATTTCTTGCCGGGGCTGGGGGCCCCCCCTTGCAGATCACACCTCCTCGAGGTGTGAATAAATTTGCAAACCACACCTCAAGGAGGTGTGAATAAGAGCATACCATAAGAATCCTTATTCTCACCTCGATGTGGTACACCTCCTCGAGGTGAAAATAAGAGTCCTTATTCTCACCTCGATGTGGTACACCTCCTCGAGGTGAAAATAAGAATCCTTATTCTCACCTCGATGTGGTACACCTCCTCGAGGTGAGAATAAGGCCACTGCGCGCACCTCGAGGAGGTGAGCGCTTATTCGCACCTCGAGGATGTGTGTATATCATCGGCCCTCTCAAGAGGGGTCAAAATATTTTTAGCCCCCCCTCGGGAGGGGTCTGAAAATTTTACGCCCCCCCTCAAACCCATCACCCCCCCTGTTGATAAATAATGACCACTCCCTAAGTTTTAAATAAAGAAACTCAAATTCTCAATCTGGCCCCAGGCTGGGCCCAGGCCACCTCGACCACTAGCGAGAGTCTTCTCTGACCCTGGCAACCAGCGTTTCTGGGTAAAAGAAGTTCTGGGCGCTGGTTGCTGTAGTGGTTAAATGTAGGCAGTTATAGTGCGTAGTAATATTCCCCAGAATATTGGGACCCACAATCCCCAAACACAAGAGAGGGAGTTCCCTGAACCCCAACCGGATGAGACTGAAAGAGGCTCAACAATATTTTAGCTCTATTTGCTGCAGCAGGTCACATGATCATCAGCCATTGAATACGGTCCCACTATATTCCATCCCCACCCATTGAATACGGAATTCTATAGTAACGGTCATATCTGCCATGGCATAAATAAGCCAATGTCAACGCTCATGGAATATTTTGGCATGGTGAGGCTGCCGTATTCAACGAAGCCGTTATACGGCTGAGTTGAATGCAGACGGCCTCACCGAGGATACGATGCCAAAATATTCCATGCGAGTTGACATCTGCATTTATGCCATGGCCTATGGGTTTAATTGCTTTTAAATAAAGTAATACAACAATATTTACTGGTTTTGAAGGCATAGATCCATCTCGGTTTGTTTTGATTCATCGTGACAGCTTGGTCGACGAAGTAGGTCACGTGATACGGAGCTAGCCGCTGCTTTTAGTTGCGAATTAAATGTTCCTTGCGCAGGGCAATATTTTCTTTTTTAACATGGCGCTAATACTTAGATATACCTTAAACAAGTCATAACATAAAATTTTTGAACTATTCAAATCGTTTTACCGTAAAACTTCAGAGATGCCACTTTTCCTGGTTTACCAGGAATTCCTGGTTTTCATTCCAAGAATTCTGTATTAAATTATGTTAAATTCCTGGGTAAAATGTGGCCAAAGCCAAGTTTTCCTGGTTTTTGTGGTGTCACGGTAGTAATCCGCCCTGGTAAGCCTAGGACAGCTAAATAGTCCCAACTAAAAACAGTGTTTTGCTTGGTATAATCAGTGCCAGGGGACCTTACTTTTATCGCAGATTAATAATTTTGGTACCAGAAGAAAGGAAATGATTTGGGGGGAAAAAGTTGCAAAAAAATTTTGGTCACCATGGAAACCTATTTTGTCAGAGAGGGGTCCAAGGTCACATTTGTGTCTTGTCAGGGGGGCCTGTATAATTTAATTTATTCAACATTGTGATTTCCATGGCAACTGGTGCAAAAACGGATCTGACTCCGTTATGGTTGACCATGCTAAAAAAATCAAGAATGACTTCAGCTTTAATTTAAGCCTTTATTTATGAACGCCATCAAATTAGAACCCGATTGACGCCAGTTTTATGGTGGAAGATTGGGGGGGAATCAGAACGTCCTTGGCCCTATTAGTACCGTGACACCTTGTCAGCCAGTGAGTGGCATCTCTGAAACTTCTAATAACCATACCTAAATACAAAAGTAACTAACTCTGTATAAATTTCAAAATGGCGGCATTGAATATGTGAGGATCGTATTCCATCCCCCCCCCATTGAATACGGCGTAAGTAGTATAAATCTATAGTGTCGTCGGTATTAGCCATGGCATAAAGCAGCACTGCCATTGGAATCATACAGAAGCTCGTCAGATCACACCCTCAATGCATCAGGGGTCCCTGGCAGCACCAAATAATGATTCTTTGAAACGGTATTGCTGCTAAATATAGAGGGCACAGTGGTCAATACACACCCTTTAATAAAAATTAAGAATTAAAAAATAAATTCTTTATTTTTCAATAAAAGAAAATGTTCAGGACAACTTAGTTAGCTCTCTACAATAAAAGAACCTATGTCTTGGCGTGACCTTCTCATGGTGGCACAAATGACGTCATGCTGGAGGGGGGGGGTCAGGCTCGGCGTAATATAATTAATTTTCCATATTAGGCACTTTGATAAAGCCACTGTGGAGGGTGAGAAAAGCTGGCACACTGGGTTGACACTTTCTGCCAGGTGGGAGTGTGGCTGATAATCGCGACCTTGCCGATATCGCCGATTTAGGGTTCTATTAGGGTCTTTTTCTTGTATTTTAGTTATCCTTAAAGTATAGATATCAAGCTACCCACCAGCGAAATCTGGGAGAAAAAATTCCAATTATTAAGCGTTTTACAATGACTTTAGTATGAAGGTAATATTGAAGCTTTGAAAAACATATTAACCACTGGAGACACCAAAATACTAATATCAGACACAGTTAAAATGCATAATAAACTAGCAACATGTATAATTTCATGCATTTATGATTTTGCCCAATGATACTTTTGAGAGGACCAAAATTTGAAACAATAAAAAAGAAATGGCTGTCTGTAGAGCCGCCATGTTATGATTTCTTATTAGCATTTTACTACTACTTAGAATCAATTTGTAAATGGATTGAAGATATCACTGAAAGCTATGATTCTAAATATCATAGAAAACTAAATTCTATTTAGATCTGATCACTAGAACATTACTTTCCATTCCCTTAGATATCAAGTGAAAACACAGAAAATTGCCACCAGTACATGCTGCCACACACTGGGCCCACTCACTGTGCAGCTGAACTCACATCACAGATATTGTAACACCTTTTCTAGCATTACTATAGTGGTACTTGCCTCAATATTTTTGCTACTATTTGCCCTGTATCTCTGTTTCTATACAAGATATAAACAAAATTCCAAAAGATTTAAAAACATCTCAATGGCCTCAATCAAATGTGGTCACAGGGATCTTTCTGTATTCAGTTTAATTTTTTTGTTGAAGTGCCTATCCATATACCTTCAGCATTGCAAATTTGGCAAAAAACGTGATGGGGGGAGGGGGGGGTAAAAAATGGTCAAATTTTGCGTGACGTCATTTGTGGATGGCCCCTGACCTTACTGTGACCTTTGAGTGAACTTGGTATACAGACTATTTAGCATGTGATAAAACTGTCTTTCGCTGAGGTGTAGCTCAAGATCTAATCTGTAAGCCAGACACCAATAACATCATGGACATGGTAGACTAATGACAGAAATCGCCAATCTTGACCAAGTCACGATTTAGGCATGGCTGCATAGCTGTGCAAAAAAGTCACAAATTTTAGACAGGTTTCACAGCCCCATACTCGCCAGTTACTAAAGTACCTACAGACTGTACGAAGATGCAAACTATCAGTATCAGTCTGAACTTGGGGTGCAGCTTATAGGCCTACGGCTACGGAGCCGGTAGTGAGAATGCTATACTCACTGATACTGGCCACCTGCGCCAGTATCAACACCCCACATCAAGTCTTTTGCTAACCTGTTGTTTCAAGGCCTTATAATGCATAAATGCATCATGCATTTGCTCAACATTAAACCCAATAAACTGGACAAGTACTGTACGGTAACTCCCACACTCCCGGGCCACACTCGTACCGGTACTAGAGCAGTCATACAACAGGCAGAGGGCTTTGGAAAATGAGGGGGTATGTGGGGATATGTTCTACTGCACTTATCAATACATGTACACGTCCACCTTCAATCAGATTCTTATCATCTACGTCAAAGAGGGTAATAAAAAGTAACTAGAATACCCGTACATGTGTAGGGGTCAGAAATCCTCATACCCAGTAGATTGGCCCTCAGGGGCCAGTTACCAGGTAATCACTGCTCCCCTAGTGTGTATCATACAGATACAGGTGTAGTTGGAAGGTGGAAATACCAGGCATGGGATCATGGTGTAACGGTAAGGATGATGGATCGGTAAGCCATAGATCCAGGTTCAATTCCAAGTGATCCTAGATATTTTCACCATCCTCTACACATATCTAGTGGATCATTCGCAGCCTGCTTTTGACCTTGAGTTTAACCCCCCAGAAACTTAGCCCTATGTCTGCTGTAGTACCCGGTACAAGTATGGGAGTTGCAGCAGGTCGCCAGTTAACATTGAACCTACAAATATAAGACACTATGGCCTGCACTCACACATAATAATAGAGACCAATATATATGTAGACCATTAAAAGCTGGGCCTAAACAGGCCACGTGACCAGTAGTTTCAAAACTTAATTTTTGAAGACACTTTACTCCCAACAGTGTTGTGATATCAAGGTTGCGTTCACATTTCCTTATGTTTCAGAGTTTTGTTATCTTGGTACGCACTGGTATGCAGACCCATTTTAGACGCCTTACCCCTCGAACCTCCAATGTAGCTCCTGTTCTCTCCTCACCTTTCCCTCACTCCTGGCGTCAAGGCTGTCGAAGCCGCATAAAGTCAGTCTTAACCCAGGTATGCATGCAAATTAATGTTCATGAATTAACACGTTCAATACTTCTAACCCGCATATACTGAGTAGTTTTCAGATCTACCGCTGTGATGGTAAAGATTTGGCCCTTGTTGTCTCACCATTAATTTTTTTAATAGTAAGAAAAAAACTACAGCCCAGACTGTAAGAGAATTCTGGCGAAGGAATGCGGGGTCAATTTGGTAGATTTTCAGCATGGTTGTTAATGCATGAAATCTCCAGCATAGACTGCAGCTTACATATGCACAAAGACACCTAGAGGCTAGATAGATGCTAATTCAACATGGTGTCAAATGTTATGGGTTATCGATTGATAGAAGTCTGTGTTCTTATTACTTTACTACCATATTCATCAATTAAATTATACATTGCCTACATGATGATCTTTCAGCTGATACCAAAATTCAAGATGCGTGCTTGGAAAACTATCATCCTCTACCTAGCAACAGGAATCTTCCTCCTGACCTTCACTGGCCACTTGTACTCTCCGGGTTCACATGATCCTTACACCGAAGACGATATTGTCATGACTGGCGAAGACTTCATCGAGAAGATCAATGTCACCAATCCTTTACATGAAAACTTTTACATCAGTTCAAAATTTTATAAGCACCGACTGAAGCCTAAATTAAAACTTGACCGTAAGGTGAACAGCTATCACCCGGTCACCTATTTTGTTACCGCAGAGCTCGCACGCCGCTATTCAGCCCGTTACATCATTGACTTGGGCTGTGGAAGTGCTGGAAAGCTAGCCAAGTTTGCGGGGGAGTTTAATGTCATTGGCATTGACTATGGCAATAACTATCAGAAGGCTAAAGCCTCCTATCCACATTTGACTTTCCTGGAGGCAAACTTGGACCACGTCAAAGGATGTTATGTGAAACTGCCACCAAAAATACTGCTTCAATCAGTTGTAGTGTCAGCCGATGTAATCGAGCACCTTACTGATCCATTCCGCTGTTATCTCAAATTGCTCAAATACATGACTCGATATGCGATGGCTACAGTGATGAGCTCCCCTGACCGTGAGCGAATGGCCAAAGTCCTCATGAAACAGCAATCATTGGTTGGTCCGCCTATCAACGCGCATCATGTACGGGAGTGGACCGTGCAGGAAATGGACCGCCTCTTGCTGGACAACAAATTTCAGGTAAAATATCTTCTTGCAGTGTTGGCCCTTTCAGGGAAATCACTGATGATTTTGCTCTGTCCATAGGACTATACTTTTAGATAAAGATGGGTAACGCTTCTGTAGCCCTCAACTTCCATTATGGACCTCACATACATTTTGCTAGTTGTATATTCAAATCAAGTCGTTTGCCTAAACTCAGTCAAGGGTGACATAAGATTCCCTCATTGATTTTACCCTATTTTCTTCAGGTGTTGTTCAGTGGATGGGCATGTGCTAACTATGATGGCTGCAAAGATGGTTTCGTACCACAGGACAACCCGCTAACACAGCAGATCACAGTACTGGGCAATAATAACATCCGACAGTCATGGGTGAAGGGTAAACTGGCCCAATCTATCATGGGGCTGAAGACCACTGTCTTCCTCATGTTATACCCAGATACCAACCAGACGATGGCCGAGCAGAACCTGTGGCGGCTGCTGCAAGAGCGCATACAGGTGGTGTTGGTGCGTATTAACAACACAATGCGGCTTGACATCCCGATAGCTGGCCGTGTGGTGGTGGATCAGTATGAGGCCAGCACGCCCAAACAGCTCACCAGTATAGTGACCGAGGTGTTCAGTCGTCCATCCAGTCAGTACGGTGACTGGTTCCTGGTGCATGATGCCCACGAATCCATCCTCTCCACCAAAATGGCCATCTGGAACATATCACTCCGCCAGGCGCTCATGCAGATAGCACAGGAGCCATATGGATTCAATGCCGTGGCCTTTTCATATTTCTTTTTAGACGACCTATATGGGCGCCGTCAGATGCCTTTCCAGGTGTTTGGCATTAGTCCGTGGGACGTGGATAACCATGAGATGGTGGGTCCTATCGTAGACACTCTATCACAGCGTGTCAGAGCCTGGCGTAAGACAACGTCTAAGATAGAGCTCAGTACTGCTGTCACAAAGAGAGGTGACACAATAATTACTGATGTCCACTTTATGGGCCGCAAAGTTTATCCGTACAACATGGTCAGTCTACGCATGTTCCCTGCACGTATTGGTAAAAAGGGACATTTAGACGAAGACACTTCCCGCATGTACGTCTTGGATGCCATGTTGGGCTTCATGCCATCTGCACGTGAAAAGATCATGACATCGAGATTCATCTATTAACTTATTCTCTTTTTCTTTTCTTTTTTTGATTGCAATGGACTTGAATTGTGAGAACATATGGTGTTTTCCCTCATAACCCGATCAGCATTAATATAAAATCATAATGGATAAATTTTTGATGCATTTCCATTAAAGGAACCTTTATTTAGATGTAAAAGCCGCTCCATGTACGATGTCATAAATATAGGTGCCATATACTGATAAATTTGTATCTTATATAAATATCTTTGTCTTTCTCTGTTCGACAATCTAAAGTTTATCTTCGTTGACTGTTACACATTTCTTAGCACTCAGGTCTACAATACAATCTCCTTTCATCCAGGGTTAAAATTCTGTAAAATTGTTACTTAATTTCAGTAGTACCTGATGGTATGACAGAAATCGACATTAAGATGTTCTAAGACTGAAGGAAGGTCTAAGCTAGATTTGACTTAGTATTTATCAGGTTTTAAGGAGTATATGTGTATACGTATGTAAATGCCTAGTTTTATCTTCATTGTAAACATGTGGAATGAAATTTTGACTTGAGCAGTTCCATCATCAAAATTGATGGACTCTGTATAATATATGCACAAACTACAAACTTGTAACAAGTGTATAATATTCATATTATACAAATTCGTAACACTGATGCCATAACTATCTACAGACTTAATATTCAATGCAGAAACCTAGTCTTATTAAGTATCGAATTGCTGATTACTAGAATGTCTTCATGTGCTCCATTTAATGAAATTGAAAGCATTGGCATATCAAAGTTTGTACAATTGTATACCTATTTTTTCTGGAATTTGGATATGGCCTTTGATTGATATTAATAATGTGTATAGGATGAACTAGTGAAATATATTCTGCTTGATAACAGGAAATGGGGAGGCTGTGGTAGTTAGAAATCAAACTGGGAAACATGATTTAATAAGTCTCTTTTGAAATCGTGTACATTGTAGCATAATCTGACCCCCCCCCCCCACCTCCCACCTTAAAATGTGCATTACCGTAAAACCATGTGTATGAGCTGCAGGTCATGCGTGAAACAGACCTTGGGGCTGGCTATTTGAATAGAGTGCGCCATATACAGGAGATATTTTATTTATAGACTATGTTTATAAATGCAATACCTTCAGAATTCAGATGCATCGTAGACATGTACAGTACCGTAATCTCCCGCGTATAAGACGCATCCTCTACGCCAAACAAAATGCTGGGGAGTCTTATAGGATGTATTGAAATTGGGGGTGCGTCTTATACGAGGGGTAATTTTACTATAGAAATGTATTGAATTTACAAATATCAGCATTAAAATGTGCGTCTTATACGCGAAAATGCATGTGCTGAGTTTGGGGTGCGTCCTATACGCGCAACGCGTCTTCTACGCGGGAGATTACGGTAAATTCCTGTGTATTAGCCGCATCCTTACTTTATTAAGATTCAATGGGCTGCATCTGGGGCCTAAAAATTCTGGAAATTGATGATTTAGTACTGTTCTATTGGGTTAAGTATGCGCGTATAAGCTGCACCCTGACATTCTATAAACCGCACCGTGGATCTGGAATTTACAGAAGTACCTAAATCTAGCTTTGCCCCATACATACGATACTTATACCCAAGGTTGTATTATAGTACATATAGAAGTGTAAGGCTGCTGTCTCTCTTGTGCGTAGTGATACTTCATCCAGTATACAATACAAAGGGTGTAGAATATCATAATATCTGTGGAATAGTGGGTTGATTTCATGGCTGATGCGCTGGTCGCATAACTTGTTAGATATGTGTTGTAGAATGGCCGCGGCTTATTCGAAAGAATTTACGGTAGTAGATGTATGCGTTATCTAGCTGTCCAATAATGGCATCAGATATGGTATCCCTATGGCCTTTGTCTCTCTATGTTGGACTTTGAAATGTTTCCAGCTTTCCTTAAGATAAAGAATGGGCAATTTGTACCCTCTCTCTCTAAGAAAATGCTGATTAGAGAGACTTAGTGCGTAAACCAATTTGGACATCAGAAATGCTTTTGAATGAAAAGTCCAGAGTTCCCAGAAGATTCTCAAAATTAAATTCTTGAGTTTCAATAGCTATCCACAACAACAAATTAACATTGTCCCTGATATATACTATGGTATACAAAAAAACAGAAGATAATGCGACATTTCCCATGACTTCCCTTGATTCATAATGAAATTTCCTGTAATTAAACGAGGCAAGGGCCTTTGACACCACCTTTCTGACCTCTTGTTTACTAGCCCTTAGCCGAGTTTCTTATGATTACCAAGTTTCAATTGCTATTTTGGCTTCTAGCAGATTACATGCACCACAAAAAAAATATTCCATTACACAGCATATGCCCTATCACACCCTTCAAAGACCCCATGAGTCATATTTCTATTTACATGAAAATCTTATGATAAATGATGAAAAAAACATTTCATGGGGTATGATTTTCTTATATTGAGATGCCAAGAATTTGCATAGACCATCAAAACCTGTCATTTAGCACTATTTCGGTTACAACTGAACCCCCAAAAATTAGTCATATAGTGAGACAAAAAGTAAGACAAAGCTATCCATGCAATAGAATTTACATTTAAGGTGTACTTTGATGGCTGTGACATGGTAATTACTGTTGTCTTTTTTTCCTATGGAGAAATGCATGGGATTTAGGGCTCTTTTTACCCTAAATAAAAGGGTAATCAAACTGTCTTTAACCCCACTTATAGACAGATTTCAGATTTTTTTAGAAGAGGAGGGCATAGAGTAGGAATGGGGGCAGTGTGCGCCATGGTTATCTGGGCAAACATCTTTTGATATAGTTGATTTTGAAGGCCTTCCAATTTGGTTTATTGATAGGTTTAATTCCAAGATTCTCTCATAGACAAAGCATTAGGCCCCATACAGACACATACTGTAGCAGGCTCACACATCAATCACAAGTAACAGCAGTCCCTTTAAGAGAAATAGCACTGTGGGAAAGCTCAAGGTCCTTCTGATCTTTCCCATGAACACCTGGCAGATGGAAGGATGTGACCAGGAAGTGTGACATGGGATGATGATATGGGGTGATGACATGGATGACTAGAGATGATGACATGAGGTGATGATATGGGATGATGACAGAGGGTGATGACATGGACGACATGAGGTGATGACATTGACAACATGAGGTGATGACATTGACAACATGAGGTGATGGTATGGGATAATGACATGGAGGTGATGACATGGGGTGATGACAATATAATGACATGAGATGATGACATGGATTGATGAAATGATGTGATGATATGGATGACATGAGGTGAGGACATGAGGTGATGACATGGGGTGATGACATGAGGTGATGACATGAGGCAATTGTATTGGATAATGATATGAAAGGATGACATGGGGTGATGACATTGATGACTTGGGGTGATGACATGGATGACATGAGGTGATGACATTGATGACTAGAGATGATGTCATGGGGTGATGACATTGATGGCATGAGGTGATATGGGATGATGACATGAAGTGATGACATAGATGACATGAGGTGATGACAAGGTAATGACATGAGGCGATGGCATTGATTGATGACATGATGTGATGACATGTGACATGATGTGATGACATGAGATGATGGTATGGATGATGACATGAGGGTGATGACATTAATGACATGAGGTGATGACATGGAATGATGACATGGGGTGATGACATTGATTGATGTTATGAGGTGATGACATATATGCCATGGGGTGATGACATGCATGACATGAGGTGATGGTATGGGATAATGACATGAGGTGATGAAATGGGGTGATGATATTAATGACATGAGGTGATGACATGGGGTGATGACAATGTAATGACATGAGATGGTGACATGGAATGATGACATGAGGTTATGGCATGGATGACATGAGGTAATGACATGTGTGACATGAGGTGATGGTATGGGAAAATGACATGAGGTGATGACATTAATGACATGACATTGATGACATGGGATGATGACATGGATGACATGAGGTGATGACATGGGGTGATGACAGGGGATGATGACATGCAGTGATGACATGAGGTGATCATTTGGGGATTTGAGGGGATCACTTGGGAGGGATGATGTAGCCATCAGGATGTAGCCACCAGGACCTACCATACAGGGGATATAATGTACAGACACTTACAAACTGCTGCCCTTAAATGCTTTGTGTCCATGGTGCTGGGAATCATGGGCAAGTTACTTTGTAACTGGACTTGTTACTTTTGGGATAGAGACAAACAGCTAAGATAAAAGTTTAAGCAAACGCCACCTTGTTGAGTTTATGTTCTTTGTAGAACTTCACAGATCTTTGTTGAACTTTATGGATCTTTATTGAACTTCATTGAATTTTATGGAACTTTATGGTATCTTGGGACCGTTTTGGTACCTTGGGACTTTTTTAGGACTTTGGGACTTTCTGAAGACTTTGTGCCCTTTTCAGAACTTTTTCGGGACTTTTGCACCTTTTCGGAACATTAAGACCTTTTTGGGACTTTGGACCTTTATAGGACCTTTCATGACTTTTGGACCTTTTTTTAACTAGGGACCTTTTTGGGTCTTTGGGACCTTGTCCACCCATTGTCCACCCCTGGGAAGGACATGGTACTGGACACATTTCTTTTTGTAATACAGACAAACAACTAAGATAATGGTTGAGGAAACCACACCTTGTCTCATTTTGTTTGTAGTGTTTTGTATGTGGAAGATAGTCATTATGGATGCATTTGTAGGTAATATGGAATTCAGAATCATGTAGTTATTATTGTTAAAGGTAGACATGAGCTGAAACATGGCTAGTTGGGTTGGCCCTGAAGACCAGGGAAAGCTATGACTGATGTTTGATTGGTCTAGACAAAGCTATAATTACCTACTTAATACTAGTAACACACAAATTAAGGCAGTTGGTTCTAAAGGCAGGGGCAGGCAGGGTAGGTGGTACTCAGTCATGTCTCACTACTCATCAGAGCTGTGCTGGTAGTTGTGGGTGGGAGGGGGAGGAAGACAATCAAGCAGGTACATGTGTCCTTATGACATAGTCATGGGCAAGTCATCTAGCCTAGGCTCTGTACCCTTGCCTCGTTTCCTTTCTGTCTCTCCAAGACATACTCTAGGCTTAACTGTTTTAAACTAAACGCTTTCTTGTTCCATGATTTTCCCTGACATTTTAACCCATGCCTTTCCATGACGCTGGAACCTTGAAGTTGCCAGGTGGCCGTGGGAAAAAGTGTGATGGTGAATGTTTAACTACCAGCACATCTGATATTGTATTTTATTAATGTGGAGGGTCAAAGATGTGGTGCAGAAAATAAGTCACGCCCACCCCAGCCCCCTGCCCCAATACCAGAGTCTAATAATATGTGTGTCCTTTAATTCATTAACTGATATATTGACTACCGTAAACTCCCGCGTATAAGACGCGTCCTCTACGCCAAACAAAATGCTGGGGGTCTTATAGCTTTCTCTCAAGTTGGGTGTGCGTCTTATACGAGGGGTAATTTTACTATAGAACAGTACTGGATTTGCAAAATTGAGCATTAATATGTGCGTCTTGTACGCGAAAATGCATGTGCTGAGTTTGGGGTGCGTCTTCTACGCACAGCGCGTCTTCTACGCTGGAGATTACGGTACTCCGTGGTGTGAATTATTAAAATGGACAAACCTATCAACTGAGGGTGTGGAGTAAAACTTTTGGAAAAGGTAATCATGAATTGATAAATATTCATTACAAATTGGTCTTCAGCCAGGAACTTTGTTTACAGATTGTATATATGACTGTTTTGAGCTTTGTACATAATTTGGAGGAATTTGTCGGAGTCTTACTAATTACTGTGATATATATGTGTACTATTGTTTAGTGACTATAATATTTCTGAGCTTTTCAGTTAGATTATTGAATGTCAAAGTATTCATCAATTTTGGGATTCACCTTAAGCCTCAAAGCCAGTTGGGAGTTCAGGCTTACAGGCCTTCCGCACTACCGTAAATCCCCGGTCATAAGCCGGATTGTTTTTTCTATTTTGAGCCCAAACCAGCTTCTAAATTTTTCCCAAAGTCCCCCCTGGCTTATGACCGGTTTTTTTTTTTACTATAGAATAAAGAGAAAATGGTAACAAATTGACCCTAAAGTCGGCTTTTAGGATTTCCCTGAACTCTTCCCCCGGCTTATGACCGGGGATTTACGGTAATACTGTAGGGCCTGCAATTAAAATCTCGAAATTCATTTTCTTAGCACTCTTTCGTTTCTGGTTTTTAAATCAGTGGGTAAAAGAACAATTTTATTCTACCTCTACTATACCGGATTTTTTTTTTTTTTTTGTGATGCCTGTAACCCAAAGGATAAAAGGAAAATGTGTGGCCTTACTTATCAATCCTTAAGTCAGCATTTGTTGTTACGGCCAAAGCAAAGCAAGCAATATTAGTACATCGTGCCGATCCTTGAGGAATGCATCAAGCCCATAGGGTCAGCACGATGCATGGATGCAGTACTGGCAAGTCCATTTGCGAAGTTCCTCAACCAGGGCTGCATTCATATATGACAAAACGCGAGTCCATGCTTTTGGAGGATTGAAGATGACGTTAAATTTGTAGCAGCCATGTTTGTTATCTGTAGATGGCAATTCTGAATAAATTGTTATATTTTAGAAATATACTTGTGTTCTCTATCTATTTACAAATCCAAGACCTTGTCCATTTTACATGACCAGACACACTTAGGTTAAAAGAAGTGACGACATCTAAGACACAATATTAGTTTCAAGCATTTATTTCATAAATGACTATATAGTTAATAATGCTGGCGATAGATATGTACAAGATATGATGATGAAATAATGTGAATGAAGCTGCAATGATCCCCGAGAAATTTGTGTATGAACATCGAATACTCAAATCCAATAACAGTGCTTTTATCAAATTGTATAGAGCTAGTACCGTAATCTCCCGCGTAGAAGACCCGCTGCGCGTATAAGATGCACCCCAAACTTAGCAAATGCATTTTCGCAAATAAGACGCACATTTTAAGGCTCAATTTTGTAAATTCAGTTCATTTCTATAGTAAAAGTACCCCTCGTATAAGCCGCACCCCCAATTTCAGTACATCCTATAAGACTCCCCAGCATTTTGTTTGGCGTGAGGACGCGTCTTATACGTGGGAGATTACGGTAGTTATTTAACTTTTATTCATACTGAGGAGGTGCCCTAATCTTCTAACAAAGCTTGACATATATCATCTTTCTTTTTTTTCAGGAATTCACTTTTAAAGAGAATATTATACTTTGAAAGTTCTATGTAGCTGTTACTTATAAATCAAATTGAAGCCAAGCACAAACATCTTCTTTTCATGTCTTATATAGGTTTATATAAGTTATAATAACGTTGTACTTTCAAACAGCTGTGGCTCTGCACAAAATAAAAATGAATCTAGCACCGCAACGCAGTTTAATGAAATGGCCCGTTCTAATAAAAGCAGTCTGGATTACATGTACTTAAAGAAATTAAAGTAAACCACTCAGGATATGGGACTATAATTTGAATAGCATCAAAGAGACTAACATGAAATAGACAGAAGAAAGTACACTCCAATTAAGTGTTCTCTAATTTGTGCAATTGCGACTAGCTGAACCATGCACATTGCGCTGGTGGACTCATTGTCTGTCAAATTTTATCACCATGATCGTTTGCTTGATACATTTTAAGTATAACGCGACTTGGCCTGGTATCTGTACTCAGTGACAACAGAGACTACAGGGGTGCCCTGTGTATTATTTTCTAAACCCTTTTACAAAGTTAGGGAGATCAGTAGATTCTATATACTATATACACTTACTATATACATGCTATTAACAGTTTTGTATAGGTTCATAAACCCATGTATTATATCACCAATGACACTAATGCTGACTCCAAGAATCAAATGTCCAACGCTTTTCATCCAGTTTCTCAATCTCTACGATTCATAAGAAACCCTTTCTTGCTCCTAGTGACACCGTTGATTTGCTACGAGACTTGATCCTTTGAAAAGAGGAAAAGTGTGCGTGGATAAGTTAACTGGGTATTATAGAATAGTTAACTGATAATTATTTCCAAATACTCAAAACGTGCATTCTCTATGTGGTAAATTGAGCAATAACTACCCGGTATTCACAAATACACATCACTTTATTGAAAATACTACTGGGTATCATTTTGAAAATGAAAACACCACAGTATATTGTGGCTAAGGCACGGCTTATATATGAAACCAAACCTATTGTAAACCCGTGTATAATCCTATACATCAGTGCTAAACCCTTCATAGCATTCTCTCTAACACAGGGTTCGGCTTATAAGCAGGAGTTCTCGGAAGATACGCCTTATAGGTTATTTGTGAATGAATATTTGATATATAAACTTACAAGTTCACAACAAAGAAGTGGTGAGGAATGTTTAACTTGTGTATACTTAATAAAACCTCTCTTCACATGAAAACTACAGAGGGATCAAAAAGGCCAACTTACAATGTTCTCCTAGGTCCTGGCCCGGGGGGCACGTTCTCATTCTGCACTAAGAGGTTCCTCCGTGCCTGACCGGTCGGTCTGTATCCATCCTCAGCTGTTATCGATCTGAGTAAGACACAATCACACACTTATTGATACATACTAAACACCTTGTATTGTTCCACTTGCCCTGTGACGTCAAGGAAATCTAAGAAGGGATGCGTGCACTGTCTTTTAAAATTATATCCACACTACATTAAGATATTTTAAAGCTTTTAACTGCTTTTTTTTTTACATAGAAATAATGCAGATTTGCAAAAATGCAGACATACAGATAGTACTGATATGCTATATTTTCACAATTCTATACATGTTGAAGTTGAAGATGGACCTAAAACACTTAACGTATAGATGGGCATAAGTCAATTCATGAAAGTCTACTGGATTTACAACACACCTTCGATGATTCCTGTTGTGTCTGGACGAGGCCTTGGTGCTTTTCATGTAGCCTGGTGTACCTGGCCCAGTCTTTCCTCTAGGGACAGCGCTCTTGTCAAGCATCGATGGGATTCCAAATTTGCGGAGAGTCTCAGTTGCCTCTGCAACTCGCCGGTTGTGTACCGTATGTCGCCGGACATTTGGATTGTCCCGGAGTGGTTGACTCAACATGTGCGAGGCCTCTTTCCCTTGAACAAACATCTTACCTGTTGAAGCAGAGCCCAAGTTCGTTCTGAAACAAAAGAAATTTAAACATTAACATACCCAAATAATGCGCATTTTCAGATGCTCTACCAATACCTATATGTTTGTTACACACAAATCCTTTGGATTGCGTTACATTCAATCAGAATCAATGTTATCTAAGTCAACTATAATTTCTTTAGGTGAGACTCAAACTCATTATCCTTATTTCTGCCCCATAAAATTCTGAAACTTTCAGAGTTATTCTTTCTCTCCATTTCCCTGCTCTCTTCCCCCTCCCCCCCAAAAAAAAAAAAAAAAAAAAAGCCAGAGGAACATCACTCTCACACAGGTATAGTGACATAAACCGGGTACCTGATGCAGTGTACTGTAGTTACATTTAGTATTGAGTAACAGGTAGCCTACCTGGTGAAATTACTGAGTAGGTTGTCTCTGCTTGCTAGTGGCGAGCGCGGCGGCTCCTCAAACTGTAATTTCTTTACTTTGGGTGGTGCCGGTGACCTAACCACGTCTGCAAATGACAGTAAGCCTGAAAGACCGCAACATGTGATTTCAAATATCAAGCTTGCAATCTGATTAGGATTCAGGCAGAGGAAATAGGGAGGAATCGGACTGAATGCACATAGAATGTTAGACAGATTTGGCAGGGGGAGGGAAACTTAATCAGGGATGTAAGTCAGAATCCATTCAAAATTCTGATACTGCACATAGAAATTCCGAATTCATTATAAAAGACAGCAAATCTTTAACCTAAGAAAGGAAAATATGGGCAAATTTCTACAATCAGACAACATTCTGAAAAATTACATCCTTACTCTATGTTGCTGAATCAAAAGTAAAATCAATTACATGTATGTGTCGTCAATAGATGGTGATACCATATTTGGTAAAAGTTGTACATATAAACTACCTGAAGGATCTCTGCAGTTTGGAGGCCCGAAGTCCATGGCTCTTACTACTGAGTCATTAGGTGGTGTAGCATTCTCATCATTTGGCTTGGACTTTGTGATGGTTGCACTGCCATGAACTAGTTTTGTGACCGTGTTGGTTCTCGTGCCCGATGATACCTTTGTTACTGTCTCACCAAGTAACGCGGGTCTGCATTTTGTCACCGTGCTGCTATTGATCACACTATCTGGTGTGACACTCACGCCAAATTGTCTTTGAGGAGTAGCTTGCACAAGGCTATTTACAAGTTCTTGTTCCTGTGTTTTGGGCGGAGACGAGGCAACAGGAAGTGGGAGTCCACTCGAATTTACCGCTTTGATCACAGCACTGTCTATAACTACGGTACTATTTAATGTTGGATGAGAATTCATTTGCTCAGAGGGTAATGCTACAGCTGGACCTAGGACAATGGTACTGTCCATAAACCGTTGAACCGATTCCTCTAATTCAGCGGGTCTTGGTTCAACACTGGGTTGAATACTTGGTACAGGTACCGGAACACGACAGGGCTCAGGGTGCTGTGGATGGTTTATTACTGGTTGTGACACCATTTGTGCACTATGAGGGACAGTTTGTTGTTGTGGACATAAAGCACCAGGTGCTTTATCTCCTTGTGAAGGCTGTGGCAAATCCCCACCGCATCGTGCTACAGCAGGGTTTCCAACCGGAGACGGCTGAAGAGGGAACACTCCATCCTCACTAGTGAAGCTGGCATTTTTGGTTCTGTTTGCTCCAAGTGGAGGTGAATGCACATCACTATAGGCAGCTGGAAACAGTTTCTGTGCTGGGCAGACGACTGTCTCTGTAGAGTCACCATGACTCTTCACAGACTTAGCTGGTGTTGGGATATTGCTGTGACCCCGCTGCGCTGACTTTGGTGTTCTGCGTGGGGTGCGCCTCCTCCTTCTGGCACTAGAGGGTGTCCCCGATATGTTCTTGTTGTTTGGTGTCTGGGCCTTCACTGGGTGACAAGGCTTGTGATGCGGAGTCTTGGAGGCTGTATATAACGGGAGGAAAAGGAAAATATATTTATATATTAAACTTTACATAGCAAAATTCACATCTAAGCGATTTAATCATTAGATGATGCAAGGTGTGTATTATTGACAGATGTCTGTTCTTTTCTCCATGACCTTTATAGCGTTTGTTTCATTAAAATCAAATCAATTATGAATGATTAAGTTCAGAGGTAGAACTCCAATGGTAAATGAATTAAGGGGAAAATTATACCTGATATCTGATGATACTGATACTTACGTGAGATGGGAGCCCCCGTTAGAATGGGGAAGTCGAGGAGTGTGGCCAAGTCGAGATCACTGCAGTTTTGGGAAGGTCCTGGGGTGGTAGGCACATTTACCCCATGATCGTCACCTCCTCCAAAGCTCTGGTCGGCCCAAGCTACAGAGCGGTCTACGTTCTGACAAGCCATATGCTGCACTAGCTCAAACTGTTCTATCTCCTTGTAGGATGCCAGGTTATGGCCTTTAATCAACAGGTACTGATTGTAGACTGTACGCAACAGCTGTGTGTTGAACCTATGTAAAATAAAGACACCAGATTCAGGCATGCTAACTAAAGGGTGTCTGGAGGGTTAACAGTCGAGATTGCAAATCCACCTTCAACAGTGGATATTTTAAAGACAAAGTAACAGTACCTTTTCATGGTTCCCACAAGATCTTGGATCAATATTTCCTGGCCAAAAGTGATTATTTTCCCTGACTAAATTTGGATACCAGTAAAGATAGATAACAAGTGTTAAATCTTTTTTCAGGGGTGTGAAATCCTGAAAACCATTTCCTCCGAAGCATATTATACCACATTACAGGGAGTTAAAGCTTATGTCTTTACATTGAATTAGAGTGATTAAAATACTTAATTTGACACTTTAAACCACCTCATATTGTAAGGGGAGGCTTACAATGAACATTATGATTCTAAAACAACTTATTTTGGGTTGACATTAAAGGCAAGATTAGGTACAATTCTAAGACCCCTCCCCCCCCCTCATAATGTGGTTATTTGTTTTCTCAGTGGATTTGCACAGATCTCAGGAATGATCCTGGAGAGCACCAAAACCGCAGAATTCCGCACTGAAATAAATTAATTTCTCAAAAGATTCCCTGACCACTTTGTTTTCCCTGACTTTCACTGATCCAGGGTTGCCACCAGCAGGGGTGTAAAATGCTGAAATCGATTTAGGCTGAAGTATATTGTGAGGATTTATAGTCAATTTGACATTGGATAAAAGTTGTCCAAATAGATATTAAGATACATTACAACACCTTCTGAGCCAATAAATATGATTACGATAGTAGCAGAAACCAGTTCGGAAGGTATCAAACATTGTGAGACCATGTAACTTTAGTCACCCTCCCCCCCCCCCCATATAAATGGTATATCATTTTCTCAGTGAATTTACACATATCTCAGGAATGGTCCTGGTGAACATAGAAAAGGCGGATTTCCGCCTAAAGGCGGAGATTTCACACCCCTGCACCAGACCTGAGACATCAAAAACACTGACCTTTTCCTGAAAATTCAAAAAAAAATCCTGACCATTTACTGTGTTTAATTTAATGCATATTAGCACAGTTAGAATTGGCTTAGTGCTTTTAAAGCTAGATATGCAGATAAGTAACCATGTTTATGGTACAAGTATACTGGTTTACAAAGGAAAACATATTAAAATTACTATATATGACCCGCTGACCCCTTGTATCACCTGTAGGACATATTAAAACCCCACTGGTGGACTTTTTTTTATGTGGAGCCACATGCTGTGCAAACACACTACCTGATGTCCAATTTTCTACAGGTATGTGATTTGAAAATTGTTAAAGTGTAGGAAGATTTCCCAAAACACATATATTTTATGGCACAAAATGGACTACAGAGGCAACATCTCTAATGTTTGGATTACTTCTAGTGCACACAACTACTGAAGTCATTGTATAAAAACTTAAAAGTGACGTTAATGGACTGTATAGCTCACCAGTGCTTCAGCTGTCAATGGAACTTAACATCTTTTTAACATCTTACAGGAAGAACTATAGAAAACCCTGTATGTCCAAACCTCCTTAACATTATATCCTGTGGTCTTCACACAGTTCATGGGGAATTCAAGACAGGAGCAGAGGCTACAATGTGGCATCTGCTTAACACTCTACAATCCCATCTTTTCCATGACTCCCCAGTCATTCACATTGTGGATATGCTCAGAATCCTTATACTGAACTTCATCGAGTGGGATGTGCTAGACAAAACAATACCAGCCAAGAACTTAAAGAAGGGTTGAAGTTAGGTATACTTGTCAAATCAGAACTATACAGGACAGAGCCATTGCTAGTACCAAACAAATATGGCTTTTCCTGACGGGTGGCAACCCTGTAGGATCTGTAGCAACTCTGTTTTTATGCCAGTGTACATTTTCCTTTTCAGTACCGTCAATTATCTTTCACAGGTTTAAAACGTCACACTATTATGCTATCATACAAACATATTAGATCAGCTGAGTACATACTTTTCCATGCTATGCGCTTCACGTTCCTGAGCTCTACACAGTTTTTTCAGGTACTTGGCCTGTCTTCGCTGGTCACGAAGCTCGACCTCCAGGTGCCGGACTCGCAGATTCTGATCTAATGCCTGAATTCAAAGAAAAAGTGAAACGTGCTAAGATTAAAGAATATCATTCAATCTCACAGAATACAAATACGAGTTCTACTTCATTCACTTACAGCTGTGGAAATAGGAAAGATTCGATATACCGCGTAGAAGGCGCATCTTATATGCGAATCAGATCGTTCATGGGTCTTATACGCACAAGGGTAATAGCCTCGAGTTGGGGGTGCGCAGGTTTTTTTTTTTATTATAGATTGTACTAATCTTACAAAATTCAACCTTTATAGGTGCGCCTTCTACGTGAAAAGGCATTCTCTGAGTTGGGGGTGCTCCTTCTACGCGAGCTGCACCTTCTACACGGGAGATTACGCTACATGCACCATAAAATCCTTTATTGTATTTTAGAAGTTTGTGATCAAATCCAGCTGTTTTTTTGCCCCCACCCCAAATCTAACCCTGCCTATTATTATTGGTTTTTATTGCAACCCTTGTTTGTCACAAAAATAACCTGTAATCTCCCGCGTATAAGGCGCATCTTATACGGGGGGTTTTAGTTCTCCCTGGATCCACAAGGGGGACACCAAGACCTTTCTTTTGATATGTGACACTCCCATGCAACCCAATCAGCAGCCTATGGGGTCCAAGAAACAGTTTTTAAATTTTGAAAATTCATTCAGTAGACAACGATGACAGTGAGGTCTAGAAAAAAAGCCTGAACTTTGCGGAGGCCTTGTGGGCATCGCATGTCGCAAGCAAAGTGCAGCGACTTGACTATGGCGGGGGGGGGGGGCATGCCCCCCAAACAAAATTTTGGAATTATAGACAGGAATTGGTGTGTTATAGATCACCTTGATACACAATTTTGAGGTTAGATATGATATAGTCACTGGGGATTTGTAGCCATGCCCCCCAAGACAACTTTGTAATTAGAGATAGGTATTGGTATTTCAAGTCATTTTGGGATACAATTTTGGTGAGTGAATGGGTGTGTAAGAGCAAAGGGGGAGGGTGTTAGACCATGCAGTAAATCTATAATGTATAGCATACTGAACATACCCTTGAAGAAGTCCTGTCTTTGCCACACAATCCTACATATCTTAATTCAGCAATTTGCTAATCCTTGTTGGTATTCCTTCTATAATTGTTCTCCAAATAGGTGATAAGCTGTATTGTCCATGTAATCTAAATAGGTAATTACCCGAGGAACTTACCTGGGTATAGTTGTGAAGGGGAATTAGTATTCTAACGAAGCCTAAAGACCCGCCAGGCGGGCTTTAGGAGGGCAAAGGAGAAGACACCAGCGGAAGTCGGCAGTTGCATAGCGGGAGCCATCAAAAAAGGGAACCTGTAGATAGGATCTAGAAAAATTATCTTAACCTTAGAAATTATTTTCACTCTAAAATTTAATTTCTATCTGCTCATTAGGGGAAGGTGGGCGGGCCTTTGCCCTCCTAAAGCCCGCCTGGCGGGTCTTTAGGCTTCGTTAGAATACTAATTCCCCTTCACAACTATACCCAGGTAAGTTCCTCGGGTAATTACCTATTCCAACTCACCCTACAGCCCCACCTGGCGGACTGTAGGAGAACAAAGGAGAAATTCAAAGCCCTATCTAAGTGTTCCCAGTTTGAGAACGTGTACCATGACAAAACACATTCTAATAACCACAGTTTTAACAACCAAAACTTTTATTTCAGTAGTAACAACTGTAATAACTCTTAACAATTATTGTCAGGGTAAACAACTGACCAACAGTACAAAAAAGTGTTTGATTTTCAAGTAATCAAAAACTTGTCTCAACACCCCTCTACTCAGAAATGAGGTAGACCTAGGGTGACAGAGGATAATATAAACAAAAATAAAGCAGCACAAGCTCGCTTCATGTGCAACAAAAAATAAATACAACTTTTAATAACAATTGTATGCCAAGTCTTCTGTTATTTTGTTTTGTCTTATCCAGAAGATTTGATTTAAGGTTCAATCACTCTGTGGCATGATCCAACAGTCTTTCTCCCAAAGTCTTTTCTTGTATCCCTTTCACCTCTTTCAAATAGTACTTTGCCATGGTGACCTCACTCCTCCAGGAACCATATGCCAGTAACAAATCGGTGGCAACTCCCATCTTTGCCCCCGCCGAGACTCCTGCTCCCCTTAAGGAGTGAGCCCCAAATCTGGTGGTGTTAATACCACTCATCATCATAACATAGATTATCCATCTGGAAATGGTTCCTCTATCTACTTCATCATGAGGAGAAATGTAAGACACAAACAATTTTTGTGATATTCTAAGTTCAGCAGTTCTTTCTATGTACCGCCTTAGCGCTCGTACAACACACAATCTGACATCCTTATTGTAAGGCTTAAGTCTAATCTGGGACAATTTTTGTCCAGTTTTTGCAGTTTTCATTGGAAACAACAAAGTGAAAACTACCGTTCCATCATCTTCCATAGTCATTTCCTCCAGACTGAGGGCCTTGGCTAATTGCCCTCTTTCGCCAGTAAGCAACAAAATCAGGACCAGGACCTTGGCTGTTAGCCTTTTCAAAGTCATTTTTGAATTCCTGCCCCAGAACCTCAATGTATTAAATACAAGTTTTACATCCCAAAAATAGGCATGTTTCGGCTTAGGCGGATTAATCAGGTAGGAAGTCCGAACCGCTCTAGATACCCAGTATCTCTTGCCCATGGTATCCTGGTTTGTAGTTTTTGGCAATAAGATTGAGAGCGCACATCGCGCTGCATTGATAGAACCAAAAGAATAGCCGTCTTCTGACATTTCCCTAATGAAGTCACAAACTTGTGCTTCACTCGCAGAATCAGACTCGACATTATGAATAATACAATACGTAAACCACTTCTTGATGTAAGTGTTATACACCTTCCTGGAATTTGGCTTCCAGCTTTGTATTAAGAACCTAGCGGTTTTTCTATTACATTTGAGGTCTCTTGACAACTTAATTTCTAAATTACGGAAATAATCAAACTTAGGCCTCGTGGGAATCTTAGTTCCAGATCTCTGTTTGGGGACAGATTTGTCCTCTTTCTTCCGAAAGTCATCATTCGTTTCGTCATTCTCTTCAGTCTGGTGTACCACACAGCGGAAGGCCAGTCTGGTGCCACCACGATTGCTTTGTATGGCACATCTGCTTCGATCTTGTTTAGCACCCTCGGCAGGAGACTGCAAGGAGGAAAGATGTACAAAAACAGGTCAGACCAAGACATTGTGAAAGCGTCTGTATGATATGAACCAGGATCTGGTCCATATGAAACATAAAGTGGGCATTTTGCATTGTCCCTTGATGCAAATAGATCAATATTTGGTGTTCCGAATGCTCTACATACTCTATTGAACGCCTTATCAGACAAGGACCATTCTAAGTTGTCTCTAAAATTTCTTGATGCCCTGTCTGCTTCATGATTGTCTTTCCCAGGAATGTAGGTCACCTGTATCCAATGCCTGTGTTCCTCCAACCAACCCCAGATTTGCCTTGCCACATCATGACACAGCGGGGATCTAAGTCCTCCACCTTTATTCACATATGCCATAGCCGTGGTGTTATCAGTAGTGACATGGAAAAACAAATTTTCCCTCTTTGCGAATGCTTGTAAACCCAGAAAAATTGCCTTAGTTTCCAACACATTAATATGTGCCAGATCAGATGATTTCCATCTGCCATTTGATTCAGTCCCATTCACTACTGCTCCCCAACCACCATTGCTAGCGTCAGTGGCCATGCAAATATCTGGAGTTTGAGGTCTAATAACACGAACATTAGTATTTACATGACTAAACCACCATTCAGCATTCATTTTTCCTTCAAGGGAGAGAAACATGGGTTTTGAGTAATCCCACCCTGTTCGAATCAAGGCAGAATTTTTGTCTTTCTCAAGATCTTTGATATGTGCAATACCATAATCTACCCCTGGTACATATGCTATCATTAGCCCTACTAATTCAGACACCTCTTGAATAGAAGGGAATTCTTGTTCAAGTACACTGGTAATTTTTGTTCTCATTTTCACAACTTTGTCACTTGGTAGATAGACTATACTTTGTTCTGTGTCGATCATAAACCCCAGAAATTTCATGATTGTTGAAGGAATAAATGAAGACTTCACTGGATGTACAACCAAACCCACATTGTCTAATAGTCTGGCTAGTGTCTCTAATGCCCAGGCACATTCCTGTTTTGTGTCCGCAATCACAAATGAATCGTCAATGTATTGGAAACATTCTATGCCCTTTTTCCTGGCTTCCGCAAAAATGGGAGACATTATCTTAGTGAAAACCCGAGGAGCACAAGAAATACCATTAGGCAAAACAGTATACTGGTAAAATTTTCCATTCCAGTAAAACCTAAGATATTTCCTATCTTCCTGATCTATTTTCACTGAGTAATAAGCATCTTTAAGGTCTAAAGATCCTAAATATGCACCTGGTCTAATCATTTCCAAGGCCGTGTTAAGATTGTGCATTTTAAAATGCTCATACTCAATCATCTTGTTTAGCTGGGTCAGGTCCAAGATGACTCTAGTCTCACCATCCTGCTTTGGCCTAGGAAAAATGTTCGACACCCATTCCTCTTCAGTATGTTCTGCTAGTTCTATGACCCCTTTCTCCAACATTTTCATAATTTGAAGATCAATCCCTCTAGATTCATTTTTCCCCAAACGATATGGGCAAGGCACTCTGTTCTGTATCGGAGTCTGGATAAATGGCAGTTTCATAGCCTTCACCTGATCCAACACCCAACCATCGTTGGTAATACGTTCCCACTGTTCCAAGTGATCAGATATTTGCCCTGCTCTAAAATTTTCTGGGGTATTAGATAAATGTAGAGATTCAATCAGCAATTTTGATGATGTGGAAACCTCAGACACACCTTGTCCACCCACCTTTAGGCTCTGGGTGTTTTGTCGCGTTGGGTGTTCTCCAGCGGGCTGTGGTGATCGGTGTCGTTCTGGTGACGTCTGCCTCCCCTGCCCCGGCGTCCTGCCCGGTTGCTGTAGCTGGCCTGGTGGCCCCCGCGAAACCCCCCCCCTCCACGGGAGGAGCTTTGTCTGCCCTGATAGGCACCTCTAGCTGGCTTGCTATACCTGGTCTTCTGGAAGTGTTTCTTCCCTCTCAATACAGATTTGGGTGGTCCCATAATATCCTTGACAAGCTTATCCGCTTTTTTAGCCTCCTTAACCTTTTCCTCAACATCCTCACCAAAGAGATTTTCACCTGATACCTCAGCGTCCAAGACTGAGTTTGCCACCTTTCTGTCCATGGCTGGTTTTAAAGCCTGGCGCCTCCTCCTAATAATGGAGGTGTTTGCATAGAACAATAGTTGGAGTGCCTGTATAGCCGGTTCCCCGGTTTCAGCGAGCTTGTCATCCTTACTTCCTCGGCTGACCATTAACTCCATCATGGGCATCAATGCTACTATAGCCGCCAAAATCGCATTTTGTGACAGCTGCAGTTCTTTGTCTGCCCTTTTTGTTACAAAGTCTATATCTTCAGATCTGTAAAACCCTAAGTCCATCCTAGGTGCCAGCAAATCCTTCACATTTTTCGGTGGCGGATACTTTTCTGCTAGTTCCTTCGCCTTAGCAAGGTCCTTGCTCTTTTTGAAGAGTGTGGTGAGTACCTTAGCCATGCCTGGAGTCACTTCCTTGGACAGTTTCTTTTCCTCCGCTTCAGTAACAGCTTGTTGTGCAAGTTTAGAGAAAGGGCAATCATCCCATTCTGCAAATGGATCAACCTCTTCCTCTTCATCAGGCTCATCCTCTTTCCTTGTATTGTCTGTCTTCTTCTTCTTTCTGGCAGACACAGCATCCATGGCCTGTCCCCCTGGCGCCCCAGCTGCCTCTGCCGCCGTTCTCTTGCGCGACTTCTCTAGGGCACGTGCTGTTGACAGCCCCTGAGCCGAGCTGTCAGTCCTGATTGAGTTTTGTGACACCACGCTGGTGGGCCTGACAGTAGCTTGTGACACCACGCTACCCGACCTGACAGGCTTGTTATTACCAGAAGTAGCTCTTGATTTGGCGGAGGCTTGGGATACCGAGTCATCCTGGGAAACAGAGTGTGCATTTATAAAACTGTCCGCATATTGAGAGTTATTATCAGGCGATGTGACTGGTCGTGCACGACGTGGTGTGACCCTTCTCCTGATGCTTTCTTGATTCTCCCTGACACGCCGAGCCTGTGTGTGATGGCTGTATTGGAAACGTTGCAGTTGTTCTTGAACGTCTTCCTGCCTGTCAAGTTCTTGGCGTCTCCGCTCAAGCATGGCACCGTACTCTGCCAATCTAGCTCTCTCACGTCGAAGGTAATCCATTTCGTGCAGTGGGTCCGTATCATCCTGGATATCCCAATCCACTACACGCCTTTGACCCCACGCTCGCTGTGACTGCGCGTAAGTGTCATCACGATCACCATCACCGGCATCTTGGACGTCATCACCGTCCTGACCTGCCGTAACCAGATCTTGTTCATCAGCCATTTGGTCTAGCTCAAGTCGTTGGTTTTCTTCGCCTTGTTCCATATTATCATTATGTTCACCAATGATGGAACTTTCTTCATTTGAATGCGACATGTTCACCGAACACGTGCTGTCACCAATGGCGGAACGTGGGCCCTCGTGCTTGCTGGCACTGCTAGCGAAGTTCAGTCTGCAAAATACAAACAGAAAACTGGTCAACGCCGCCAACCAGAAACGGTACTTTGGTAAACCAAAAGTATCGCGTTTTTTAGCTCCGCAAGAAAGAATGAAATTAATATAAAATTTGAATCCATTCCACTCACCTGCTCTGCTGTTTTTTCTGCGTCCGTTCCAAGCTGATGCGCACGCGCAACTGCCGACTTCCGCTGGTGTCTTCTCCTTTGTTCTCCTACAGTCCGCCAGGTGGGGCTGTAGGGTGAGTTGGAATAAACCTATGAAATGCTATTACATACCATAATCTCCCGCGTATAAGGCGCAGCTCTCGTATAAGGCTCCCCCCCAACTCACAGAGGGACTGTTTTGCGTAGAAGGTGCCCCCCTGAGGGCAGATTTTTGTCAGTTTAGTACTGTTCTATAGTAAAAATACCCCCCCTTTAAGACGCACCCCAAACTCAAGGTAATTTACCTCCTGCGTATAAGACCCAGCAGCATTTTGTTTGGTATATAAGACGCGCCTTATACGCGGGAGATTACGGTAGTGACCCCCATCCCCCCCCCCTTTGAACCTGTTGCAAGATCAGGTTTTGTTTTGTATGTCCACAATGCCAAACAGACTTAGTCTACCCCACCCTGTTTGTGTATGTATGTGTGGGAGAGGTAGGGGGTAATGAGGGTGGTTGATGACAGCTGTGGTCTGGTGTGTGATTGGGGGGGGGGGGACGGGGTTGTGGTGATATCAGATTACAGGGATGGGGATGTGGTTTGTCTTTAGTCTAGTCCGCCCCACGCTACTCAGGCCGCACAGGCTTGCTACTGGTAGTGTAGGTCTAGTTAACAGCAGCACCATGATGGTTGGTATGACATCACTTCTGGTGGGAAACTCTTGAGGAAGTGGAATCTTGCTGGACCTTGCTAACTGTGGTTAGAGGAAGACCAGCCAGTACCAGCTAAATAGGTCATGAACTAGGTCATGACCTACAGCTGCAGCCAATGAGAATATTCTGAGGTATTTATTGCCAGCCAACTGCAGCTCACAGACAGTTGCTGTTACCATGACCCATACCCCTTGTGGTAAATGGTCATGTTACAAGACTAGTTTGTCTTAAGGCCAAGGGAACTCATGATAAAGTTTGGCTGTATACTGAAAGTTGGAGCCATAAGTTAAAGCTATGTCTTGCCTATCCAGTGATACAATCGTGAACTAGGCCATATCTATTGCAATCTGAGAGTGGATTTGACCAAAGAATTTTTTTTTTTTTTAATTTTAATTTTTTTTTTTGCTTCAAAATCTGAGAAAATGGGTCAAAATGTTGGTTTAATAACACTTGAATATTATTTCTTTGTTTGTAAAGCTCTGAAAATAGGCAAATTCTAAGGTCTACATCAATTCTGTTTTACTACAGAGGTTGATGTTAGGTGAATCAAAACAAAATCCTTTTTATGCCTTCCTAGACCTGTTGGGTCTGAACAACCCTGACTATCCTTGTAGAAAGGGTAGATCTGTTGACCTAATAGTTCTGAAGTTGGGAAGGGCTGTGGGAGTCTGTGAGGATACACTTAGTTACTCTGGGTTGTGCTCTATTGAAGTCATGTTGGTACTAGGTACTCCTAATAATGCATTACACCAGACTACTGTACACATGGCTATTATGTATTTTTAAAACAAAATGAAAAATTGAAATCTTTTGCATTTTTTTCTTTTTCTTCTTTTTTCTTTGGGGGGGGGGGCATTTTTGACATTTTGCTAAAAACCCTGAAATAACCTGAAAACTGTCATCCATGAGTAGAAAAGAAGTTATGAATTTTTCATTTTTCTGGCCAAATCCTAAAACTCTAGGTGCGCCTTATAGGCAGGGTGCGCCTTATAGGCGGGAGATTATGGTTGTAACTTTCCTCAAGTCTACCCTTGGCTTCTGCCTAATGTTTACAGTAGCCCATGTGTATGCTCATATGTATACCTCTGCCATAGCATTGTTTGCTCTGCTCCGCTCGACCTCCTCCTCCACTTGGTTCAGCCAGGTCACGTTTTCTGCCATGCGGTTCTCCTGAGCCTGACGCCTCTTTTCTATGTTCTGCCTTCGCCGCTCAGCACCCTTAATGCCACGACGTAGACACTGAAAGACAAAACCATATTATATCATATCTCATGGAATTGACTGCTGGCTGGTTTCAGTATAATCAAGACAATAGTGTTCATACAATGCACATACCCAGTGCAATATACAGAATCTAATTAAAATAGCATCAAGCCCTCTTTAGACCAGAATCAAATAACTTCTTTACAACTTTACTTGTAATTGACAAATTCCTTGAAATGCCTGATCCACCCATCAATCAACTCACAAACATGCCAAAATAAATAGTTTCAGTAGCTTACCTCAGTGACCTCTTTTTCTCCTGGTACGATGAGTGCGATGCGAGTCAGCATGAGCTGCTTACGGTAAACCTTGTACTGGAGGTCTCTGCACGAAGACTCCAGCTCCAGCATCTCTTTGCGGATCTCAACCCTTGCCTTGAAGACACTGTCCAGAGAGGTGAAGAGCCTGCAAAAGTTCAGTTTATCTCACAATTGTTGGCAAATCTTTCTCCTCATAACACATCTTATGGCTTTCAGATCTACGCTTCCATAAACTTTAAGATTGGCATATCTAGACGATTACCTTTCATAAGTGGCTTTTGTAGTAAGGTCTGGACTGTACTCAGAAGCAGCTATAGCTCCACTCTCAGTCTTCTGCAGCTTGATCTTCAGTTCATTGACCTGGAAATACACATTGATGTCATGAATTCATAGCAAGTAATATGCAACTTCGAGATCATTTAATTCAGTAAAACAGTTATAAAATGTAAAACTTTATGACGTGTCATACCATAAAAGCCACAACTTAAAGGAGTATTCAGTTCTTGATGGAAGTGGAGGGGCGCCAAGACTACCCGAATCCCTATCACAGCATAAGGGGTGGCGAAGCCCTTAGCTCTCAATAGGTTATGGAGTTTTGAAAATTTACTGATTACGAGTGCTGAAGCAATTGTTATCGCTGCTAACTCGGAAAGGAGCGTGTTTTTTTTGTATGAATGTGCTTTAAATTGCATGCAGTAGGTGACAGGATGTAGGTGACATCAGCACTGTTCTATAGAGGTGGTGCCTCCTGGTGAGTCATGAGTGAACTAGGCAGTTGCAGCTGGCTCATATTTCAACAGGGGGGATACTGAATTTAACATAGGTGGACCAAGTATCAGAAAATCTGTCCCCTACAATATATAGTATTTTTTCCTATATTCATTTCATATTGAGTGTTAGAATAATGCTATTATACAGAGTTATATACTGCTTTCAAATTGGAACCAACCAAGAAGAAAACACTATGGTATGGCATATTCATTTCCCATTGCCCTTTAGCTGGAAACACCTGTTCCCCCCACTAAATAATGAACAATGAGAACACCATCCTGCTGAAAAGGGCAGGAAAACCCGTCACCCAAAATGTCACCCCCATAGAAAAGCATTGAGTGTGCACCAAGTGTCTAAGTTGGACTTCAGGTGACCTACTTTTTTCCAAACCTAAATTTTAAAAAGATTAGAATCTTATAAGAGGTAAATATTACACCACCATGATCTTGAACATGTCCACTATCACATGACAGGTTTCATTTCATCTCATATTTGATGGTTTTGATGTAGTTTGAGGGTAAACTAAACCACCTCTTCTCAGAAATGCTCACTTCCGGTCTTAAAAATTTCCCCAGCCCCTACCTGTCTCTTAAAACTCGTCTTTCCGAGTTAATAACACAAGTTATGACAGACCTATAAAAGAACATAGTTTGGTTAAAGGAAAGGCTACTTTACTTACCTCTTTGCGCAGTTCCTCAATGACTTGGACGTAACGGCTGACATGGAGATCCACACTCAGCACATTCCGCTTCAGCTGTTATAAAGAGTGAGTGAGTGAGTGAGTGAGTGAGTGAGTGAGTGAGTAATAGAATGTTTAACGCCATTTCGACAGCTAAGGTCATATTCATGGCGAGAACTACATTACACAATTTCACAAAGGAATGTGTCGGTGCCCACGTATATGTGCACCACAGACATCCGAGGGGATAGGAAAGAGGAGAAACAGACCCTTTTAAGTGGGCTAGGGAAGCCCAGCTGTTATAAAGAAAATGTCAGACGTTATTAAAAAAGAATACTACTTATCTTTGGTTCAATGAATTTCAATTTAAAAAAAAAAAAAAGATCTTTTAAAGTTTATCTAATTGTTGAAACAGGCTATGATAAACGACACTTACCCCAACTTTAATACTCTTCGCCCGATCAGCGTACCTCAAGGTGTTGTAGGTATCTTCAAAGGACATAGAGGATGGGCTGAAAATATCACATGGAGAATATTTTTATTATAATTTCTAATTGTCCATTAATACAGTAATTTAGCAGTGTAGTTTGAAGAAATCTCCGAGATAGTGACTAAATTCCTTCTTCCAGTGGAAAAATGGTAAAAAAGATTTCCAAGAGAATAAAACCAATTATATATAGGAGGAAACAACTTACCTGACTGCTGCTATCATCACCGTCCGACAGTTGCCACCGAGGGAATCTTTGAGGAGGCGTGTCAGTTTTGAGTTTCGATATGGGACATATCCCTTGCTCTGTGAAAGACAAACAAACCAATGTTCAATCATATGCACATGAAAGAAATCTCACAGAGTTAAATATTTGTAGAATGTTAAGAAATTGGTGTATTAGAATGGTAGACATACTGTATTAGCATTACCTTGCCATCTGCAAGTGCATTGATGCAGTTTCCTAAAGCAAGCAAAGAACGGTTGATGTTGGCGCCCTCCCTGAAGCGAGCACCACGGTTCTTGGTCACTGTGGCTCTCTCAGATCCAGCCAAGTCAATGAGAGACATTTTCGCTACCCTCCAGTCTGCTGAAGTGTTTGCTGTGCGGTCTCGCTGACGTACAAATACCTGAAATGTCACGCCTGCATCGTCAGCTACTTGTATGAACAGAGTAATAATGAAGCTGCATCTATTATAGTATCAAAACATCAAAAAACTAAACTAACTGATGTGCACATAATACGGAGAACTAAGGTAAAACCCAACGTATAAACGTATATCTTATAAACCATTTCAGATGCCAACTGCAGCTTAAGAGTCATCCTGGACTAAGGAGAAGCTTGTAGATGGGGTTTTCCCCCTGAGGAACAGAGCTTAACAGTCTTCAGTCCCCAAATAGGGCCCATATCTTTTTCTAGTAAACTTAGCAGTGCGGCTGCTTATATGTGGGTGTGGCTTCTACATGAAATGTGGTTAAAGATACTAACGCAAGGATTTAAGAATAGCCAAGACCAGGAATTTCCCAATCAAGATAGCAGTGTCCCACAGAATACATAAGCTTAACTCTAAATTACAAACCTGGAAGACAGCATGCGATCGCGATGACTCAGAATTTGCATCCGTTGGGTGTTGCGTTCTGTTACTGTTCCCTATCCTCAGCATATGCATTAGTTCATCAGCACTGTAGGGCTAAGGGTAAAACAACCAAAAGGATATGTTGTAATTTTATGTCAGTGATATCAGATGGGTCCCCGCCTGTGTAGTCCACACAGCTGCTGGGCTTTTGACAGGGCTGCGCAGTGCGTAATACACGCATTTAATGCTTAAATGTCGCATTTAAATGGCTAGAGTGGCCATTCATTTACAGAATGCCGCATTGTATTTGCTAAAAAGTGTGCAATTGGCGCATTGCAAAAAATCCTGTCAAAAGCCCTGCAGCTGGGACACTGGTCGTCATGCACATTCTAACTAAAAGCTGTTAGACAAAAATCACTACCATAGTTGCAGATACAGTAAAATCTCTTTACTACAAATCCTGTTATAACGAAATTTCGGTTATAACAAACAAAATGCTTGATACCAAATCATCACCATACATTTCTATAGTAAAATAATCCCTATATAATAAACAGGGATGTAAGTCAGGCAAGGGCAAAAATCAGGAAGCCATACATTTACTTGATATAAAAGCCTTCTATTTTTCCAAACAACCCTCCTTACCACTTGTATAAGGAAAATACATGCCATTCAAAATTTTCAGAAATCAGGAAATCCTGATAAATCCTGAAGACTTACATCCCTGAATGAAGTTTTGGCACCAGAATTTGGATATAGCGAAGTAATTTTGTCATAAATAAACCTTTTCAAATGATCAGGGGTGTGAAATCCCGAAACCCATTTCCTCTGAAGTGTTATATACGGCCTGCTAGTTAATGCGTTTATGTAGGATAAAGCTTAATAAAAGTGATTTTAATGTTATTTGGACAAAATATAACCACACTCTGTTGTACAGGGATGTTTGGAATTACAATTGGGAGGCCAACAATTCTCAATCTGGAATGACATTGGCAGACATTCCAAGTCAGACCCCCCCCCCCTACAAATGGTAATTTCTTTTCTCGGTGGATTTGCATAGATCTCAATAATGGTCCTTCTGAGCACCAAAAACGCGGATTTCCGCATTTCCGCGGAAATTTCACACCCCTGAATGATATCAAAGTGTACAGAATACACAGGCTATATGCAATGGGGAGATCTGAGAGGTGTGAGTGGCTTTGATAGGGCTTCTTCAGCCGCCTCCCTTCTCACCTGGGCGGGTGGGGGAGATCTGAGAGGTGTGAGTGGCTTTGATAGGGCTTCTTCAGCCGCCTCCCTTCTCACCTGGGTGGGTGGGGGAAGATCTGAGAGGTGTGAGGGGGTGTGTTAGGATATCTACAGCCACCCCTCTTCTCACCTGGCCGGCCATAGATGTCAAAGTAGGGTTGGAATAACTTTTTAAAGGGGAAGGGAGGGTATAAATAGGACGGAACAGCCTGTGAACCCACAGGGGGTCTCATATATGGTAAAGAGCTGTGGTCAAATATTTCAATCTATCCTGAATATCTATGTCTTTAGTGTATACTAATTTCTCTAAGATGCATAGCATGTGTGGGATAACCTAATTGGCAGATACAGCTAAAATCAACTACCGGTACTTTTGATAAATAAAACACTCAAAAAATGGGTTTCTCATTTTCCCCAACTGTCAACCTTTTGAAATCTGGTTGTTCCATCAATATATACCCACCCCCTGTTGTCTGGTCAGTGGTCATTTTATGGAGCAGCTCCAGCCACCACCCCCAACCCTAATGACTCCAGACAGACCAAACTTCAAACAGGACCCCTGAAGGGCAATAAGAATTAGCATCTCTGTGTGGAGGTGGCATAAGACCTGCTGGGAGGACTACAGGTCGTAGGTACACTAACGAAAATTTCCCCTTTAACCTCTGTATTCCTTTGTTTGGTTACTACGAAATTCGTTTACAACGAATTTTTTTGCTTGTCCCAAGCACTTTGTTGTAACGGAATTTTACTGTATAACAGAAAAGAAAAGCCATACCATAAAAGAAATCCCTATAATAAAATCACAATTGCTGAATTTGGGTGATCTTTGATAATGCATTACTCCCCATTGTTATCAATGCCATGATCTTTCATTTACCTTGTGTAAGGAGAGGCCAGCGACAGTGACACCACGGTTAGGGTCTTCTCTGACAGGGAGGTAGGTGCCTGGCATCAACAAATCTCGGATTTGCTCATTGTAGACCTAACGATAAAAATATTCATTATTTAAAAAAAAAACGTGAATATACACCTAGTGAGTTTTATGCGTAAAATGTTCATCTAACGATAGAGAAATTTTCAGAAAGTCAATGAAAAGAAATATACCAATGATAAAGAATACCTATCACCATAGTATCTTGTTTTGAATGGAATTCTTGCAAAGTGATCGACAGTCATAATCATATCCTACCTCTAGATAAGAGACAGCAATGTCACAAGTTTTGGTGTCTTTGACTTCCTCCATGCGGCGGTATAAGTCCATCATGGTGAGGAAGATGACGCCTGGACTCTCTGGAGACCCTAGCATGGTATGAGTTTTACCTGCTCCAGTTGCACCATATGCAAATACTGCAAAATAAACAGGATGATAACTTGTGATGCATTTTAAAAAGCTTTTTTAATCATGATCATTACAAATAACATCTCTATTGGGAAAAGTCAAATGAACTTAATCTTCTTTGACAACTAAACCAACCTTTCGTTATAAGCACAGTACATTTTACATTTACTTCATTGTAGCTTATTTCTCTCTAATTTCTGTTATGGTCAATATAACCCCCATGGCCAAAATGGAGTTTAAAAATAAAATAAAATTCAATTAATTCCTCCAAATTAGGCCTGTTTCAGACAACACGAGATTGATAAAATTTAGAAACAATGGTCAGTGAAACGAGAGAATCAAGAAAGATCCCTCCATCATTAAGACAAAGAAGCAGTATCCTACCAGAACAGTTATATCCATCCATGATGCCGTCAAGTATCTTCATCGTGGTGTTCTCGAAGAGCTGCATTGTGTGAGAGTCGGAGTCAAAAACATGGTCAAACATGAATTTGACATCCCTTGCAGCTCTCTTATTGATGTCGCGCTGACGACGGGCTTTGCCATGATAGTACTCAGGAGTGGCCTCTTCTTTGGGATCAAACACTAACATTTGCTCCCCAACTACTCTAACCACAGACGTGGAGCATCCTGCCTGCTCTGCTGGGTTTAATGGTCGGACACGTACAACAACCTAAAAAACAAAAGGGAGGAATCATTAAAATTCATTGGTGACTAAATTAGCGCACAGTGCACTTAAAAAAGTCTATTTTACTCTAAAACTTAAGACAAAATTTAATTCTAATAAGCGCAAATCCCTCTGATTGTATTTTCCTAGTAAAGGGCTTAGATGCTTGCAAGAGTTGAGGTGACACATTGTACATAACTTTTGCAGTCCCTAGTATACTGACATTTATATACATGTAATAGAGATGTGATTTAGTGCTGAAATGAGGGGTGTGGACTTATTAGGGTATGTGCGCTAATTACGTTGAATACGGTAATACTTATTCTATTCTTCTTTACTGTTATGGCATCTATAAAAACTTGTAAACAGCTCTAAGGGTTAGGGGAGCATTCAGGTCGTCTTCAGGCGACCCACCCTTACATCCCTGGGTACATCTGTGTGCAACTGCAAGTCGTGTATTATAATATATGTGAAGTATATGATCATACTTTAAACCCTAACACCTTCACATGAGTCACAACCCCCTCCATTCTTTCCGATTTGTCAACATTTTAACTGTTTGTGGGTAAGACGGTGTTGTCGCTCCGCTACTACACTTGGATCTGAACAAGGGCACTTTCGCGAGACCCATCCTGGTTAACCAGGTGACTTGATCTGGTACATCCTGGGTGTAGCTGTGGTGTATGCCTGATGGGTACAGCCGGTCGACCGGGTTAACCGGATCGGGGCACGTGAAAATGCCCCAGGTAGGTCATTTTTCAAAGCTGCTGCCTGTATGCTAATCAGTCAGCTGACCCTTGTGCCCTGTTTTCTTGTATATTCATTGGCTGCTGTCATCCCAACTACTGTAAATCCCCGGTCATAAGCCGGATTTTTTTTTTCTATTTTGGGCCCAAACCGGCTTCTAAATTTTTCCCAAAGTCCCCCCCCCCCGGCTTATGACCGGGTTTTTTTTTTTACTATAGAATAAAGAGAAAATGGTAAAAATTTGACCAAAAACAGGCTTTTATTTTTTTCCTGAACTCACCCCCGGCTTATGACCGGGGATTTACGGTAGGTCAGTTCAGGATGCAGTGTTACTTCTTTGAGATTAGAATCTCAATATTTTATCTCACAGGTGAGTGAAAAATAATTCTCACACCTGTGTGACAGAATCATCCCTGTTGGGTAACATAATGGGGCCCTGCAGAGACTTGAAGGAGGGTGCAGAATTATATTCCATACTGCCTGTGGTGCCAGACTATACAAAGAAGGACTGTGGGTTGTGAGATCCAGTGTTTCATCTTTTTCAAAGATTCATCAGGTAGACATTCAGGAGCTACTGTATTCCCTCCCTGATTTTTTCACGAAAAATCAGCCTAGTTTTGAGTATAATTTTATACAATTTAGGGAATTTTTTGACCTAGGTTCTAGGGTTTTAGTCTTAGACTAACTGGGTAGGTGGCAGTGATGTGTGGTTCCCCTTAGGTTAGGTTAGGAATCAGAATCAATCTATAATTGATATTTTCCCTGTACCGGGTGGTTTATTTACATACCAGGTATTTTTCAAAGAAAAATTAATTTCTTAGAGAAAATTCCCTCTAATTTTCTCTAAGAAATTAATTTTTCTTTGACATTATGACCGTCCAAAGACCCCAATATTCTGCCACAATAACCCATACTTAAGAGTTTAATCAAGATTCAAATTTTGTGATCATGCTAGCTGTGGTCAGAAATGCCTGAAACCCTTAAATCACTGTTTCTCAGAAGATATTGGCACTAGGAACTTGAAATAAAAAGTAGAGGAAATGTCATTAAGGGGTGGTTCCAATGACCTATAGCCTGACCTTGATGAAGGTCAAGGTCATTCTAAGGTCAAAGGTCAAATTTATTGACTTTTTGTAAATGAGTTAACATTTGTTGAAATCTACCAAGATGAATGATCAATACCGTAATCTCCCGCGTATAAGGCGCGTCTTATACGCGGTTTTTAGTTCTCATTGCATCCACAAGGGGGACTCCAAGACCTTTCTTTTGATATGTTACAGGCCCCCTGAGCCATAATAGGATGTATGGGGGCCCAGGGGGGTGGGTCCATGGGGCCCAAGTTACACATAGGTCTTTGAATTTTGAAAATTCATTCAGTAGAACCAAAGTTATGAATTTTTCATTTTTTTTTTGAGAATTTTCCAAAACTCTAGGTGCGCCTTATACGCGGGCTGCACCTTATACGCGGGAGATTACGGTACTAGCTGACGTTTTTTTTTCAATAATTTTTCAAGAAGGTCAATGTGACCTATATAGCCTTACCTAGATCAAGGTCAATATCAGAGATTTCCTGGCCTAGGCCCAGGCTAGGGAAATGTTCACCTGACTAGAATTCTCACAAAGCCTCAGGGAGCAGTTAATGGGAGTCCTTCACCTGCCCCCCCCCCCCCAACACACAAACAAATCCCTCTGATTGATGTTCAAACTTCAAATAAAAGCCCTACTAGTCAGTCAGAGAGAAGTCCTGGTAGTCAGCCCTCCAGTAGGGGCTACCTCCAGCTGGTCCATGCAGTGGTGGGCCCATAGGTGTGTTGCAGTGGGAGAGGTGTGACTCTGTGAGTGCTAATCTCTCACTTCCCCTCACAGAGCTAATAGGTCATGATTTTGTAGTTGCCTAGAAAACATGCTGTTGCCTATTGGAAAAGAAAAAACTAGACATTTCCTAGACCTTATTTAACCAGGGAATATGTGAGTACCATTTTTAAATATGTGAGATGCATATTTCATACAATAAATATAATGCAGCAATGTAAATTGCTGATAACTCAAAAAGTGGAAAGCCTGTGATTGGCTCCCATGAGTTGTGCACTCATTCTGTTGCATCAGCACTCCCTTACCCAGGTTATTCGCACCAAGCCACTATTCGCATAACTCCCACCAAAACTGCGATATTCGCACCACATTGCCCAAAAAGGCGGGAAAGTTGATACATGGATCAACATCATATACCTTCACCATTGGAGGCAAAAAGCGTCTTACGGCTGCCAACCAACTGAGTCTGTACAATATTGTCAATTTCTCAAAATTTACAAAACTTTGTAATGAAATACCTTTTCTTGCAAGACCCCTACATCTCCTCCTTTAATGGCACTTCAAATTCATTAAGTAATTCTGCCTCTTATATAAAAATTTCCATCTATTTTTAAACTTATTTGCACCACCAAAATGACTGAAAGTTCAGGGCCACAGGGTGTCTCTTTATAACGCGCTTTTCGAGCTATTGAACAAATACATGCATATTCAAGCCCTCTTCAAGGCCGTTAAAATGATACCCTAATTGTTCAGATCCACCAGTAAACAGCTTCAGGATCAAAACGTTAAGATGAGTCACCCTGAAGAACCCCCACTTTTGCTATATCACACTGAGGGCGTCCGTGCACGGCAGAGCCACCCACAGCAGCTATGTTAGTGCCTAACCCAGTACAGGGTAAATATCAATTAAACATTTCAACTGTTTAATAATATGACTCAAAACAACTTCTAACTATCAATAGATGAGAACTTTTAAATTATTTCACCTTGAAATAGTAGACCATACTGGTTGTAAACGCCATACTGGTTGGTGGTTAAACTTATTCGCACCACCAAAATGACTGAAAGTTCAGGGCCACAGGGTGTCTCCTTATAACGCGCTTTTCGGGCTATTGAACAAATACATGCATATTCAAGCCCTCTTCAAGGCCGTTAAAATGATACCCTAATTGTTCAGATCCACCAGTAAACAGCTTCAGGATCAAAACGTTAAGATGAGTCACCCTGAAGAACCCCCACTTTTGCTATATCACACTGGGGGCGTCCGTGCACGGCAGAGCCACCCACAGCAGCTATGTCAGTGCCTAACCCAGTACAGGGTAAATATCAATTAAACATTTCAACTGTTTAATAATATGACTCAAAACAACTTCTAACTATCAATAGATGAGAACTTTTAAATTATTTCACCTTGATTCGGTCATTTTTGACAGCAGAATCATCTTCCGTGTCTTGGTCTGTGGGTGGTCTGCCTGGGCCTCGTCTAGGACCTCGAGCCATGCTTCCAGCACCTGCAAAACCCAAACAGGGTTAAGTTTTACTAACAACTTATGACAGAAATATCATCCTAAAGATGACACATTGGTGGTGTGAAAACATTGATGACCAGGTGTGACACTTGAGGGATAAGAGCAAGGTTTTCAGACAACATTGTATGGTCTACTAATATTAGACAGTCAAGTAGGGGGCGCTTATTAAGATGAAATTATGGGGCTGGTTTTTTTCAGGTCAAAACAATTTTTTAAATGCCTGGGGTGCTTACTAGGTAGAGTATGGTAAGCTGAACTAAAACTATTAGAGCATTTCATGATATGAAGATAGCATAGCACATTACAAAGAATGGCTCGCTTGTATTCTGAGAATACAAGCAAGCCATTCTCTGTTTAAAAATGGTCAAGAAAATGTTTAGATTTAGTTTTTTTTCTATAGGGCCCCCGAATGTTTGACAGACACCCCCAAAATTGTGATGTATGATTTCCTCAGAGACTTGCTCCAGCTTCCCGATGTTATAAGTGAACTATGTTCTCCTTTAGTCAACTTGCTAGATCACAAATTAACTATGACAGAATTATTATTATTTTCGGCCCTCCCCTTAGGAGGGGTCGGTCATAATTTTTTCGCATCTCCCCCTTTGTGCTATAGCAATACGCGTTGTGTTTTTTTTTTTCACTAAGAAAGGGAGAAATTTGTTTCCCCCTCCCCCCAAGAGGAGTCTGAATTTGTTTGCCCCTCCCATGTTAAAAAATGACCACTCCCTATTTAGGGAGTGGTCATTTTTTAACAACAGTAGGAATGGGCGCCGGGAGCCCGCGAAAAGCACTGCATATCTGTCACTATAGTAAACTGGGCAACTTCAAGACCTGGATTTTGGTATTTCTTTTCCATGGACAAACATCATATTTTGGTATGTTATGTAAAAAGACCCATAGAATAGGAATATCATGAGCATTTTCTTGTGGGATGTATAGTTTATTAAAATATCAAGTATAAACAATGCCATGTTTGCTGTGACCGGGGTGAGTCTCACCCTGCCATCAGTTACTAAATTTGTTGTAATTCCTACAATTCTTTGTCAAATGACACACTTTAAAGAGCAATTTATACTTAAAATATCAAGCTTCCTGTCTAATGAAGAAAAACAGAACTTGACAAAATCTAAAATTGAATGAAAATATTTTGAATTTTTAACCATTTTTTTTAAATTACAAAGTTTTGGGATACCTTTGAGAACCACCACCAAAATGTTCGTAATTTTGTTTCCTACTAGAATCTAAAACTGGTTCCTAAATATATGTGTGCTCAAAAGTGCTCGAAGATAAAGAGTAACAGCATATTTTGGTCAAAATTGCACAAATCTGACCTGAGTGAATTTACTCCACCACACAGAATTTTGAGTTTCCATCAAAATATGATACATTTTTCCATGTCAAATCACAAAATAATTTATACCCCTAGAACCACCAAACTGTTTTCTGTCTTCTGGTGTGACTGGTTTCTCTGTAACCTCGACTGTTAGAAAGTTATAAGCATTTATATAGGATAAGGTCAAAAATGCACCACTAAGTGAGTGTGGTCAGTGAGGCATGACTTGACCTAATTTTCCCTCACAGAGCTGATAATGACCAGAAAAAGGTGACAGGAAATACTCCTAAATTTTTTATATTCAAAAATTCAATCCTTCTCTTCTAATCAGTCTATTTTATTCATCCAAGAATCATTAGATTGACAAAGATTTCTTCTTTCTAGGGTATAATTTTCGATTGGATTATACTAAATCTAATTTTTGGGTGCCCATCACTAACAACAGAGGGGGAATCAGTGAAATTCCGCATGTGCGCGGCGAAAATTTTCTGCCCCCCCCTTTGAGGGGTCTGAAATTTTTCCATCTCCCCCTTTTATTCTATAGGCGTATGCCGGCTTTTTTGCTCAAAAGGGGCAACATTTGTTTGCCCCCCCCCCCAAGAGGGGTCTGCAATTTCCCCCCCCCCCCCCCGCCGTTGTTCAAAAATGACCACTCCCTAAACTTAAAGTCTAAACTGACTATTAAAAGATAGAAACACGATTTCAAAAGGTCCACCAACAACACATCCCCTCCCCCCCGTTTTTAAAAAATCACTTCCAGGCCTATCAGTAGATCTATGTCTCGAGGCCCCTAATGTACGCCCTGCTCAAAATAACACTACAGTTGTCTACACTACAGTCTACATTCCAGAGCGTTGCGGTTGGACGACGTGAACGGGAAAATCACCCTTTATCGACTATGCAAACTACAAAAACTACAAACCCATCGATCGTGCTCAAGATTTAGTGCTTACACACAAAAAAATCAGTCTCATTAGAGGTATATGCGTGTACACATAACTTAAATAGATAAATATGAATCGCATAATTGTTTACGTGAGTAATTATCAAAACCAAAATAAACCTACCGAAGGTGAGTGAAAATTTGAATTTGCTGCGTGAAACACGGGTTCAAGAGAGCACGGCGTTCATTGGTCGAGACACTATGGTGCGTCCTCTTGTGGCAAAATCGAGAACTATAGCTTTCGATGAACGATTTTTGACACGGGCGTTAACTTACAAGGAGCGGAAGCATAGAGGAGGCGTGGTAGTAATAAGGGTGTCCAACTCGGAGGCACAATGGCCACAGGGGACTACGTAGTGTCACCAGTTTGAACATAATACATAGCAATTTGATGAAATAAAATTCACAGGTTATTTAGTTTCAGTAAACCAAGATTACTTGCAGAAGTGTGGCAGGTGACACACAAGGTAAAAGAATAAAAGGGTGTAAATTCCTGCATCAAGACTAGACCCCTGTGGCCATTGTGTCAACAATGCAGTGCAACCTGGGAGTCAGAAGCACATGGCTGGTAGGAGTGTGCCTCCTCACTTGAAACAGTCATGTTCTAAGTAAATAACTTCATATTGTATGTACCTAAATACTGGGAGGGGTCCATGTGCCCTAGATATACTATGTCTTCTTCATAATGCATAGCTGAGAGCTTTAATTACTCTGATTCCACAGTCAAACATGCTTTTGTTTACATACAGCCACAAGGCAGAAGGGATTCCCCCAAGCCTCGCTTTCATATTGCCTAGGTCAGCAGGGAGTGGTCATTTATTGTCAGAAGAGGTGGGGTGGGGGTAGTGTTTAATGAGTTTTGAGATAAAAAAAAAAGAAGAAATTGACAGCTTGGGGGGAGGGTGAAAAATAATAAATGAGTTCTGTAAGGGGATGTTGTTTTTTGTTCCTCTGGCATGTTGAATACCCCATCATGAGGGGAGCAGGTGAAAAATAGTACTCATCACAATAGATAAATACATGCATACCACTACCAGGGTGTCCAAATTTTTTATTTTAATACTGGTATTTATTATTTTTCTTTGGCGAGAACATGCCGTCTCCGCCGAGACGTGCCTCTCGTGCAGCGTTCCGGTGGCCCATTCCCTCGAAAGCGACTGTAACGCAGCCCGCAAATCGTGATTCTAAAGAAGCACTAGTAGTGCAGACTCGCGAGCGTCACTGTCAGAGTAAATAGCCTCGATCCAATTTTTATAAACTAATAGTTTTGGCAAAAGTAGTTCTACAGCGTAGGGACAGTATCCTTAGCCCTTTAATTGTTTCTAGTTCTATTAGAGTTTAGAGTATGTAATCATGGTTTGTATGGACTTACTTATCTGGATCGAGAATAATGCTAGATCACGTGACTAGATGAGCTGTACCACGTGACTACGTGGACTTCTTGAGGTTGCACGCTAGCCAACCCAGCCGTAGGACAATCTTCTCCCCTCCCATTTATTTCCCCCCTTGTAAATTAAAATTTAAGCCATAATAGGCCTACCATAAGTTCTCTCGGATAAGCCACACCCCTTGTATAAGCAGCACCCCCGACTTGGGAGATATAAATCACATCTATGGATTTTTAAAAAAGACAAGAGACAAAGGTTTCAGGTTGATCATGGCATTTATTAAGAGATTTTGTACATCAAAGTCTTGGAGGGTATGTGACATGGCATTTCAATACTATTTTGACTTATTTGTAATAAATGGGAAACTTCAATGATAGGGTGGCTAAGTCATGTCATATGACAGCCCAGTCCGTGCGCAGCATATCATTGCCTGCAAACTTAAAGGGCCTGGGACTCTTTTTTTTTAGGCTTTGGATAACTTTTGAAAAGAATGAGTTCAGCAACAAAAATTCCATGAAATATTGGTATTTTGAGTTCAAATGCAGAATCATTTATAACATGGTTTTTCATAAGACTTGAGTTTTGTATCAATAGCATTTCCTTTGTATCACATCACAGAGCACAGATAAGATAATTCATTGTAGAAAAAGTATGAAAATTTATTTAGAAAATATATTTAGAAAGATATATTTGATTAATATGATGGCAGTGCCACACCAGGTAGTAAGAGTGTGCTGTGCTGAGGTGTATTTCCATGTTTGCCCACCAGATGGTGCTCCTAAACACCTACCTATAAGATCTGCTACATCAGATTGGTCTCAGTTGCCACCAGACCAGGCGGTGGATGACACAGACGGGTTGCATCAGAGTAGGGAAAATAAAAATAAAGTGTGCAATTATGCCCAATTTGACTTAATTTTCTCTGGTATACTATAAAGGCCAAAAACAAAAAGGTTTCTGGCCACCATGTCTTCAGGACTTTTTTCTAATTTTTTTTTTTTCAAAGTTTTAATTTTCCAAATCTTTTATTCAAATTATATACAACCTAAGGACCTCAAAATTTTTTACCATGTTACCAGAAACATACATTTTTTTTGCATAAATATGAAGAAAAAGTACCACTAAGTGAAAAAAAATTGACAAAACGCTGCTATTTCTTTATTATTTCTTGAAACACATCCACATCATTCATAATTGACTGCATTAATATCAGTATGTTTACCATGTATAGTAGGCTTACTTGAAGAATGGTCATTTTTTAACAAGGGGGACAAGTAAATTCAGACTCTTCTTAGGGATTGGTCATTATTTATCAACAGGGGGTGGTGGTTTTTCATGCGGAGGGGCAATAATCTTTTACGCCCCCCTTGGCAGCAATCAAAATTTTTTGCGCCACCCCCTGCACCGGAGGTGCGGAGAGTTTTCGCGCCCCTCTTTGATCTATAGTAGCGCGCAGGCTTTTTTTGCTAAAAAGAGGGTGAATTTTTTTAGTCCCCCCTCAAGAGGGGTCAAAATTTTTTTAGCCCCCTCCTCCGGAGGGGTCTGAAAGTTTTACGGTCCCCCCTCAAACCCACCACCCCCCCCACTGTTGATAAATAATGACCGCTCCCTTATTTGAACCTAGGCACTAAAATGGCCAATTTATCATATTGATATGAAGTTTTGAAAACGACACAGGCTCATTAGGCCCTGAATCATGTGAATGCTCCTGTTGAAAGGGGTTGGTTCCATTAGCACACAGCAAGAAGGTGACAGTGGCTTATGTCAGTGTTGGGTGAGCTGTCTCTGGTACTGTCCGGATCCTCACTGTTGGAAAATGATATAAGTAGTGTGTCAGGAAGGCTTATATGAATATCATAGCAATGATTGTAATAGTAATAGAAACTTTTTAACAGAAGGCCTTATCGGCCTATGTGATACCTACACTAATATATCAGTATTGAGTAGACTGCATGTAATTATGAGTCATGCAAAGTGTAACAGAATAATACCATGAATTACTGTAAATTACCATGTATAAAGAAATGAGAACTCCCTATGATTATAAGCCACACCCTCATAGCCTGTAAGTTAATAAATAAGCCGCACCCCCACCTTTGATCCATTAGGCACATTATATGACCCCCCCCACACACACACACCCCAGAGATAAATGACCACTCCAGATGTGGCTTGCAGAGTAGCATTGCTAAAATAAATGACATGTACAGAGGATTTAATAAAACAACACACATTCTTATACTAAACAGGCTGCTTGAGAATGTTCAGTGATGCTGCACCTACCACTATTTGTTCTACAAACCCTAAATATTGGCCCAGAGATGGAATTGTGTACTTCTGACAGTTCTGTGTTGTTGTCAAATGGAAAAACATGGAGGTTGTGGTTGTTCTAATTATAGGATGGGGGAAGCCCTTTTAGTGGCTCCATCTAGTGGTTACTACTAGAACCATAATATGCAAGCTGGCCCCAAACCCCAGAAGATTGAAAGCTAGTAGCTGAGTTGGACACCCTTATCTACTACTGCCTCTCTACTACGCTCCCGCTCCTTGTAAGTTAACGCCCGTGATTTTTGAGATATTATATTATTTAGCTAAATGTAAGCCTTAATCTTAAATCAGCGTATTATCATGTGTACGCCCTATGATCTTCATGATATACTAGGGCAAATACGCTTTGCAAACAGCCCAAGAAGGAATCCCTTAGAGGGCGCTCGCCACAGCACTCAAGGCTGGTACCTAGCGTAGGGCAAAACCAGCAAAGCGGAAGTCAAACGGAAAGGCGCAAGATGGCGGCATTTTTAAAAAAGTAAACAAGGTATAATCTCATTTTTGCCATTAACTCAGTAAATATATAGCTCAATATCAATAATGAATAGGCTCGAGATCCCCTTAGGCTCGGAGTCTGATAGAATTTGAGAAATTATCTATGTTCCTAGCAGAGCAGGCTGAACTCAACAAAAGCGTGTTTTCTTTTATGGTGTCACCACCCCAAATGCCTTGTGACCATCCGAAAAATCACAGGTCTTCCACCGTTGACCTGATATTAAATATACTTAAAATTCTCACAGTGCTTAGCAACCTACACCATATTTTAGCTTATGAAATGGAGAAAAAAATAAGATAGGTCCACATATCTAAGGCTCCTCAAATGCCTTAACCCATTTCAAGACTGGATGGTTGGTCATTATCTGCACATGCCTACCGAGTAAATAGTGCCAGAAGCGCTTCAGTCTGAAGATGATGGCTGAGAGCTCCCACCAGGTGACATAATAGTTGCATTCCAGTTTGGTGAGGGTTATGCTGGCTTACGATAGCACCACTTCTCTCTCGCTCTGCTGCTGGGACAGGAAGGCTTCCAGCCCGGTATTCGAAGCATCAGTATCTAACAAGATCTGTCCCTCCTCTTGGGGAATTCCTAGTATCATTCCCTAGGTCACTCCCAGACTGCTACCAGCCTCCCAGATCACTCGCAACCTCCTGCTGGCCTTCCTAGGATACTCGCACACTGTCGCCGTAGCCCCTAGATCACTGGCAACCTCACACCAGACCCCCTAGATCACTCACATATTGCCGCGAACCCCCTGGACCAAACACCCTAGGTCACTCGCAACCTCCCACTGGACCCCTAGGATGCTCGCACACTGCTGCCTGCCCTAAATCACTCGCAACCTCCTGCTGGCCACCCTAGGAAACTGCTGTGTAGCTCCTAGACCACTTGCAACCTTCCACGAGACCCTGTAGATCACTTGGGATATCCCATCTGACCCCCGAGGTCACTTGCATACTGCCGGCAGACCCCCCTAGGATACTCACACACTGCCGCTGAACCCCCTAGATCACTTGAACCCCCTAGTTCTACCCTCTAGTTCACTTGCAGCGTCCAAATGGACCCCCTAGATCACTCACAACCTCCCACCAGAAACCCTAGGTCACTCGCAACATGCCGCCAGACTCAGTAGGTCACTCAATGACCTAGGGAGTCTACTGGCAGGTTGCAGGTGATCTGAGAGGTCTTGGGCAGTATGCACATGATCTAGGGGGGCCAGCTGCAATGCGCGAGTGATCTAGGAGGACCAGTGGCAAATTGAGAGTGACCTAAGGGGTCTTGGGGCAGGTTGGGATTGTCCTATGGGTGCGGTGCAAGGTTGTGAATGGTCTATGGGTGCCTGCGGTAGGTTGGGAGTGATCTAGGGGGTGTGGTGTGAGGTTGCCAGTGATCTAGGGGCTACGGCCAAACATTTGGTGTAGAGGATGCGTCTTATATGCAGGAGTTTACGGTAGTCCATATATGTCAGTAATTACCCACTATATATCAGCAATTAGTCAATACATGTCAGTATTTACTCAGAATTCATCAGCAATTAGTCAATATATGTCAGTATTTACTCACATTTTAATTAATAAATGTTAGTAATTACTCACTAGCAATTGGTCAATATATGTTAGTAATTTCTCACTATTTGTCAACAACTAGTCAATATATGTTAGTACTTAGTCACTTTATAACAGCAATTAGTCAATATACATCAGTAATTACTTACTTTGTCAGCAATTAGTCAATATATGTCAGTTATTACCATAAACTCCCGCGTATAAGACGCGTCTTATACGCCATACAAAATGCTGGTGCGTCTTATAGCTTACTCTTAAGTTGGGGGTGCGTCTTATACGAGGGGTAATTTTACTATAGAACAGTGCTGAATTTACAAAATTGAGCCCTAAGAGGTGCGTCTTATACGCGAAAATGCTTTTGCTGAGTTTGGGGTGCCTCTTATACGCGCAATGATACTCACTATTTATCAGAAATTAGTCGATATATGTCAATAATTACTCACTCTTTGTCAGCAATTAGTCATATGTCAGTATTTAGTCACTATTTGTCAGCACTTAGTCAAAACATGTCAGTACTTAGTCATTTGCAGAAAATGGTGCGGGCGCAATCCATAGACAAAATAATTTACAAAAAAAAAAAAAAAAATTGTATTTCTGAAAATATGATGCGGGAAATCCATAGACCAACTGTTTAATTTGGTGTGGCCTTAGTACCATCAGTTTTTTTTCAGCACTTTATTTGAACTCATCAACTCTTGACATCTTAGGCAGGCGATTTCCCCCCTAAGCAGGCCATTTGATTTCAATAATTTAAAAATATCCTAAAAGCAATAGTGGTCATAACTTCGATTTTACGCCAGCTTTTCCAGTGTGCCCGCATCATTTTGGCAATATTCAGACTGCATTGTTGCCATATCTAATTACATATACTGGCATTAATCTGTTCTAGGCCAATTCTTGGAGTCAACTTACCTGCTGAGCCATCCACCAAAGATAAAGCAAAACTGAGAAAACATGAAGCAATGGCTGAGAAGGCCTTCGGGCATCGGATAAATTGTGTAGATAGTAGTCCAAACAGAGAAAATATGGGCTAGATTCCTCAAAGGTAAGAGAATATCTAGATAGATTTATTTTTTCATATATACCTGTATGGCCCTTAACTTAACCATAGGAAATATGGCACGGGGTTTTACCCCCTAGACCAAATTTTCCTGGCTATGTGTGCCCTCCTAGATTGTCCCTCGGGATCCACCCCCTCTGTTGGTGAGGAGTGTATTGTACGATAAATATTAAATCCATAATTCACAAACATATTCATTCACGCGTCATCAAAATTGACCTACCACACTTTTGATAATATCAGAATTCGAAAATTTTTCATGCCCACTTATCTAAATAAGTCTAATCCAGTTTTCGTTACACACATTCTTCCACACAGATGAGGCTTGTCAGTTTGGATTATGGAGCATTCTGATGGCCTCTGCCCATCCCCACCATGTAACCACGACCCCAGGGTAAGCACAAAGTGACATCATGGCATTTTATTTTTGACAGTTAACTTGGGATTAGGGGATTAAGCACCTTAGACCTAAAAAGATCTACCATAATATCTCGTGTATAAGGCGAATTCTTGCGTATAAGACGCACCTAGAGTTTAAGAATATGGTTAAAAAAATTAAAAATTCATAACTCTTGTTCTACTGTATTGATTTTCAAAATTCAAAAAGCTATGTGAAGCTAGGGTCGCACCTTATAAGCGGGAGATACTGTACAATGTATTGTATGTTTCAGCTAATATCATGAAAATAGTCATGATACAAATGGTTCATTTGAAAGCTGAAAGTATTGAAGTGCACATAGGTTAGGGAGTGATCACTATTTTAACAAAAGGGGGGGTTTGCCCCCCCCCCACACACACACACACACAGGGGACGAAAATTGCGCCCTTTAACCTATAGTAGTGCACAGGCGTTTTCACTGAAAACAGATAAAAAATTAATTTTGACTGCACCCCACCCCCCGAGGGGTTGAAAAATGTTGACCTCCCCCTGTCAAGGGGTCCAACAGTTTCTGCCCCCCCCCCCGCCTCAAACCAACCAGGCCCCCCGTCCCGCCCCATTGTTAAAAAAATATCACTTCCTTAGAGCAAAAGTTATGCCATATAAAAATGTTCTCACAAATGCTCAAACTCTGGCTTCAGCATATATGCTTCTTCTATGGTGACTGCGTTATTCTAAAACTGTTTCATTCTTCTTTAATTTCAGTGCACCAGTCTCATCAGTAAAACTGTCAAAAATCACATCATAGCAAAATGTGAACAATTCAGTGAGCATTTCTACATTGATATTGACTTCATAAACAGTCTCGTTTCACGTGGAGTTATTAGAAATGCGGAGAAAGATAGCATTCAGGTAAGAGAGTTAAGAAAATAGATTATACCCAAGTTTAGAAGATTTAGTAAAACTTTTCTTGTACACATGGGAATTGTGAATTTTTTAAAGGTGTTGCAAGCATCTGCTACCAAAGCTGACCATATCTGCCCCTACCTACCGTAATCTCCCGCGTAGAAGGTGCATCCCGCGTAGAAGCCGCACCCCCAACTCAGAGAATGCCTTTTCATGTAGAAGGCGCACCTACCTCTTTTGGATCAATTTCTGGAAAAACCCGCGTACAAGTCGCCCCCCCCCCCAAACTCACAGGGGGGGCTGTTTCGCGTAGAAGGCGCCCCCACCCCCACCCGTCGACACCTCCCGGTCTGCCGCGGTGAGGGCTCTATGAGTTCAAGCTGTCATTTGTACACGGTCCGCTTGAACCCGCCAAGCGCCCGTCGACACCTCCCGGTCTGCCGCGGTGCTGGCTCTATGAGTTCAAGCTGTCATCGGTACACGGTCGGCTAGAACCCGCCGAGCTCCTGTACACCGACAGGGCTGCCATGGTGAGGGCTCTATGAGTTCAAGCTGTCATCGGTACACAGTGTTATGAACTCATAATTAATATTAGATTGATATATATAAAGGTTAGCTAATGATTTTGGGGTGTTTTCCTTGGCCACATCAATCAGTCTCCCAATTGAGATGTTGGAAAAACCTGCGTATAAGGCGCACCCCCAACTCAAGGCAATTACCCTCCTGCATTTAAGACCCAGCAGCATTTTGTTCGGCATAGAAGACGCGCCTTATACGCGGGAGATTACAGTACATTGAATACTCATATCTATTTGACAGTTAAATATTAAAGATATAACAAAATCTCACTTGTTAATAGTAATAATTCAAATGTTTTCCCTTCAATACATAACATGACTCCTAATGAGTAACATGGGACTTAATGACATTTCATTAGAAAATTTTGCAAATTTTTGCTTCAGCGTCAGCATGTTACAACAGGTGAACAGTGCTCGGCCATCCTCAACTCTCTCATCCGCAAAACATGGGGGCACTTGCGACAGTTTTGTCACATTCTTTGTGACAGAGAAGAAGAATACTTGTTACGTGAAGTATTTGGTTTCACCAAAGATGCCTCCTTCATTGCACCTGTTATCCAGAGAACCAATGAAAATGTTACGTTAAGTATGTACCTTAAGTTAATGATTTACATACCAGATAATACAGTCGTTTTGTCCCGGCAATATATAGGATCCCTACCCAAGACACTACACAAGCCTTACCGTTATTGAAGGCAATGCTTCAACAAGAAAATATGGTAGATCTTATATAAGATACCGTTAATTCGGGAGGGTCATGTCAGACTTCAAATCCATCATCATGATCTTCCAAGAAGAGGGCATACAAAAAAGAAGTATGAAATTTTCGCAAGTAGCCAACTTAATGCTATTAGATATGCGTATTTCCATACCAAAAGAGTGTAATATGAAGCTATCCACTGTTTTAGGAGCAGCTAACACTGCAATCAGTGAAGTGAAAGATGGACTCCAGAGAAAGTATCGCCAGCGTTTTTACAGTATTGAGGTAAGACTGCTCGATCTGTGTTCAATGATTACTTTGATTTGTTTTTCTTCTTCTTCTTTTTGTTGAAAGTAAACAGTAAAAGAAAATTATATGCAGTCGATACGAAAAGTTTTTCACTGTACAATCCAATCCATTCAGCCCTGAAATTATTTTTCATAGTTATTATGCAAGCCTGGATTGATTTTTGCAGAACCGAATACCTGAAGATGATCCTTGCCAAGGGAGAAATGCTACATGTATTCTAATCAATGTCCTCATTTAGATATTAGAAGTTGTGAAGAAATTTTAACGAAGCAACAATGCTTTTTGGTTTATGCCATAAAACCTGTAAATTTGAAAGCCGTAAAAATTGACATGTTCATATAGCCAAGAGCTCTTATAGACAATTTGTTTGTGCGATAAACTCGTAAATAGATTCCTCTTATGTTCATTCCTAGGTATTGGGCTCAAAGCCGTTCAATTTAGCTGACCATTATATCGGAGTTCAACTTACCGTATTTCCTAGCAATAAAACACTAGATGAAAGGTAATTAGGAAATAACACTTTCTATATTTTACATATACAATCGTCATGTAGCTCTGATTTGAATATTGTCACAAAAAAAAGGGAAAATTATTATTGGTAAAGTGAGAATTTTCATGAGCAATGCAAACCATTTGTACAATTCGCTCTTTGTACATGTATTTTTTCAGAGGCCGTCTAGAGCTTCTACACGTGTCTATGCTAAAGAAAGGAATCTGTGGCTTAGAGATTTTTCATTAGGTATTATTAGCAATTGTATGGATGTAGTCTACTGCTGCAACTTTATAAAGGAAATCTTAATTGATGTTGGATTTCTTGTTTCATATGTTCTTTTAATATGAGTACACACAAAATTACCCTTTTCTCTGAGTCCACAATTTATCCATGAAAAATTTACAAGGTACATGTCATTTCAATGTTACAGTACTGCCGTCTTGGAGCATCAGATGTTTTCCCCTGAAGGCCTGCGTGCCGAGTACAAAGATGATTTCCAGAAAGTTCTTGTGCATGGTCAAACGGGTTGCGGTAAAACCGCTCTCTGTCTCCACATTGCTGCTGCTTGGGGAATGAGAGCAAATCAGGAAACACTTTTCCTACAAAAGTATAAATTAGTTATAGCTCTTGAAGCTAGTGTTGTGTTAAGGTATGGAGTAAAGTGTGCTATACAACAACTGCTACCAAGGAAAGAGTGTTATATCAACACTGTATGGAACTATCTTGACACTCATGGTGAAAACTGTTTGATCATCATTGATGACATAGACTATATTTTGGCTCATGATTCACCTGACATCTTGAAAGATGTATATGATCTTCTTGAGGATAACCTGTTTTATGGATGTTCATTGCTTGCAACGACATCAAGGGAACTACCAAAGTCATGCACCAAAGCCTTTGACCGTATACTCACACATAATGGTTTCCAGCAGGAACAAGGGTTGCAGTTCATCAATAGGTATTTTGCCAAGAATGCTGAATCTGCAGAGTCCCTGCAGAATTTTCTCAACGGACGCAGTGATGATAAGCGATCAATTGAAGAAATAGTCAAGCGTCCAATTTGGAATCTTGCTCTGTGTCAGCTGTGGCAGGTTAGTGGTCAAGTGAAAGGAAAGAGACTGAACACCACAGTACTGTACTCACACATGGAAGATGCTGTTGTAGGAGGAAACCCAACTATCAAGCAACAGGAAGAAATGAAGCAATTGTACAGGCTCTGCTTGTATGGGGTGCTTCACAATGTAGACATCTTTGAGAAGTCCTTGCTCAGGCAGTTTCAAATCCAAAAGAGGAGTGTAGCTTTCCATTTTCTTACAAAGAAGGAATTCATAACAAATGATTTCAAAGAAGACTTTGGTTTTGTGCTACCACATAGAACGCTCTTATCCTATTTTGCTGCAAAAGAGGTATCTAGCCAACAATGTGCACGGTCGCAGTGGGTGCTCCTGAATATCTTGCTGAACACGGAGGGTTTTTCCGAAGTCATTGTATTTCTTGCTGGGTTGCTGGAAATTCCAAATGTGTTTGATCTCATCTTCATGCACACCCTTTTCCATGCAAATGTTGATATAGATAGTATGAAAAGCGACTGCACAGAAGCAGTCAAGCAGGACCGGTCAATGATAGCTGATCTGTATATGGAAAGCAGGGGTTACTTATTGGACAGCCAGGACCCAAACTGTTCTACAACACTGTTAGACCTGAAAATGATAAGGCGCAGAAGCTTTGTTGAACACGTGAAAGATCAAAAAGAAATTTCAAAAATGATCACAAGGATGGCCAAGGATATAAGGTCTGATATCTGCTCCAGGTGTTTCACAAAAGTTTTCCACCTTTCCTTGTCCCAGTCTCATAAGATTGTATGGCTGCTGCGCTGTTATCATGAATATTCAGCAGTCAAGAGAAAACCACACTCAGACCTGATGAAAAAACTTCATCATGCCCACAGCAAAGAAATCTTTATTTCAGAGAGTGACAGTCCATATGATTTCCTGATATCTGATTTTTCAGATGGTGGGTGTTGTACCTTAAGGATCCCTTATGCAGTAGAGATAGCTCACATGAAGATCATGGCAGAGGTCCTTCGTCAGCACATTCAAAGAGGTAAAAACATTAAGAAACTGAATGTATTTGTTGACTGTGAATCCAATTGCACAGAAAGAGTGTCAACAAAAAACAAAGCCAAGGAAATTGCCAAAAGCATAAAGGATTGTTTACAGAAATTGCATGATAGGGGACTACAGGAAATTTCCTTTACGGGCCTCCTTCCAGAATATGCAGCACAGATAGTTCCAACTTCTCTTGTTGGATCACTGGAAAAGTTAACCATAGCATATTTCCCATCGACTCATACTTGGATCAAGCTGCTGACACGTCTGTCGCGTCTCATGATTGTAGATCTCCATCTTGAAACACTGGATCTGGAAGGAACACAATTACTTGAGTGTATTCTGAAGGCTGATATGAGCTTTGCTGAGAATATCACCATGCTCCATCTTGGACACAGAACTAGAATCACAAGGGAAGTTCTTCACCAGTATCTGCTCCAAGGTACTGTCAATGTGACCTTTGAAAATTTAGTGGTTGATGGTTCAATGTATGGAGAGGTGATTCTGGACATTGAGCCAATAAGTGCATGCAGAAGTCTTTATGTGTCATATGGAGAAGGTGCATGCTCCACAGCAAATCTCCTACCCTCAGAAATACATCTTGCTAAAGTGAGACTATGTGCACTTTATTCTACAGAAAACATTGACAGCTTCCTACAAGATGTTGCACAGGATGGTGTGGTTGTAGAAGACCTTCAGATTGATCATCCATGTAAATCTGGGTTCATTCTGCAGGCACTTTCACATAACAGAGAGAAGATCAAACATGTTCAGAGCATCAGGTTGAGACATGGCACATTCAGCCCTGATGATATTAGGGAATTTCTTATGTGGCAAACCTTTATGACTGGTGCTGCTACGATTGTTCTTGACTCACCCAGCATTGATGGGTACAATATGGAAGAGATTGTCATGCAAAGGGAAGTATCAAAGCAAAAAGCCTCTGTGAAATTCTCATATATTGCAGGAGGTCAAACATATGTCTCCTGCTTGCCTGCTGGTTTGGAATTTGACACTGTGAGCTTCAGTGGCCTCGCCATGGACAACACAGTGGTCTGGCAGCAAGTACTCACTGATGTTTCTTCCTGTCAAGTCAAACGCATTGAATTCCACTCTAATGTGTGTGTCAATGGGGATCCTTGTGCTAAAGCACTTCTCAGCAATATCCTTCTTTTGAGAGGCATCAGCTTACTAGTTCTGAGGAATTTCCTGTTTTTTGAAACAGAGATGATTGATCTTATCACTGTTTCAGAGGTGATTCCTCTTACCCTTGAGAAGGTTGAGGTGGGCCATTTGAAATTTGACCATATTCACTTGCAGAATGCTGGAGACATGAGTCTCAGCTGCAGATATCCACAGGAATTCTCTGACCTGCTGCCTACATCTCATCAACTTGAGGAATTGGACTTGAAACTTCATTCAGACTTTTCTAGAAGTTCATATGACGAAAGGAATTTGTCTTATTCGCCTTTTAGCCCTGGGCATAGGTCCATGAAGCTCGGCTCTCCATCATCTATCCCAGAGTCATGCAGAACTTATAACAATAGTCTATCACCGGGAAGTTCACTGGGGGAACGTTGTAGCAGTCCTGTTCATAATCGTAGAAAAGCGCGTTGGAATAGCCCAGCGCAACAGAGCCCAGGCACCATTAGTAATCATAGTAATGACACACATGCATCTGATCTCTCTGGGAATGACAGCGATAGTAGTAAAAGCCATACAACCCACCATAGTCCACAGAGCCAATATGGCAGCACCCGCAGTCGAAAAAGTAAAGGCAGCAGTCATTATAACAGTACAGGAACAGACTTTTCACAAGGAACGCAACCTGACAGTGCCAACACCTTAATGAGAGAACTTGAGAAAAGTTTCATTGGCCGTGTGTCGTTGAATCTTGATTTGTGTGAGGAATCAGCCTGTGAAGACCTCTTACAAGCACTGGTGGACCACAGTGAGATTCTGGAGAACACTGTTGGTGCACTCCATCTAGTCACACCAAAACTTAATGCAAATATTGAACTAAACTTCAGGCAATCCAGTATGGCAGCTTTAACAACGTTTGTTGTAAAATCTAATTAATCATGTGTATATTGAACTCACAAGACTTCCTCTGACTTGATGAAGGTTGTGATAGAAATAGCTGTCCACGAATTAATTTAATTATTATCAGGTGTCAACTGATTGGTGCTAGTAGGTGCCAGTATTACTTGAAACTCTTCTGAAAGTGAAGTACCATGTGTATCTACAACATATTACCTTATAAACTGCAGCAGTCAGGTTTTATTCATTCATTACGTGTAACAGATGAAATTGAGTTGAAGAGAATCATAGTTTTATTATCTTAGATTTATATATAATTAAGTGTATATATTTATTTATTATATTGATTTTACTCAAAAAGAATGGTGTTGTATCGCTACTAAAACTTTGTTTTACAGACATGAAGGGCTATCTTGATCCTTATTGATGTGTTCCTCCTTCGATGAGAACCATAATATAACATTTGTAATTATGCTTTGAAAAAGTGGCGTGACAAAGGTGGTAGGATGGTTCAGTGACTATTATAAGACCTCTCAGATAAGCTGATCAACATTTGGGGGTTTTACAGCTCTTTTCCCAGTTTAAGAGGTTTTGATTATCCCCTAATCAAAGGCAGGATCAGTTTATGTTTTACAACACATGTAACGTGCCCATCGGTGTATGTTGTTTACCAGTATATACAGAACCCTCAAACAACATTTTCAAAAACCCACAAAATGTCAGAACTGCTTAAACCTGGAGTGAAAATGTTTTGAATAGTGTACTACGCAAGCTTGATGATTGATCTTGAACTCATACAGTGATTCTTAGGTTTCCCAATACCTTGGAATCAATATTACCGTAATCTCCCGCGTATAAGGCGTTTAGTTCTCATTGGGGGGTTTAGTTCTCATTGGATCCACAAGGGGGACACCAAGACCTTTCTTTTGATATCTTACATGCCCCCTTGGTCAAAATAGGACATTAGGGGGCCCAGGAGGGTCCGGGGTGGCCAAAGCTACACATAGGTTTTTGAATTTTGAAAATTCATTCAGTAGAACCAAAGTTATGAATTTTTCATTTTTTTGAGAATTTTCCAAAACTCTAGGTGCGCCTTATACGCGGGCTGCGCCTTATACGCGGGAGATTACGGTACACTGATAAACAAGGAGAACCAGCGAACAGAACAAAATCTGTTATCTAATTATTTTAGAGACTGTTCATTTTGCGTGGTTTTGGTCATGGTAGGAGGATAGACAGAAAATCATGTTCTTAATCAACATTTTAATATTGACTTACATTTTACCTTTGAAACCAAATGGAACCATCATGCGGGCTTTTAGTAAACTGACCTCAATTCTTGAGGCTGAAATAGAAGTTTGACAACTATTGTATCATGTCTTGATTTTAGGGTGGTTATGAAATTCAAATTATCATGTTATCTTTTGATTTGTATGTTTGTGTGAAAGTGCTGCTTAGGTATTGAGAGCCAGCAATGTCAGACTTTTTATACTGGAATAATGATTTAATAGATTGGAAGTGATTTGTTATTAACTCGGAAAGCCGAGTTTTAAGAGAGGGGTAGGGGCAGGCGAAACTTTTAAGACCGGAAGTGAGCAGTTTTTGAGAAGAGGTTGAGTTTGAGCTCAAATTACATGAAAACCATTAAATATGAGATGAAATGAAACCTGTCATGTGATAGAGTACATATTCAGGATCATGGAGGTGTAATATTTACCTCTTATAAGATTCTAATCTTTGTAAAATTTAGGTTTGAAAAAAAATAGGTCACCTGAAATCCAACTTAGACGCTTGGTGCACTCAATGCTTTTCTATGAGGGTGACATTTTGGGTGATGGGTCCGGTGTCACGTATGTGATAAGAACATAATGGAAAATGATATATTGCATGTTAATCTTGTTTCTATGGTTGTTTTGGAGATTTCTCTCTGTATATGCATTAAAAATATAACAATTAATTCAATCTGGTGCTGTAATCCTCGGTTATACGATTCATGTTTGTCTCGGCATGTTTTTTCCAAAAATTGTCCGAGCGGCTGAACTTTTACGACATTCCGATTGCGTCTCTCTTTGATACAAACATGGCGGTTATTGAATTAAATTTGATAATATGTCAGACTGTAGGGAGAAGAAGATGGATCCATGCAAAAACAGGCATAATAAAAATGATTTGAAATTATTTGAGAAAATTTGCCACAGTAGCACAATATAGCCCGCCGAATGACGACAAAGAAAACAAAATGGCGGGTGCAAGCCGAGTTACCAGCGATATCTGTCGATTCAACACTTGTATGAGTGTGTGCATGTGTCTTGCACCCAGTATCAGTATAAACCTAGTACATTGTGTACATTGTTTTTCGAAAAGAGTACAAGTGAAATGTGTTTAAAAAAATACACACTCATTTTATTCATTCACATGAAGTTCAAGAATGGATGAATAAGCATAAAAATTCTAATGTCAGATTTCATAGTGATACATATAAATATGCCTTATCCTTTTGATTAATAAAGAAACTGATATGATTTTAGTCTCCATACTTTAACCTAAAATGAACTGCAACAAAAACACCTTTCCAGTCAGTCGTTTCTGAAACCTCCCCAGCCGGGAGGGTGAGGTGGGCATGGGCAGTGGGGCTCTAAACATATGGGTCATAGAAAATAAGAGAGAAATTTCTCATATTCACAAAATCATTGAAAGATTAGATGGAAAATGAACATAAAAATCGATAATAAATCAGGAATTTTCAAACCTTAGGATATGTAGAAAAAAATACAGCCAATTGTGTAAAAGAAATAACTGCTTTATGAAAAAAGGAGATTTGTAAACCAGGGGTCAGAAGTAGGAGGCCTCAATTGGACCCTTATCTTATCTCTTATCCCTGATCTTCTCAAAACTTCTTCCGACTGATCACTGACTGTTTCTTCTCAAGTGTTAGCTCTCCCTGGGAGTCTTCTCTTTTTATGGCGGGGATAGGGGGCGTGCTCTGCTGTATAGCCATTTAGGTATAGAGAGCGACCCCCCCAAACCCATTCTTTACATTGGGGTTTGGTGAAAAAAATTTAAGGGATATACTCTTGCTCAGAATGCAATACAAAGGTCTAAGGAATCTAAGAGGAGAGTATCCCGCATCTACCTATCCCCAGAGATGTCAGACCTTCAGAGGTCTGTCTATTTTCAGATGTTCTAACTTTCCTAAAAGTCAGACATCTCAGAGGCTTCTTCCATCCTGTGGTCATAATATAGATAGAGGGAATTACTTTAATCATAGATACCCTTACAACATGCCCTTTCTACTTCTATGGAGCATAAGGCTGAGCACAGTCCAGGCTTCAGCAGGTGAAATTAAGCATGCCTTGTGCTGCCCTCTAGCCTTTTCTAGACAAACCACCCTTCAGAGATCAGAGGATCTCCGAAATCTCATTTCAGAGGACATGAATCTAAGCTGGCTTCTGATTGGCTGAAATTCAAATGCAGTCTTTTAATTGTTTTTCTATCACCATCCAATCTAGAGATGGTTTTAAAGGTTTTTAATGAGGGGAACAGGTTGAAATGAAGATGCGATGGGTGCTTTTAGTATAATAAATTGAGGGAAATGGGTGCTTTGCTAAGACCCAAAAATTCCAGAGGTTGAGCCCATACTCAACTGACATCTCTGCTATCCCTTATAACTGTCACTCCCCTACTTACCTCTTGAGTCCATCCCTTGTCCCTTGAACTACCTATCCCTGTCAATACCTATCTCCTCTCAATCCCTCTCAACTCTGCCTATCGCTCTTATACTTACTCTGTCTTTCTACCCATCTGCCTAGCCCTCTCCTACCTTAACCTATTCCCCTGCCTACCCTCAATGTATCCCTCATTTACCTATCCCTGACGGGCCTCCATAGCCCACTTAAAAGGGTCTATTTCTCCTCTTTCCTATCAACTCAAGATGTGTGTGGTGCACATATGCGTGGGCACTGACACATTCCTCTGTGAAATTGTGTAATGTAGTTCTCGCCATGAATATGACCTTAGCTGTCGAAATGGCGTTAAACATCTATTACTCACTCACTCCTATCCCTGATCTGCATACAGGGTTCCCACCATGGATATGACCCTAGCTGTCGAAATGGTGCAAAACATCCACTTACCTACCTACCTACATACAGGGTTCCCACTATTTACGTGTCATGGTTTTAACTGACCAGTGGAAACCCTGATGTCATATCCCTTATACCCAGGGAATAGGGGATAGGAAGGAGTAGGATAGGTAACCCATCGTACTCTTTCCTTTCCCCTGCCTGTCCCTTTATCTACCTATGCTTCTCAATGCCTGCCTCTCCTCCATTTTCTACCTATTCCTCTCTCGCTTACTTACTCTCTGCCTATCCATCTGTCCGCTTATCCCTCTCTATGCCTCCGCCTTTTTTACCTTTCCCACCCCTTCTGTGCCAATCCCCACCCTACCCCTTATCTACCTATCCCCTTTACCTACCACTCCCCTACCTACCTCTTGAATCCATCCCCTGTCCCTTGAACTACCTACAAGAAGCTTCAATAGATAGGAGGTGAAACTCAGAGCTTTACCTATGGACACAGTGTAACAGACCCCCCCCCCTCTACCCCCCCTTCAAAGTAGGCTACCTTTTGTGTTCAGTATTGAGTCCTATGTAGGATAAGGGGGTTTATAGAGATGTCAGGAATCTTTATCAGAATGATATCAAATGGAAACAAGGGGCCACCTATACCAAAAAATCCTGCTGAATCCAAAATTTGTGATCTTGATTCTCAAAATTTGACCAAAAGTACCTAAAAATGAGGTTTGATGATGAGAATATTTTAAAAATGTACAAAAGTTATATTGAAAATGATTTGAAATTTTTATAGATGCAACATGCTAATCAAAGTCAATAACTCAATCTACAAATCCCAATGTCTGCCTATCTAAACCTGACAAGTACTCTACCTGTGTATGGCTCTGCCTCTCCAACATACTGCCTATCCCTTAGTCTACCTATCACTCATACTACATGTACCTATCCCTTGAAACATCTAGAGTTTAATTAGGTTTTCCCTCAAATGGCTTAAAGGATTAAAGTTTACCCCTCACCTTTGTACCTAATTTTCTCTGTACATTCTTACCATTAGTCTACCTATCCTCAATCTGCCTATCATTCACTTTACCTATCCCTCATGGTGACTACCCCCCAACTCTGCACATCCCTCATATTTGACTGGCACATCTGTGATATTACCTAGCACCAATGTATCTTTTGAATATGCTCACCTTACAAGGTACCCTCTGTGCCTATTTCTTAAACTGTTTATTATCTATCCTCCTTGCTACCCATCCTCTTCAATACCTATCCCTCAAGCTCACTTTATAGCTTTCCTACCTATCACAGCTTGATCAGCTGGGATAGCTCACATCCAACCTTTATTATGATCTCTTAGTCAACCTATCCCCTAAAGAACAAATCCAACAGCCTACCTCAGGCATACATCTACTGATCACTCCTGTTATATATCCTTGAGGTTACCTATCCTTCAGGGTGCCTATCCTTCATGGTATATAGCCTTCAGTCTACCTAACCAGCTATCTATGTATCTCTCACCTTGTATTCTATTCTTTCTACCTTTATAATAGCTCTTATAGTCTATGCCTTGTGAAATATACCTATCGCTCATTGTACCTATCCTCAAGTCTGCATATCACTCATGTTTACCTTACATATCCCTCAGCCCATTGAATTATCATGCTTTTCTTAAATGCCTCACCATGGCTATCATTAGACTAGCTAACTTCCTATCCTACATGTCTGTTGTTTATTCCCCTCTTCCTATCCTCCATGCTGCATATCATTCATGCTATCCCACTTCACGACAAAACATTTTTTAAGGTAATAAACTGAGGGCTCTATACCATGAAGGATAGGTAGCCTGAAGGATAGGTATAGCCTGAAGGATATATAGCATGAGTGATAGGTAGATGTATGCGTGAGGTAGAATGTTAAATTTGTTCATTAGGGGAGAGGTTGACTAAGAGATCAAAATGAAGGTTGGTTGTGAGCTATCCCAGCTGAACATGAGGGATAGGTATTGAAGAGGATGGGTAGCAAGGAGGATAGGTAGCATGTGTAATAAACAGTTTAAGAGATAGGCATAGAGAGTACCTTGTGAAGTGAGCATATTCAAAAGGTACATTGGTGCTAGGTAATATCACAGATTTGCCAGTCAAACATGAGGGATGTGAAGAGTTGGGGGATAGTCACCATGAGGGATAGGTAAAGTGAATGATAGGCAGATTGAGGATAGGTAGACTAATGGTAAGAATGTACAGAGAAAATTAGGTACAAAGGTGAGGGGTAAATTTTAATCCTTTAAGCCATTTGAGGGAAAACCTAATTAAACTCTAGATGTTTCAAGGGATAGGTACATGTAGTATGAGTGATAGGTAGACTAAGGGATAGGCAGTATGTTGGAGAGGCAGAGCCATACACAGGTAGAGTACTTGTCAGGTTTAGATAGGCAGACATTGGGATTTGTAGATTGAGTTATTGACTTTGATTAGCATGTTGCATCTATAAAAATTTCAAATCATTTTCAATATAACTTTTGTACATTTTTAAAATATTCTCATCATCAAACCTCATTTTTAGGTACTTTTGGTCAAATTTTGAGAATCAAGATCACAAATTTTGGATTCAGCAGGATTTTTTGGTATAGGTGGCCCCTTGTTTCCATTTGATATCACTCTGATAAAGATTCCTGACATCTCCATAAACCCCCTTATCTTACATAGGACTCAGTACTGAACACAAAAGGTAGCCTACTTTTAAGGGGGGGTAGAGGAGGGTGGCTTGCACTATAGGACTCTATGGAGTAACATATCCTAGGGAACCTATACTATTCTTGCTACCTATCCCTGTCTAAACCTACCTTTCCTCTCCATTCTACTTATCCCTCAGATGTTTACTCTGCCTATCTATCCATCTGCTTATCCCTTTCCTTCTACATATGCCCCTGCCAATCTTTCCAATACCTACCCTCTACTGACCTATTTCTCATTTACCTATCGCTAATATACCTATCCCTCTAAATGCCTACCTCTCTCCACCCTAACTATCCCTCGCATGCTAATCCTTTGTCTATCTCTCTCTATGCCTCTCCTTGCTCTAGCTATCCCCGTACCCACCACGCCCCTACCTTCACTCTACTTGTTCCTTGTGCAGCCTATGACTGCATACCCATCACCCTCTTTGTTTCCAATAACCTGTCTATCCCTCTCTATGCCTAACCATCTTCTATCTATCCCGCCTCCCCTCTGCTGCATATCCCACCCTATCCCTCATGCCTATCACTGCCCTACCTGCCTCGTCCCCGTCCCTTGAACTTACTTAAACTATCACTGTCAACACCTTTCCCCTCCATATTATACTTATCCCCCTGCCAATCTTTCCCCTGTCTACCCTCGACCCCCTTATTCACCTATCCCACAAATACCCATCCCTCTCGTTCCAGACCCCTGCCTGTTGCTTCACCTACCCATCTCTCCCAATACCTACCTCTCCTCCATTCTATACCTATCCCTCTCATGATTACTTTCTCTCTGCCTATCCATCTATCTGCCTATCCCTCTCTACGCCTTTCCCTCTTTACCTTTCCCAAATTCCCACCCTTCCTGTGCCCAGCCCCACCCTGTCCCAAATCTATGTCCTATATTAAATTAATTAACTGGAACAGAGTTATAAGAGTCGGGTAAAAAATTGATGGATTCAGTGCCTCTTAACAGTGAGACTAAGATGCTTTTCCGGTCTATGTTAAATCCCATAAGAGGTGCGAATAGGTTCAACGTTCCCACGTTTTTGGTCTGGAGTGGTGCAAATAATGATGAATTTACCATCATTCGATCCGTCCGCGCGTCTCCAATGTCGTAATTTCGGCACAAACATGGCAGATATAGATTTTTTGTAAATTATAATATAGAAATATGATAAAGAATGGCAAAAGGATATGATTTGAATCGATATGTTTGATTAAAAATGTAAAAAAATTACGTGTTCGCCCTGTCGTTAATTCGCATCACAAAGCCGTGGTCGTGCAAATTGACCCAAATAACCATGGAAATTGGGTCGGGCATGCGCAGATAGAACCAAAATCCAACATGGCAGACAGCGAGACAATCGATTTGTGGGGCTATAACAGTAAAAAGATAGGGTGTATTCGATTCAATTCGATTGATATTGCCAAAGATGCATGGATTATATTCAAAAAGCCATTAATTTCAAGTTAAATCGATAGAATATATCATTTCTCCGTCGAAAATGCTACTTCCGGCAAGGAGGGGTCGCGCATGCGCACAGAACATCAAAATCCAAAATGGCGGACAGCGAGACCATCGACTCACGGTGCCATGCAAACTGCTGGATTTTAACAAAATGGAGGAGAATTACACTGTCTCATGCATTTTTATGGTTAATATGGATCATTATTCAAGACCTGCTGGTATTTTGCAATGCTTAACTCGCCAGGAGAAGAGTTATTTGCCAATGAAACATACGGGCGATAATGGATGCATTCTCCATAGGCTTAACCATTGACAGTGATAATGCTCGAAAAAAACATGAGGTTAGTATCAGAAGGGGCCAAAAAGTAGAGATTAAGTGCCCGTTCGAGTTACTTGCATTGCAAAATGCTGTACTATATTTTACCTACCTATCCTTGACTACCCCCCCCCCCACCCAACCCTCCCCAATCTACAACCTGCCTGTCCCAATAATCCATAACCCATCCAACGCTTACTTTGCCTGTCTATACATTTGCCTATCCCCCTCCTACCCATCCCCCTGCAAATGCTTCTCAGAACTTCCTTTGAATACCCTCTACTGAACCCTTCCTCTACCTATCCTTCCTTCTCCCTTGTACCCATCTCACCCCTTCCTCTCCCCTCACCTACCCAACCCTCCCCATGTCTCTATTCTCTACATATCCCTCCCATGCTTTCTTCCTCTCTCCCTCCTTTCTACCCATCCTCATACCCATCCCTCTGTATGCATTTTACTCTTCCAAAGTTCCATCTATCTCTCACCTGCCTGTCCCCACAACTACCTATCCATTTTCAATTCCTATTTCTGCTCCCCCAATGTACCTATCCATCCCAGACTGACCTCCTGGATGTATGTGCATCTATACCTATCCCTCTCTATTCACGTACCGCTCCCTCTTCTACCTATTCTCACCGTACTACAGTGGCCCAGAAGGGTCAAGATGTGAAATGAAAAAAGAAATCAACTTTTGAAGATGAAATGTAAAATGAAAATCCAAAAATTTCTTTTTTTTTTATTTGAAAATAGGTGCTGTCAATCTGTCAACTCATGCAAAACAACTTGCTAAGTCAAAGGTGATTTTCAACTTGATGCTCAGTCTCGCCCGGTCGGGATTCTACGGAATACCTCTCTTGTGTATGGGGATGATGGTCACAGAAATCCAGGGGTGAAAGAGTTAACAGGTATCTTTTAGCACTGGGACTGACATTCCATGTAGAGTAGGTGGATGACGTGGGATATGAGGGATTAAGAGTCAGATTGTCAAAAGGTGTGCAATTTTAATTTTTGTAAGAATGGTCAGTTTCTCAAAAAAAGTCACATTGTTGGGAAAATGCATATTTTGGTTATTTCGGGCCCAAGTTTTCACATTGGGAACTAAGTAGTATATATGTATCGGAACGGGACTATAGCCAACTACAGGATATTACTCACTGGGGATGCAGCCAATCAGAGGCCTCCATTTGGTCACATGACCTGGACCCCCGTGGTTATTTCAGGCCCAAGTTTTCACATTGGGAACAAAGTAGTATATATGTATCGGAACGGGACTATAGCCAACTACAGGATATTACTCACTGGGGATGCAGCCAATCAGAGGCCTCCATTTGGTCACATGACCTGGACCCCCATGGTGCATACCCATATATGGTCATGTGACCTTGACCTAATTAGGGGTGTGCATGCCCATATATGGTCATGTGACCTTGACCTAATTAGGGGTGTGCATGCCCATATATAGTCATGTGACCTTGAGCTTGACCTAATTAGGGGATTACCCCAGTCACGTGACCCCTCATTTGCATAATAGGCCACACCCCCTTGACCTAATTAGGGGAACAGGACTATAGCTAACTACAGGATGCAGCCAATCAGAGGCCTCCATTTGGTCATGTGACCTGAACCCCCGTGGTGCATGCCCATGTATGGTCATGTGATCTTGAGCTTGACCTAATTAGTGGTGTGCATGCTCCATTTGGTCACGTGACCTAGACCCCCCGCGGTGAGTTCCTTATTTGGAAAATAGGCCACGCCCCATTTGGCCACGTGACCTACACCCCGCGTGGTGAGCTCCTTATTTGGAAAATAGACCATACTCCCTTAGCCAGTTAGAGACCTTCATTTGTGACCCGATTATGTAAATGGGGGTCGGTTAACCACATAACCTTTTTCTTTGTAAACAACACGTGATTTAACTACGTGGTTTTTCGGGGTGGGGGGGCCCCTTAGGGTGGGGTGGGGTGAGGTGGGGGGCCCCTTTAAAATAGGGGGGAAAAATACTACCGTCTTTTGATGAGAGGCCAGGTTTTCTGATTGTGAAATTGATATACTCCTATCAATCAGTCTGCGAAGACATTGGTTTCTCTCCAGAAAACATAGTCTGTAGAGCGCTCGATGTTTCCATGATGAAGGTGGCAAAGGAAGTGTGAGGGAACAAAATTTTACTCTTTCTTATGTCAAGAAGCTTCAATAGATAGGAGGTGAAACTCAGAGCTTCACCTTTGGACACAGTGTAACAGCCTCCCCCCCCCCCCCTCTACCCCCCCCCCCCTTAAAAGTAGGCTCCCTTTTGTGTTAAGTATTGTGTCCTATGTAGGATAAGGGGGTTTATAGAGATGTCAGGAATCTTTATCAGAGTGATATCAAATGGAAACAAGGGGCCACCTATACCAAAAAATCCTGCTGAATCCAAAATTTGTGATCTTGATTCTCAAAACTTGACCAAAAGTACCTAAAAAGGAGGTTTGATGATGAGAATATTTTAAAAATGTACAAAAGTTATATTGAAAATGATTGGAACTTTTTATAGATGCAACATGCTATACAAAGTCAATACCTCAATCTACATATCCCAATGTCTTTCTATCTTAACCTGACAAGTACTCTACCTGTGTATGGCTCTGCCTCTCCCACATACTGCCTATCCCTTAGTCTACCTATCACTCATACTACCTATCCCTTGAAACATCTAGAGTTTAATTAGGTTTTCCCTCAAATGGCTTAAAGGATTAAAGAGAGATCATAATGAAGGTTGGATGTGAGCTATCCCAGCTGATCAAGCTGTGATAGGTAGGAAAGCTATAAAGTGAGCTTGAGGGATAGGTATTGAAGAGGATGGGTAGGAAGGAGGATAGGTAATAAACAGTTTAAGAGATGTCCATATGCGCGGGCCCTGGCCTATATGCTTGTCTTTTGCCATGGGATTCCCCCTCAGTGAACCATGTCTGAGTGATCAAAGGCCATGGTTTGTCTGGCCCTGCCTATGGGACCAGGCAAATAAAAGAACACTTGCTATCCTTCAAGAAGAGTAGGGGAATGAAGCCCTGGTAGCGGTGTTCCCCCTCACCCCTACTCATAGATGCTGTCATTCATCTCATATATTCGGCCATTCATGGATTCGGTCACTGCTGTGTCGGGCAAGCAGCCTTTAAAAACCTATCCAAAAAGAAAAGAAAGGACTTGATGTCCGCGAACCACAGAAATGTCTGCTAACTTTTAAGTACTATTAGTGGACGTAAAATCAACCAAAGCAAACCAAACAGAGGGTACCTTGTAAGGTGAGCATATTCAAAAGATGCATTGGTGCTAGGTAATATCAGATGTGCCAGTCAAATATGAGGGATGTGAAGAGTTGGGGGATAGTCACCATGAGGGATAGGTAAAGTGAATGATAGGCAGATTGAGGATAGGTAGACTAATGGTAAGAATGTACAGAGAAAATTAGGTACAAAGGTGAGGGGTAAACTTTAATCCTTTAAGCCATTTGAGGGAAAACCTAATTAAACTAGATGTTTCAAGGGATAGGTAGTATGAGTGATAGGCAGACTAAGGGATAGGCAGTATGTGGGAGAGGCAGAGCCATACTCAGGCAGAGTACTTGTCAGGTTGGGATAGGCAAACATTGGGATGTGTAGATTGAGGTACTGACTTTTATTAGCATGTTGCATCTATAAAAAGTTCCAATCATTTTCAATATAACTTTTTTACATTTTTAAAATATTCTCATCATCAAACCTCATTTTTAGGTACCTTTGGCCAAATTTTGAGAATCAAGACCACAAATTTTGGATTCAGCAGGATATTTTGGTATAGGTGGCCCCTTGTTTCCATTTGATATCACTCTGATAAAGATTCCTGACCTCTCTATAAACCCCCTTATCTTACATAGGACTCAGTACTGGACACAAAAGGTAGCCTACTTTTAAGGGGGGGTAGGGGGGGTGGCTTGCACTATAGGACTCTATGGAGTAAAATATCCTAGGGAACCTATACTATTCTTGCTTATGTACCCGTCCGAGATAAACCTCTAAACTGTGATTTTAAATTTAATCCCATTTTTTTTTACAGTGACCTTTGCTCGGTAGGGTATCTGTCTGTTTTGATTTTCACCTGCCGTTTGATGTAGGCATGGATTCCTTAGTTCATTAAGTGTGGTTGGTCCCAGAGGGAAAAGATAAAAGACTTGCATGAGGATTTAAAAGAAAAGATCTGAGTTTAATTTTTCCCAATCACAACAGACATAGAAGGTTACCCACACCCCGAGGTACTACGGTAGGTAGGTAGGCAGGCGAGGAGGTGGGTACGTGTCCACCATTTCTGCTGTGTACCCCACACCTTTGGTAGTGAGTAATCCAATTAAAACACTGACTTTTCTCTTACAAGATTATATTTTTCCCTTTGTTGTTAAGCACCCCCTGTAGTTTTTGTATAAGTCTTGGAACACCTTAATCTCCTAACGTTCCATAATCCTCTTATACATGTAAGTCGCATTAAGGAAATTATCACAGTTGTTACACCTGTTATCCCACTTTGATACACTTATTCCAAAAAGCATTTTTCCCTTTTTCATGTTGATTGATCCAGAGGTGGAAGGATCCAGGTGAAAACGGGATTAGATCTTTCTCTCAACTATATAAAGAGCCCTGATTTTTTTTGGAAGGGCAGATTACGTCCACTGTCTCCTTTGACAGCATCAGCGGCAGCAGAAGCAGGAGCATGTGCAGTGGTAGGAGCAAGTGCAGTGGCAGCACCAGCATGTGCATGTGCAGCAGCAGGAGCAGCAGCAGTAAGTACAACAGCAACAAAAATAGTTTTACCATAAATGTCTGAATAGATATTGATGTCTTGGTTACTGGATTACAGCTTCCAATGTGTTGATAGACACAGTTCCATTTGTGCATCATTCTATTAGCAACGAGAATGGAAAATTCTATTATGATATTTCATTGGAATATGGCGAACCATTAAAAAGAGCTAGATATGGGAAATACACTTTTTTTTTTTTTTCAAAAAAGATTAACTATTTCCATAGTTATTCAGCTTTTTTTGTGATTTTATCCACTATAGAAATATGTCAAAATTGAGTAGGATGTCTATTGAGCTATAACATAGGGAGCTGACTGGCAGATGGACTATGAAAATATACCTTTTTAGGAGTGGGGTCCTCCAGGGTTGAAAAAATTACAGCATGGTGACGTTTTTACAGTTTCAGTCAAACTCCTTGGCCAAGGCCCTTCCTCTTCAATTTTAGTTTAGATTTACTGACTTTTCACTTCTAAATGATGAATGCTCAGCTTATTAATGGCTCAATGCAGTGAGAATATTTATGAATTTTATACCCTTGTTCCATTATCACTGACTTTAGACACATTACCTGACTCTGATACTTTTTCAAATACCACCACACAATATAATTCACCTTTGATTTTCTACAACTTCTACTTATAGCACAGAGATTGTCTATATACTGATATGTAGGGTAAATCCCACCTATGTAACTGGCCATAAACCTATTAGTTAATTCCCTTTTCTAGCCCAGTACTTGTTACTGAACACCCAGGGTTTGTGATGATAGTGGTTCATGGTTGGTGACAGGGGAGTCTCAATACTATATACACAAACCTTGGGTTCCCCACCCTTTAGCATACAGTAAAGTGAACCATATGTCTAAATAAGTTATACCAGTGATAGTATAGTTAGTTAGTATTAAGACAGTGATAACAGATCTGTCTATTATTCAGTGAGTTATGAGGAAGGTATGGGTAGCATGAGTACCAGACACTTTGCCCCTTATTTATGGCCCCACTCGCATTGCTACATTCTATACATGAGATGGTTTTGTTACACACATCACAGTACCATGGATTTTATCATGCGTCACCCATTGTAGTTTAGATCACGATCGATGTTTATATGAAGGAAGTGACAATACTTTGCACTTTTCTCTACCTATACATTGTAGAAATCTTACCTGCTACACTAACAGTCACTGCATGGTGTGTACAGATATATGACATTGTGAGGTACGTTATTGAATTATTTCATGTTGAAAATAATTCATTCACATGTAACACCATGCGCTAGAAATTTGTCCACGTCCTTAGACCAAGTCTAGTGTTATCACACCTACGTCATGGCTGTTAGACCCCACAGCATCCAGTGGTACTGCCCGCATATAGTATTATGTAATACCTCATGCCCCCTTTAATCCCCTTGACAGTTTTGTGCACCAGTTCTAGCCACCTCCAAGTATCTGTAGTGAATTGTTACTGTCCCAGGTCATTCTGGGCCGGGCTGATAGCTCCTACACCAGTGATAGGCGCCTCCAAATACCTGTAGTGAATTGTTTTGTCTCAGGTCATTCTGGGGCAGGCTGATAGCTTCTACACCTCCAAGTGCCTGTAGGGAATTGTTTTTGTCTCAGCTCTCTCCGACCTGTCTCCACTCCTTCTCCCCCCCACACCTCCCGATCACCCGGTAATAGGGGTGGGTATTGGTGGGACGTAAAATTGTGTCTACACTGTCTTGGTCATGATGCACCATTGAAGTGCTGGTGAGCAGTCTTGCCAGCACTTCATTGAAGTATCATGACGAACCTCTTGTAGTTTATGTATCAACCCATAAGGTCGGCATGATGCCAGATAAAGGTAGAGTATTGTATTTGGCCATGAAATAAATCATTTCTCTTTAAAAGATCGCTAAATAGGCCTACAGTATTGCTAAGACGGCATTTAAGACAGGGGTAGCTACACTATATAAAACAAGACCATGCTTGCTGCTCTGAACTACTGAACATCATCATACAGGCATAAAGTACTCCTAAGGTGGTTAAGTTGCCTTAAAATATCGTTAAATTCCCTTCATGGCTGCATTTTGGAAGCTAACTTTCTTATTCTTTGTCAGAATTGAAAATAAAGACTGCTGTGATGTTCCCCAGCTCGTGCTACCCTTAAGTTATAGGTCACACTAAGGGAAACTCCTATTATTAAGGGAGATATGGTTTTTGTAAAACTGCCAGTCCTTGGACCTTTCTGCTAGTGCCTGGACTGGTGTGTGCCCCCGCATCCCAAAAAAAACTTTATTTTGATCCATTCCTTCCTCAAACCTGGCCTTTTTCGCCGGTGACGCTTAAAACAGCTAGGTTTTGGCTGGAGGTACGGCACTACCACACCCTGGATAGTGCACAGGTGGACTGGCCATGGTGAAAAAGGCCCCTAGTTAAAATATAATTTCATTTATTCTTTTTTGAACCAAATTTTTTAGGGGGGCATGTTCTTTAGGGGGACAAAACACCCCAGACTGATAACGAACACTCCATATCCACGCATATTATTTGCATAATTAGCATAATTATCCAGTATCTTGGTACTTTTCCATATATATAGATATGTGCCATTGCTCCCTGATAGAATTCATATGCTTGCAAGGATAAACTACTGGCAAGACTGCTCTAGCTTCACAACTTTTCCTTCAAAGGTTCTCTTTATGTAGTGTTCTATATAATATTAGTTTTATTTGCTCTAATAAGATGATTTTTTATATGTCCCTTATCTTCTCAATGTGTTTGAACCAAGTATTAACTGTGGAAGTATCTTGATACATTGAACATCAATAAGAATAGGAATAGTCTGGCTGGTGTGCCTGCTTGTGAGTAGCCAGGTAATGTTAAATCTAATCCTAATGTAGATAGGGATACTGGGTACTAAAGTGTGTGTTCCAGTAAAATTATCTACAATTGTGGAGGAGAATTGTTCAATACAGGTACTCACAGATTGAGATGCTCATAAATTTACAAAAAAAAGTGATTTAGACACCCTACTGCACTCACTAAACTCCCTACTGGAAGGTAAGCTCCCTCTAAATTTAATCCCCATGAGACAATACAACTAGACCTCAATAATCTATCAGATGCACTACATAATGTCCACAAGGGAGCCATGATACCAAGTGTACCCATAGGTTACTACTACAAGAGGAGAGTGCATGTGCACTGGCAGAATCAAAATAAGCTACACGTCACTGTACCCATACCCATCAAACTGGGGAAAAACATTTACTCTATTTATAGAACAGAGGTATTCCCGATTTGCTTTGATACAAGCAACGTCTACTCCACAGGGTATACACTGGTACAGTCGCTACCAACTTACATAACCATATCCAGATCCTACTCACATTACATTGAGATGAACCACACAAACATGGATATGTGTGAAGCTGGTAATTTTATAATTTGTAGTCTACCCCTCCCTATGTTATTTCCCCAACATTTTTTTAAAAAAGCGAATCACTGTGGGTCATGGTTTCTCCTACTTTACCTCTACTCGACACACACGTCTTGTGTTTGTCACTTTACAAAAGTTACTCCAAGATATATCCAATAAATCTGACATGTTTATGATTAGCCTACACTATCACTGGCTCAAATTCTCCAAGAACAAAACCTCCATCATGCACTTCCATTACCATTCCACCCCAGAACAAGAACCAGACATATACATTGACAAAGACAATTCTCAGCTCATTCCAGTTGTTCAAAGAACCAAGTTTCTTGGTTTGGTCCTAGACCGGAAGTTGTGCTTCAAAGAGCATATAGAATACCTGTGCAAGAAATGCAAGAAAGCCCTCAACCTGCTAAGAGTAGTGGAACACCCATCCTGGGGAGGAGAACAAGCCACACTGCTAAAGCTCTACAGGGCCGTCGTTCGCTCACAGATAGACTATGACCTATCCATCTACGGAGCAGCCAGTCCCTCATACTTTAAAATGGCTGAGTCTATACAAAACCAAGGTTTACGAATCTGCCTGGGAGCCTTCAGGACATCAGTATGCAATTCGAATTGCAGCAAACACTAACAACCCTGCAACAACGCTCCTCAAAACACCTGCATATCAGGAGGAATATGACCGTAAGAGAAAGTGGTTTCTTGCTCCATTTGGAGTGAGAGTTACAAAATCACTGGAAGAAGCAGGCATTGATCTGAAGTTATGGAGCTGACCATTGCAGAGAGACCACCATGGACACTGTACCAACCAGAAATCATCCTCAGCTTAATCCCACACAGAAAAGGAAACACATCAAGCACTGCTTACCAGGCAGCTTTCAACGAACTGCGCGACGATTATAAGGACTATGGGACCATCTTCACTGATGGATCTCATATGGCAAACAAGGCAGCCTCAGCAGCTGTAAAAGGCTTAGACTCTTACAAAGAACGTCTTCCAGATGAAGCATCTATCTACTCGGCAGCGTTGCATGCACTCTACCTTGCACAAGACCAATGAGAAACCTCAGAGGCAAAAGACCATCTGATCCTCTCAGACTCCCAGTCATCACTTAAAGCCATGCAAACAGGCGCATGGAACCACCCTCTAGTAAACAAAGTACTGGAAAGACACCACCAGTTAACAGAGGAGGGAAAGAACATCAAATATGGTTGGGTCCCTGGCCATGTAGGGATTCAAGGAAATGAACAAGCAGACTCAGCTGCCAAGGATGCCCTGGGCCAGGCAGTAGTACAAATGCCACTTCCATCAAACGATCAAAGATCAACAAGTACATATATAACAAATGGCAAACATCATGGGACGCAGAGGTGGGAAACCAACTCCAAAAGATCCAAACAAAGGTCAACATGACCAAACCCTACAAGTGCAAGTCTAGAAATGAAGAGAAAACTATGAGCCGCCTCAGAATAGGTCACACAAGACTGACCCATGGTTACAGAATAGGGAGAGAAAACCCTCCCAAGTGTGCCCGCTGTCAGAACCCCCTGACAGTGGAGCACATCCTCATCGATTGCCAACAGTGTCCCTACAAGGCACAATATCACGCTTGTACAAGCTTGAAAGAACTTTTCGAGAAACACAAACCAGAGGAAATATTGGGATATATAAAAGCCCTTTTGCTCTACAATTACATCTAGTTAAAACCTGATGATTACTTCCCCCACATAGACAAATCATACCACCATTTCCGCTGATAGTGCCTATCAACCTGTGAAGCACAGGATAGCCACTTATGCCGCTAAAGTGCTGTAAAACACAAATCAATCAATCAACTGGCTGAGAGGGCCACTGACACTTTTAATGGTGAGTTTTCCTTCTTTTTTGACATAAATCCCAAGATTCATGTGATGATCGTCCTTGGCCCTGCGTCGGACAAAGCACCGGATAGGTTGGTGATGACGCTGATGTGGGGATGCCCCTTTTCCCATCCCACAACACCATCCCCCTACAGAACCTCTCGCCCCCCTCAGGACCCCACTTACACCCCAAGTCTCAATAACATATCAGCTCACCCCGTAACCACTTATCCACTTACGATAACATCAAGTGACAACAGTAGATAAGTTCAGCTAACACATTATGCACCATTATTTATCCAAAGAACGCCAACCACAGCGCTTGGTTGGACTTTTCCCGCCAGTCGCATCAGCCCGGCGCCATTTTAGCATCGATGTATCGAAACTGACGTCTGTCACGGCCGTCACCATGGTAACCATCCATTTGGTGCTGCCCTAAACTTGCACGCGTCATAACAACAACATTGACATAAACTTTTTCATCTACCTTAGTACCCGTTTTGGTCCCCAGGGTTGACAACAGTGAACTGGATTTGTGTAATGCTGGAAATAAAAACGAATCTTTTTCTTTAGAAAGGCACACCAAACACAAAATTAATTCAAAATTCCGAATTTGAGACGCAATTTTGATAAATTACCCACCTTCCGCCAACATTGTTACTGTGAGGTGTAGAGTTACTCCATTTGGAAAAATAACGTTGATCTCATACACCTCCATTGTGCCGATTACATAACGTCTAAGATAAAAAAAATACCGGCTTGCTCTTTTATAGTGCACTGACCCGAGCATCGCGCTCAGAACTTTCGGCATATTTTTCGACCTTTTCAAAATTCAAACTTTTCGACTCGTGGTTTCAAACAACAATAACCATATATTACCCAAATCCAGTTATGCACCCATATACTCTCAAAAACAAAGGTGGAGCAATTACTCGAGCTTATAACCCTTACGTGCCCAGATTAGCAAAAGTGCGCTCTTAAGCATGTATATATGTCCACCACGGGTTTAATATTTGTCACACCAGAAGACTCGTAGTATTAAGGGCTTTCTAACGACAACAAATTTGTCATGGTGCATTGGGTAAATAATTATTAATAGATCCTATACGGCCCTTTCATCAGCTATGATACAGCAGATGGCGCTAGTGGCGACCATGCCACTTTGCTACTCCAACAGGGGCATGGCTGGTTTGGACTCCAGTACCTATGATAGGTCAACATGTTTCTAATGATCTGTCTTATGTTGGGCTCATCATCTTCTTGAAATATTGATAGTGATTATTAACACACTATTTCTCTGTCTCCAGCTTTAATTTCTAAGACATAGAGCTCTATTTTACATTGCAAATGGGAAGTTTTGTGAGGGGTGTCTGTGTACTAAGGGTAAACCTATGTAGCCCTGGGAGTAGATGCTTGACATGCCCATGTAAGCAGTGGGGCTACTTGAGCGCCATCTAGTGTATCAACTTGGTAAATCTAATGTATTGTTGAGAATAATTGATTGAAAATAGGCTTAAAATACATGAAAAGTGCGTGCTCTGGCCATGAGAATAATGATAAAATACAGAAAATTCATTAAAAGTATTGATAAAAATACCAAAAATATTGATGAAATATTTTCCTGTGATTTTCTGCAAGGAATCCATTTATAATACATATCTTTTTCAATTTCCATCAATATAGCTCTCTTTGAAATGTCAAAATAATGCTTTATAAATTGAAAATAGTCTATTCCCCACCAAAATCTAAAAAAAAAGATTTCCAGGGCACCTTCATCCAAATCAGCCCATTTCAACATCTTTTGCCATCGTCATTCCCTAGTGACTCCTATAAAACTCTAAACTATGCTTTCTATTACATTTTCTGAAAGCTATTGTACTGCCATCTTTGTTATCATTTGAATAAGTACTTAAATCTGGACATAATGTAGGTAATAGCCGCTACCATCTCAAGTTTGTTGAAAAATCAGGTTTCTCAAAATAATTCTCGGCATGAAAGGGATAAAGCATAAATTGATACACGATCTTGCCATGACGGCACAGCGCCAGCGCAGTGTCGCCACCTGGTGTGTTACCCATGAACTAACCAAAGCGTCCCTGGTAAACAAACCCACGCCTTGTCTAGGTCTATAGAGCTCTATGTATTGTGTTTGTCGAGTTGATCAAATACGAATTTAACCTTGCTATCTTTTCTGTATTGACCGAGATCAAACTTGTGAACCATATCAGCTGTTCTACACTACCAAATGGTCACTATTCTGTTGTCTTTTATCAAAGGTCTATTTTAGACAAGGCACCACTTGCTCACTTCACCCTCTTTTATCCAACCCCATGACCACTCTCATCCTTTTAATTTTTTATTCAAAAAAAAAATAAGGGTAAAATAAAATAAGATATTTTTTTTAATTTATGAAAAATCTCATTTACATAATAAACCACCCCTAGGTGGTCATGCACCCCTTGATACCTTTATCCAAGTCTCTTTTTTCAACACATTTATTCAAGTATCATTTCATAGGTAGACAAATAGTTCAATATACACTACCCCCTCATCAGTTACCTTGTACTTTTCTTAGGATGAATGTTATTATGAGTACAAATAACAAATTTCAACATTTTTACTTTGTTCACAGTTACATTATAGAATTTCTACTGGAAAGGTCTTGTTTTGTCAGCAATACACGTTTATGATCCATATTGAAAAGAAATGTTATCAGTTCTTTCACATTCAGGGTATTGACAACGTCAAATATGGCACAGAACCTTGTAAATTCATTCCAAATATCACCGACAAGCATCCTGGAAAATACCCACTCTCCATACATAGAAATAAGTTCTTCCTTGTTGGAGTAGCATCCATGATATTTAACCTCCGACTTATGGTTTTTACATCCATAACATTCATCTTTTACTGTCCTATTAAACTTCCTGTGTAGTAAATAATGACAAGTGGCAATCATTACGGCCTCCAAACAGTTTGACATCTTGAGAAAGTATTGAGGTGTTATGTAGTCATTAATGCACACTCTATACAGATGCATTGTGTCCGCCTTTTTGGATATATTTTTACCCCTCGACATGACTATTTGAAAAAAAAAAATGTAATGATACAAATTATTTTTGTCATTATTAAACATACATAATATCTCATAACCTCTAACTAATAGAAAAACCTTACCACACATGTGACCTTTCCTCTATGGGTTCAAGGTTATAAAATAGGGTTATACTGTTAAACAAGGTAAATACTTACTGAAAAGAACCTAGATCCGTTGGAAAAGCTTTAACCTCGCAAACAGGCATCCTAGAATACATTGTTTATGATGAAGTGTACAAGACGCAAAAAAAAGAAGTTGTGTCCTTTAGTCTAGAGCGACAGACATATATACCCTTCATACTTTGCATTCTCACCTTACACTCAGAGTTTGACACGTTTTTCACAGCTAACACTTGAAAGAAAAGTAGCATTTATTTTATCTCCCATTAGCATGTTGCACACACAATGTGTGAATGCTTACTGCGAACACAATATATGAATGAATAAGTACAAATAAAAAATAAAAGAAAAAATGACAGGTGGCGCCACCCACTCATTACGTTACTCAGACGTTCTACTCGCGTCACTCCACCTCTTCGCTTTACACACCTTTTATGTGACTACTCCCTCACGCATCACTATATATAGAATCTAGCATAGAGGTAGTAGTGGGGTGTTCGTGGTAGTAGTGCCTCCCTCCTGTTGTTAAAAGTGATATCACAGTCCTCACAAAAGGTACACTGCTGACACCTTCTCCTCCTCCTTCTCCTCATTCATCCTCTTTCATACGGCATCACCTCCATAGTCATCCTTTTATTTTTTTAATGTTAATTAATTTTTTTTATTAAAAAATGTTATACCCAGTAAAAACCCACCCCTACCCCAAAGGGGTAGGGTGGGTTTACTTACTTCTTTTTTTTTAAATTTTTTTTTGGGCAAGCTTTTAGCTTGCCTTAAAAAATAAACTAAATTTCCCCCCCCTATTTTAAAGGGGGCCCCCCACCCCAAGGCCCCCCCCAAAAAAACACGTAGTTAAATCATGTGTTGTTTACAAACAAAGAGTTATGTGGTTAACCAACCCCCATTTACATAATTGGGTCACAAATGAAGGTCTCTAATTGGCGTACGTATGGTCTAGATATTTTCCACATAAGGAGCTAACCACGCGGCCAAATGGGGCGTGGCCTATTTTCCAAATAAGAAACTTACCACAGGGGTCCAGGTCACGTGACCAAATGGAGCATGCACACCACTAATTAGGTCAAGCTCAAGGTCACATGACCATATATGGGCATGCACACCCCTAATTAGGTCAAGGTCAAGGTCAAATGACCATATATGGGTATGCACCACGGGGGTCCAGGTTACATGATCAAATGGAGGCCTCTGATTAGCTGCATCCCCAGTGAGTAATATCCTGTAGTTAGCTATAGTCCTGTTCCGATACATACTATACTACTGAACAGTTTGGCACAAAATACACTCTGTCGCTTTGCAATCTTAACTTCAGAAAAGGGTCAGGATGACAAAAAAACACACACACATTATGACAAGTCATATCAAACTCAAATTTAAAACCACTCTGGGATGCGATACTAAAATAAAATGGACTAAATTTAGCTATTTTGACCTTTCCGAAAAAGGCTACATTGGTGACAGCAGTGTTTTTCTGAATCCATGCAGGAGAAATGGCTAATTACCGTAAATCCTCGCGTATAAGATGCGGTCTATACACCTAAATTACATACTCTGTGTCCTGTGGGATTTCACCCAACTAGGGGTGCCTCCTATATGCGAGGAATTTATAATATGTAACAGTACTAAAATAACCAAAATATGACCCCAGATGTGTCCTATATGATTTTGCCAAAGTCAGGGTGCGTCCTATATGCGAGGGGCGTCCTATACGTGAGGATTTGCCTTATCTATATATAGATATATCTATATATAGAAAGGCACATCCTTCTTGATGTCTGGCTTCCCTAGCCCACTTAAAAGGGTCTATATCTCCTCTTTCCTATCCCCTCGGATGTGTGTGGTGCACATATGCGCGGCACTGACACATTCCTCTGTGAAATTGTGTAATGTCGTTCTCGCCATGAATATGACCTTAGCTGTCGAAATGGCGTTAAACATCTATTATTCACTACTCACTCCTTCTTGATGTTGGGGTGTGTAGCAGTGACTGAAATTGGAAGATCACTTCTGCTCAGAAAAAAGCTATGTCGACTTAAATCATCTTTCCATTCTTTCTGTCAGCTAATTCTGGACAAAGATGTCCATCCTATTTCGTTTTCATTTTTTTCAAAATGTGTATGGAAAAGGTTCGGCTTCCCTAGCCCACTTAAAAGAGTCTATTTCTCCTCTTTCCTATCCCTTCGGGATGTGTGTGGTGCACATATGCATGGGCACTGACACATTCCCCTCTGAAATTGTGTAATGTAGTTCTCGCCATGAATATGACCTTAGCTGTCGAAATGGTCAAGCAATTTATCAAAAGAGGTCCTGTTTTTCCAGTAAAATTCCAGAATTAACCGGAAAAGGGGGTCTTTTTAAGGAAAATTTCAAAATATAGTCGGGAAAGGGAGAGCTTTTTGGGGAAAAATCAAAAATATGACCGGGAAAGTACATTTTATCAAAACATCCCTCTGATAGGGTCCAGTCCTCCCACCCACCCCACACACTCCTCCCTTGTAGACCAGAATGTTTGCCCTCAACCACCCACCTCCCCCTCCCATCAGCCACAGGTAACTAATTGTATATCAAGAGCAGACAGCCTGGCTCCATCAGGGGGGTTATTTACAGCCATTTTTGGGGTCGTTTTATAGAAGCATATAATATTATGTTCCAATTATATTTTATTATGATTTTCTGAGGGGACTACCTCTTCGTGCATCACCATCTCAACCTATCCTCTGTATACATGTTTTTTTTAGTTTTTTTGTGTGTTTTTTTTTTTGGGGGGGGGGGGGTTCAGCAAGGTTTGAGTATGTACGCAAGGGGGGTAGTACCAATGTGTACTAAGAAGGGGGCTGGGGGGTCAATCTTCAGCCAAAAAACGAGTAGTCGGAACTTTTCATAGTGCACTAAAACTGCCAATATGGTGGGCAAAAGGGTCACTTCTTGTAGATTTGACCTGGCCCTCTGTTTCCCACTCCTTCCTCTAGATGTCGCCTTTAGTTCTTTCTTCATCCTCCAGGTGGCTCTTTCCACCCCTTCCGTGTCTCATCAAATAATTATGGTTCACCTCTCTGTTTCTTTCTGGGGAAAGGGGGGTTCGGGGGCAGAGCCCCCGATCAAGGATATATGCCAGATCTCATCTGAATTGGAATTACATTCAGATGAGATCTTCTGAAACTTATGGAAACTTAAATGGAAGATTATTATTCAGATGAGATCTCATCTGAAAGGGGGGGGGGTTATCCGGGGGATGTGGCCGGATGGGTCTCTCAGGAAATGAAATGTTTATGGGGCGGTATGACGTCGCAAAAGGGTGACTTCTTGCAGAATTGACCTGGCCCTCCATGGAGACGAATGTTGATGCCGGCGCGCTTCCCGGGGTGCCCGGCCTAATGGGGGTTGGGGGGGCAGAGCCCCCGATCAAGGATATATGCCAGAACTCATCTGAATTTGAATTACATTCAGATGAGATCATCTGAAACTTATGGAAACTTAAATGGAAGAATATTATTCAGATGAGATCTCATCTGAAAACAGTCAGAAGTGTGTGACAGCATGGTCCCACCACGTCCCTGAGGAACTGAGGCGGCGTGAATGTTTGTCTCCAGTGTGACGTCATTCTACTTCCGGCCAGGTCAAAATCCCAAGAGACCCACATGCTATGACGTCAGTCCACTTCCGGCCAGGTAAAAGATTTGAGAAGACGACCAGATGCGCAAGGTGGCCTATGGAGGATACAACTTGTTATGTTGGTCGATGTCCTGGGGACATCAGGACTCTATGGAGGATACAACTTGTTACATCAGTTGATGCCCTGGGGGCATATGGGCCCCCTGTAGTGATGCAGCAATGGATGCAGTGATGGGGCAGCATGGATGCAGCAGTGGTGCAACAGGGATGCAGCTATGGTGCAACATGGTTGAATCAATTGTGCAGCATGGGTGCAGCAATGGTTTAACATGAGTGCAGCAACATGGATGCAGCGTTGGTGGTGGGCTATGGCAGGCAGAGGGAAGATGGGCGGTGGGGTTTCTATTTTACTCTGTGGGGAGCCGCCTTGTTATAGTTCTGGGGAGGAGACTGGAGGTGAAGTTGTGTTTTTGATAATTTAGATGGGGTTAGTCCTGAAGTATAGTACACCCTTGAAATGAGGTGAATCTTTATAATGGGGTTTAACTCGCCTTCCGAAATGGGGTAGCTTATAATATAATGATCGAACTCGGGATTTCCACCAGTTATGTTTTCACCTCACTCCAATCTCCACACGCAGCTTAAATTTCTCCACCAGTCCATCTCCACTCGCGATGTTACCATATTCTTGGGGAATGAGCTAGTGCTAGCATCAAGGGTAGAGCTTTGTGTCTAAATTCCTATGCCCACATGGAAATAAAACACAATTGGGTACTTCATCTCCAAGGGTTTTTATTGAATCGAAATATGTGTGCCAATTCAAAGTTCAATACAATTCAGAATCCAATGTCGATTTCACATTTCAATTTAGAGATCCTAAGCATACGCCTTTTAAACAGGAAGGATTTCAATTAAATCAAATCAATGATCAATTCCAATTCCGCATTGTCCATACCTAAAATCATCAGGTAGTAATTGCACCACATTTCATAAATGGTTTCATACACCCAATCTGGGGTGGAAACACTTTCCATCGTAGGTACAGGTGCACGCAGGCACTCAATTACGAACCTTTACAAGTTTCAATCCTCATGACCAAGTCCAAAGATGAGGTTGGTTTCCAATTACAAATTCAATAATGATTTGAGATGCCTAAACTTTCTTACAATTATCGATCTCCACATGTCATCATAAATAACATGAACTTTTGATAAATAGCGATCCTCACATGTCATCACAAATAACATGAACTTTTTGATAAATTTCGATCTCCACAGGCCATCACAAAATAACATGAACTTTTGAAGTCCATTATGGTATAACTCCAGGTTGATTCAATAATCTCAAATGCATATCACAATCACAAACTGTTGAGGCCTTAGAACTCCAGTATGGCATAACCTCAAATCAAATCAATAACTCCATGGTGAGATGTTTCAAGTGAGCATTGAGAATACCATAATGTGTAGTGAGAACCAACGAAAGCTAAACAAAGCTAAGTCCTTCAGATGTGTGTGTGTCTCCTCTATGTATGTAATAAGCAGATCTCTCAGTTGGTGTGTTTTTAGATCTCCAATTGGCTAAGTCAAAACCTCATTAAATGAAGTCAAGACTCAATAGGATACAAGTATAATCCTCAATTGAATAAAGTTGTGAACCCCATTGAATGAAGTTGTGGTCCCAGTTGAATGAAATTGTTGAAGACCCAGAAAGCACTCCAAAACAGTGGCCAAAGCTCCAGTAAATACTATTCAGAATTTCAATTGATTCCTACTTGTGAACTGCCAAATATAAATTTCTTCCCCTATGATTCCAGGACAGACCGTGAATCCCTTCCTTTGGTACACAGTCTGCACCCCACCTCTGCAGTGCCAGCCTTTTATACTACCAGACCACCGGTGGTTTTGGTTTTTCGTCACCCAACACCCTGTGGCCATTGACTGCCATACCGGAGGACACACACACATACACACCCACTTATAAGGACTTCACTTCTACTGTGGCCACCGGGACCCCCAGGAACTACTTGGCTCCAGTCCAAAACAATGACTCAGCCCCCACAGCCACCTCCTGTATCCTATAGGGCTATAACACATCGCGCCCACTCTAGACTTTATGTGACCGAGGACTTATAGTAACATTATAGCATGTAACTGAGGACTTATAGTAACATTCTTTGTTTGTTCCTGGTGACAGGTCTCATTCAAAAGTTTCCTGCCTTTGGATTAGGCCTTATATAATAACCATTATGCTTTATACAATACCCATTCCTGTATGCTACTGGGATATAGACAGTGTGAAGGAACCTCGTGTCTTTATATTATTTCCAGGATTACTATTGTAACTCCCCAAACAATAGCGATCGATTTGTTGCTCTTCTCGATTCCCTATAACTCAGTGGGACACAGATGCAGCAATGGTTGGACACAGATGCAATGGTGGTGGGACAAGGATGCAGCAGTGGTGGGATTTGGATGCAGCAATGGTTGGACATGTGTGCAGCAATGATGGGAAATGGATGCAACAATGGTTGGACACGGATGCATCGGTGGTAGGACACGGATGCAGCAGTGGTGGGACATGGATGCAGTGGTGGTGGGACACATTTGCAGCGATTTTTGGACACAGATGCAGCAATTGCGAGACATGGATGCAGCAATGATTGGACAGGGATGCAGGGATGGTGAGACATGGTTGCAGTGATGGTTGTGTTGTCGATCGTTAGTCAGTCACGACAACTTAAGTATGTGGCTGGCAATAAGGTATTCATGTCATGTAGCATAAAACTCTATTAGAGGTAGGAGAATGCTAAAGTTAGATCTGCTGACTGTACCAGGATGTGAGACAATTTAGTCACAACAGGATACAAGAAGGGGATTAACTCGCAATAGGATGTAATGTGAGGGCTGACTCATTACAGGACATTGGAACAGGAACTCCTCATACCAGGATGCTGGTGATAACAGGACATTGAGTCATGCCCTTAGCAGGATGCACTTTAAGCAGGATGTAATCAATACCTCCGGGAGGCAGAGCCATAAACTTGATCCCATAACAGGATGTAGCCACAGCCTATAAAGCCTAACATCCCTGCCTGATTAAGCAGGGGGAAATTCATTCATGGACACAGTGCTGGCGAAGACTGCTTCGTGATACTGGGTGACTGATTGCCAGTTCTATACGGACTTAGCCCTTTGTGATTACGTGGAGACAGGGCAGAGCCATTGGCTTGGTGTTACTGCATATGGGATAGGTGGCTTCCTGGTTGGTATTGCGTGTTGGACAGTAGAGCATTGTGACTTATGAGTCATTAGATGCATTCTCCAGACATTACCTCAGGTTGATATGAAATGGTGCATAATGTGTGTTAATCAGTAAATAAAGCCTATGATATATAATTACCTCTTAGAGTGCTCTCTTGGACTATTACTTAGTACAGGCCTTGCCTGGCAACTACTTTGGTATGTGGAGTTGGGAAAGGATTCGTTATTACCACTAACAACAACAGGAAGAATTAAGGTGAGCTTTTAGACCTTATGCTACCCCAAATCCCCCCAACAAAGCATCCAGAATAGTTGGACATGGATGCAGCAATGGTGGGACATGAATGCAGCAATGGTGGACATGGATGCAGTGGTGGTTGGACACAGATGCAGTGATGATGGGACATGGATGCAGCGATGGTTGGACATGGATGCATGGGATGGTGAGACATGGTTGCAGTGATGGTTGGACATGGATGAAAAGATGAAGATGAAAAGCATTTGATTTATTAATGCTTCATTCCTTTTGTGGGGTAAGGTTGGGTGGCTGTAGGGTGAGACATTGCAGTGATGGTTGGACACAGATGAAAAGATGAAGATTAATAGCATTTGATTTATTAATGCTTCATGCCTTTTAAGGGGTAAGGTGGGGTGGCTGTAGAGGGTAATTCAGCCACAATGTGAGATATTTTAAGAATATGCTGTCATCTGTTTGCCCCCCTCCCGCAAAAACAAAAAATAAAAGGTCACTGCCAATCTTCCCTAGAATAGCAGGGCTAATATGCAAAAGGCACATCCTCCCAGTAAAACAGTTGTTACTCTTAACTATGATGTATGATTGAACTGTTGTATTTTTATTGAGGACCTGGATTTGGCACATGGAGAGGGGGGAGCCTCAGGCCAGGAAAAGGGTACCATGCTGGAGGTCGTAGATAAAGAAATCACTTTCAGACGTGGAGGAACGGATAGAGCCGCCAAAAGTGATCCAGACCGTCAGGTAGAGCCGGCCAACAGAGAGCTTTGCCTGACCCATAGAGGAGAAACCGATGAAGGGGCAGGAGCAGATAAGGGGCAGGAGGATGAAGGGCAATACAGATGGCCATGGGATAAGAAGGCGGAGGAGAGCAAAAGAGATGTACGCCCGAAGGATTCAATGAGAAAAGGAAACAAGAGTACCCTGTCAGATGGAGTGGTATATGGGGGAGGAATGGAATTTGCTCAGACAAGCCAGGGGCCTGGAAAAGATGATGAAGATAGAGAAAACCCCTGTCGAGGAGTAGCCATTGTCGGCAGCCACATCCCCATTAGGTTGACAGAGCTGCCAGAGGGAGGAAGGACTGGTTGACAGGTCAGGGGCGAGAATCGAGAAGCAGAGAAAAGAAGAGCCGGGACGAAAAGAGGTGTTTCAGGGGGACCTGATGGGGAACCTGGTACAAATAGTAAGCTGGTGGTTAAACCCACATGATATGACGGTACCACCGATTTGGCTGACTACCTCAGCCATTTCGACTTCTCAGGGCTTAGCTTGACAGGGGCAGCTAGGAGGCTTCTGACCAGGAGGAAACCTGCCAAGGATAGCTCTGATAGAGAGGTTTGAACCCTTACCCCGAGGTAGATGCATGTACCATAGACGCTTTGGCTCAGGACCGGTTCTTCTCGTGCCTGAGCAACCCGCTGCGACAGTCGGTACATCAATCCCAACCAAAGGATCTGTAGATGGCGGTCATGACGGCAGTGGGTGTGGAGGCATACCTATAAGTTGAACAGGAGAGTCAAGGCCGGATCAGGGCGGCCAACGCAATGAACATCTAAGATCTAACACTGACAAGATGGATAGGATGGCCGACCTTATGGACAGGCTGGTCAAGAGGTTGGATGAACCGGCATCGGTAGGGAAGAAGAAGAAAAGCAACACAGCCTGCTTTGCGTATTGGCAGGAGGGACACTTTAAGAGGGAGTGCCCGACACTGAAAGCAAAGGAAAGAGGTCAGACACAAAACAGGCCGAGTCCTCACTAGCGGAAAACTAGACACGACCTCTACCTATGGCCAGGTATAGGTCGGGAAACGGGCCATGAAACATAGTTCAGGGCAGAAGGGAGAGAGGAGGGGGAGGACTCATTGTGGAAGGGGATATTGACGGGTCAGCAGTGCAATTATTGGTGGACATGGGGGCGTCCCTGAATCTCCTTTCGGAAGGATGGTGGAGTCGCTGCGGAAATAGGGCCAAGCTACAGCTGACATGGGAGACAGTGTGTTTGGTGGATGGTCGCCCCATGACACTAAAAGGAGAGGTCCGGGTACAACTGCAGCTAGGATATCAGATGGTGGAGGCCGTGTTTGTGGTCAGTGACACCAGCACTGAAGGGGCGGGGTTCCTGAAAGAAATTTGTGTAATGATTGATGTTGCCAGGGGTCGGCTAGTATGGACTAATGATGAGCAGATGTGCAGAATAATGAGTGTCAGATCAGCGGTGATTGCTTCGACGGAAGAGATGGTGGAAGGGACGGTCACCGGACCATGGAAGGAGAGAGATGATGGAGTAGTGGAAGTTTCTAGTGGGATGAGGGCTGCTGAGACCTACCAATCAAGAGGCCTGGGTCAGGATGCTCAACCCGGGAAGGGAGTAGTGATCTACATAGATATGATGTTGGGAGCTATCCAGAAGGTGGAGGTCACCGGGGAGGTCAGAGGGCGGAGTTAGATTAGCTGGTGTCAGATGATGGAAGGAGCCGGAGACGGGGAAATAAAGTTGCTAGTATTGGAGTTGGTGGCTGGCACCAAAGCACCTCCAGATGGAAGGAGCTGGCCCAGCTGATAGAAGAACACATTGGAGCATTTCAGCAGAGCAAAGGGGATAAGGGACATACCACCCTGGCTTGCCACCGCATTGACACTGGAGCCCACCTGCCCATTAAGCAGCCTCTCCTCCGTCTTGCTCCCAACAGGCAGGAAATAGTGGAGGAGGTGGACAAGATGCTAGATGCTGGCATTATAGAAGAGTCAATTAGTCTGTGGGCCTCTCCAGTGGTATTGGTACAGAAAAAGTAGGGCACTATGAGGTTCTGTGTGGATTACTGGCAGTTAAAGGCTGCAACAGTGAATGGCACCTACCACTTACCAAGGGTGGAAGATTATCTCGACACCATGGCGGGGGGGGCTTGGCTTTCTTCACTCGACTTAGCCATTGGATACTGGCAACTCGATATATGAAAGGCAGATCGGAAGAAGACGGCGTTTACCACACATAGGGGCCTCTACCAGTTCCGGAGAATGCCTTTCGGATTATGCAACGCCCCAGGCACTTTCGAGAGGGTGATAGAAGTGGCAATGCGGGGGCTGCAATGGAAGAGATACCTGTTATATTTGTATGATATTGTGGTCTTGAGCGGGTTTGAGCAGAGGTTAGGGGAGGTGTTACAAAGGCTAGAAGGCACTGGGTTGAAGATCAAGCCATCAAAGTGCCAACTGGCCCAAAGGAGGGTTCTCTTCTTGGGCGACATAGTCAGCCAGGCGGGGGTGGAGACAGATCCGGAGAAAATAGAGGCTGTGGAGTTGTGGCCGACACCGAAGAATGTTTCAGAGGTGCGCAGCATTCTTGGGTTGGCGGGGTACTATAGAGCTTTTGTACCAGAGTTCTCATCCATTGCCAAGCCACTGAGCTCTCTTGCTGAGAAAGGAAAGAATTTCAAGAATAAGTATGCGAAAAAACACATTATGAATATCAGGATGGCTATGAATGCCCCGGGTGCGAACATATGGGCACTAAGGAGCGCCTGAGCGATCTGCTCCAACATGTGGAGTGCCTACATAAGGATGTATGTCCCTGGACACCTCCCAAACTTAGACTTAGTTATTGCCACTCGGGATAGCTAAAGATGGCACACCGAAGACACCCATCCTCCAGGCTCCAGCCACAAGGTAAGCAGAAGAACACGGAGAGCCAGGGCAGGCCGGCTGCCGCCGGTCAGCTAAGTACATCCAGTAGGGGGGCGGGGATTGCCACCCTGGCATCGACTGTATTGTCCTTGGTCTCCCCAGGAATCATCCTGGGACTAGAGGAGGAGGAAGTAGAACAAGCATCCAGATTCCTGGAGAGATTAGTTGGGCTGCGCAGCCCGGGGTCTGCTGGATCGGCGGTGAGCTGGGGGAGGATTACTCGCAGTGCGGTAGGGTACTAAGACAGGCCCCGAAGGGAAGGGGGAGGGCGATGCCCCGGACAAGAAACTATGACAGTCTGCTCGGAGGGGAGAGGAACTGAAGAGGGCTCAAGGGGGAGTCGGTGCTCCAGAGAGTGGGGGAAGGGGGACGGTCTGGAGTGTTGGTGAACTGGAGCCCGACACGGAGACTTGAAGGTATAAACTTACACCGGATGAGGATAAGAAGATAAGGTTTGACCTCCAGACCTTAACAGATATGTATAGGGAAGGTAAGGAGAATGTGACGAAGATGCTCAACCGACTTGAGAGGGATCTTCCCCCAGGCACTATTGACATGGCGAGTATAGACCATGAATATGAGCCATGAAGGCCGGTGAACCTATTACCCGATCCCTAATCAAGACAGCGTGCTATGATGATATCTCTGCTAACAGTGCAGATGAAGAGAGGCAACCCTCGGAGGCCGATTCTAGCCCGACTAAAGACAACTCCTTTTAGAATAACTCTGGCCTGGACTCAAGCCCGGAGAAGCTATCCCCCTATAAATTGGCCGAGGACAGGAGAGAGAGAGAGAGAGAGAGAGAGAGAGAGAGAGAGAGAGACAGAGACAGAGACAGAGACAGACAGAGAGAGAGAGAGAAAGGGAGGAGGAGGAGAGGAGAAAGCAGTAGGAAGGTAAAGAGAGAAATGAGGAGGAGAAAAGGGAGAGACTGTTGAAGACGCCGACTCTTGAAGCAACTGAAGGCGAGGAGCCTAAGTGGAGGAGCTGCTGATCCAGGAAAACCAGGCAGTGGGGCCACCACTGGGGTCGCCGACCGGAAAGACGAAACCCACACAAGAGATGATACCCCCTAAAACACCAGCTAAAAAGACAGTGCTGAAGGCTAAGAAGGAGGATGCCTCCCCAAAGGTGACAGGAGAGCCCCACTGTGAGGGAGTACCTACAGGCACACTTGCTGAAGGGACGATGGGGGGAGGAAAGCCAGGTGCCCCGACTAGTTTGTCACCCTCGGACAATCACCATGGGAATGGACAGGTTGATAGTGCAATCGCCAAAAGGGGAATTTCTCCCTCATATCGAGTCTGGAAATGAGGAGGGGAGACCAAACACCCTAGTGTTAGTGCTGGAAGGAACAGAGACAGTAGTGGAGAGTATAACTAGTGAAATAAAGTTATCACTGCCTAAAACCGACGGAGTGGTAGTGTGATACGTGTAGGGGGTGCAGGAGGCGCCTGTGGGGTGACAGGCCCCTCCTGGAGACTGAACACTGGGGCCAACCCCTTCAGGGTGCCTCCAGGGTCCTCCCTGCACCCCCAAAGTGTGACCCCTGCAGCCATGTGGACAAAGGGTAGGCAGTGGAACCTAGGACCTAGTACAGTGAACATGTGCTTCCTTGGTTCTCCTCATATCTACAGCCCAAGGTGAGTCTCTGATATTATGGTACCAGTGAAACTTATCATATTGGCGCCAGGAGTACTTACCCATGTGGCTGTAAAGAGTACATATAGTTTATGTGCTAAATCATGAAGGAGGAAAGACCTCCCATCATCATGGGACTGGTAGATAACCTCTACCAGCCATCACCATGCCCATCTCTCCATTACTCAACCCAGGAGGAGTCAGAGCAGGGTCTGTCCTTATCTCAGGATAGCCCCACAAGGATAATGTACATTATCCATTGGAAACCTGGATTACAACCATTCACATCATATAAAAGTGCCTCCAATTATAGGGTGAGTAAGGCCTATGCATCACCTACCACATGTAGCCTACTGGAGCATGGCCATGTGGGACTGAGTAAAGCCTCCAGGGTGCATGGCCTCCCATCCCATACACTCACTCCTGCATCCCTGCCTGAGTGGTGCTGTGGTCACTCAAATGTCTGACCACCACAACCACTAGCATCCTGCCTATCAAAAAGCACTCACAGAACTTTAGGACACCTTCAAACTTTCTGTTAGCTATACTTTAGAATTCATGATTATATGTGTATGTTTATAAGCCTACTCTAAATTGGAAAAAGACATTAATTTCTTATTCTGCCAATGTAAAACCATTTTGGAATTTTGATAGACAAAGAGTTCTGCAATAGGAGAAAATTCTACCCTAAATTCAACCACCTCAACCCCGAAATGGGACATTAACCAGGCCAATATCAATCAATATCTGGCATAACAGGAAGAATGGACAATTGTTAATGAACACTGACATTTGGATAATCTATATTGCTGATTTTGTGGAATATATTCAGACCCATACTCCAACATCCTCTTCTCATAGAAGACTAAACCTATAATTCAAGACTGTCACTTGTTGACTAGAGAAGAATAAGTATAAGCCAACTGTGGTGTGTACATGTGTGGTGGGAGGACCTGGAGGAAGTTACCTCACAGCCCCCCACCCACCCACCCACCACCACCAGCTAACTGACTCAGTTGGAGGGTCTAGGTTAGAGCCCCCAACTCATCATTGTTGACACAGTCCACCCTGACCAAACACTAATCCTGAACTATACCCTGGTTACTGACTGTTGTTCAAGACTGGAACAGCTGATCTGCAATAGACATTCAGACACCTTACATATTCATCCCAGCCAATAATAATTATTATCTGGCATATGATGATGTGAAGTGTCTATCCCTAACAATAGAAACTGGTTTACACAGCCTGTAGACCACAATTGGAAGATAAACTGTTATCTTACATCTCACTATGGAAGGCAATCTGATATTATGATTTTGAATATGATATCCTCATATTTAGAGTCAGGGTTGTCTTCCTAACTATAGAAACTGGAATGAGGGCAATCTGATATTATGGTTTTAAATATGATATCCTCATATTTAGAGTCAGGAGTGTCCTCTTAACTATAAAAACTGGAGTGAGGGCAATCTGATATTATGGTTTTAATATGATATCCTCATATTTAGAGTCAGGAGTGTCCGCCTAACTATAAAAAGTGGTTTACAGAGTCAGGTGGGAAGTCAATAGGGCCAGAGTAAGAGTCATCAAGATCAACCTAAGAGTCATCAAAGTCAGGTTGAGAATCAATGTGAGGCTGGGAGTTAATCTAAGAGTCAATAAGACATCAGGCTGGGAGTCATCAGAGTTAAGTGAGGAGTCAAGAACATCAACTTTAGGAGTCAACATGGTTGGGTCAAGAGTCAATAATGTCAGTCAGGTTCAGAGTCAGCACCATCAAGCCTAAAGTCAACAGGGTCTGAGAGTCAGGACGAGAGTCAACCGCATTGACCTGAAGGTCTGACTGTGAGATCAACATCAGCATGTAACAGAGAGTCAGCAGAGTCAGGCTTTCAGTCAATAAGATCAGGTAGAGAGTCAACAAGCCCCAGTAGAATGGGATTCAACAAAGCGGTATGTGAGTCATCAAGGTCAGGTTGAATCAACATCAACCTGAGAGTCATGAACATTAGCCTGAGAGTCATGAACATCAGTCAACAAGAATGGGGTGAGAGTCAACAACATCAATTAGGTTAAGAGTTATCAGCATTCAGGCTATAAGTCATCAAGGTTAGGCCAAAGGGTCAACATCCACCTGAGAGTCAAGGAGTCAACCTGAGAGTTATCCACAATAGAATAGAATTAGAGTCAACAGAGAGTCGTCAAGGTCAGATTGAGTCAACAACAACCTGAGTCATGGACATTAGTCTGAAGGTCAACAGAGTCAGACTGAGAGTCAACAAGATTGCAGGGTGAGAGTCAAAACAACAATAAGGTTAAGTCATCAACATTCAGGCTGTGAGTCATTAAGGTTAGGTCAAAAGGGCCAACATGCACCTGAGAGTCAAGGAGTCAGCCTGAGAGTCATCCACAATAGAATTAGAGTCAACAGAGAGTCATCAAGGTCAGGTTGAGTCAACAACAACCTGAGTCATGTGCATCAGTCTGAGAGTCAACAGAGTCAGCCTGAGAGTCAACAAGACCAGGCTGAGAGTCATCAAGTTCAGGCTGAGAGCTAACCATATTGGGCTGAGAGTCATCAGGCTTAGCCTTAGGTAGGCTAGGCAAGAGTCAATATCATTTGGCTAGAAGTCAAATTGACCAGCTTGAAGAGTCATTAGTGCGAGGATAAAGTCAGGATAGGAGTCAACCAGGTCTGGCCATGAGTCAGCATAGTTAATTAAGTGAGTCAACAACAGGAACAGTGACAATCCACAAAGTCAGACTGGGAGTCATCAAGATCAGCCAGGAGTCAGCTGCAGTATTCAGATTGAGTCAGAGTGGCTGGCTGGGAGCCAATCACTACAGAATGAGAGTCAATCAAGTCTGGCTATGAGTAAAGAAGGCCTGGTGGAGAGTCAGCTATGTCCACCAGGGAGTCAAGAAGTCAATATGCTGGGCTCTGTCCGGCACTAAAATGTGAACCTATGATAGACTTAGCAATCAAGCATGGATGACCTGACAGTCAAACCAAGTGTTAATGTAGTTAGGTATATAGCATGTAGTACTAGCTTATGTAGATCAAAGATGCCAGAGGCTGGGCTCTGTCCGGCATGAAAATGTTGTGAACAAATGATTGTGTTAGCAAATGCCAGGATAATGGACTGAACTGTAATATCAAGTGCTAACAAAGTGAAATATGACATGCTGGGCTAAATCTATGTCCGGCACTGCAATCTGTCATGTTCATTATAATGCAAAGCTGGGCTCATTGTCCGGCGCTATGAAGCTGTCATGAAAGTTGGTATATTCAGCTAGGAGGGAAACAGCCACCCACTAATACTGGGCTCAATGTCCGGCACTGGGACTGAATTCATTTTTATCAAAAGCTGGGCTTAATGTCCGGCAATCTGAACAGTCACAAATCTGGTTTACATGTTCAGAGCCAGGAGCTATCCCCTGTAGCACGGAAGGCTCTCCTTTAAGAATGGAATGGGGAAGAGTGTGATACGTGTAGGGGGTGCAGGAGGCGCCTGTGGGGTGACAGGCCCCTCCTGGAGACTGGACACTGGGGCCAACCCCTTCAGGGTGCCTCCAGGGTCCTCCCTGCACCCCCAAAGTGTGACCCCTGCAGCCATGTGGACAAAGGGTAGGCAGTGGAACCTAGGACCTAGTACAGTGAACATGTGCTTCCTTGGTTCTCCTCATATCTACAGCCCAAGGTGAGTCTCTGATATTATGGTACCAGTGAAACTTATCAAAGTAGTAATCACCGGAGCTTCTATAGTAGACATGGAGGAAGGGGTGTGGCTCCTGTCCAAGGACTAGTTGGAGTCAGTGGAGTCGGGGACGGGAGTGCTGAACAGGAGAATTACTCCGGCGGTAAGACCCCTAAAATGATGCCATGACAAGAGGACTACATTGGCCCGGAGGCCGTAAAAGCTTATGCCAGGCAGCTGAGGCAACCGACCAGCATGGGGCTGGGCCTGAGGATTGTGCCGGGAGGCATTATGTCAGCCACGATCCAAAGCTTGCCCAATGGCGACATAGAGCTAGTACAAGTGACTCTGACTAGGTATGTCACTAAAAATTGAAAAGCTGTCTGATCGCTTAGCTTTTAGCACAGCCTGTGATGTTAGTCCATTTTATTTTAGTGTTGCATCTCAGTAGTTTTATACACATTTCAAGGATGTAATAGAATGTAAAAAAATAAAATATCAATTAAAATTGAATATTTTCCAACTTTTTATCTTTGTACCATTTGTCAGAATGGGGACTGCATTCAAACTTTGATTTGATGAAATAACCTCCCCACCCATTAGAGGCAGTGGCAAATCCTTTGTCTGAGGTAAAGAGGGATCTGATGAATCAAAGGGTCAAGGAAGTGAGGGACGACTGTATTCCCAACTAGACGTCCCCCAATGTGGCCAATGATAACGCCGACATACATTAAATTGGGTAAACTTCACAAAAAAAACGGGTTGGTGAAGAACCAGACATGAACACAAAACCCGGGTTTTTCCTGCAAAAACTAAGACACAGACAAAATCCTGGTTTTGGCATAAAAAACTGGGTTCTTGACCTTGAAACCAAGTTTATATCCTCAATGCTTGGGTAATGAATCAAATACTGAGTTTTGGGTACAAAGACCTGGTTTTTGCTTCAAAAACTGTTTTTTTGCCTCAAATACCTGGTCTTCACATGCGAAAACCAAGGATCAAAAACTGAGTCCTTAAAGAGGGGGCTAGCACGGCCAATTTCAACATGGGTACTGGTCAAATATTGTTGATAAACTCGCGGGACCCAGCGGAAAGTTGGCGACAATTTGATTGGTCAATGGGAGTCTACTAATGGGTGGTCAGGTGACTTGTTAACGCGGTATGTCTTGTCCGTGCTAGCCCAACTTTTAAAGGAGGCCTAGCATGGCGAATTTCAACATGGGTACTTGCCAAAAGATCATTCACAATTTCGCAGGTACAAGCGGAAAATTTGGACTCTCTGATTGGTCAAGGGGTAGTCAGGTGACTCACTAACGCGGGTACGTCTTAGGCTTATCCGTGCTAGCCCCCCTGTGCAAAAACTCAGTTTTTGTCCCGAAACTTAGATTTTGTCAAAAACCTGTTTTTTGCAGACCAAAACTGTGTTTTTGTTGCTAAGTCGTAGGTCCAAGTCTTGCTGCAAACACTCAGTTTTTGCAAGCAAAACTGGGATATTGAGTCAAAAACCTGTTTTTTTTTTCAAGTTTACCCAATCAGCTTGCCATAGCAGTCAATCAGCTTGCCATAGCAGTCAATCAGCTTTCCATAGCCGACTGCCAGCCACAGTAACCGCACAGTAGCACTGAGGCACAGGGGGGGGGGGACCAGTGCTTCGGCACCATCTCGTGGCAAATGTAACATTCATGTTTGTGTGTATAGCTCAGTATGCCTGAGGAAATGTGTCAAATATCCTATGATACATTTATATCAAATATACTTCACTCTATGTAATGGGTCCAGTTTAGCTGCATTTCAGTGTATTAGTATGGAGAAATCCATCCTGTTTCAGTTGATAATGGGTTGTTCTAAAGGTCAACTTTGAGCATTTCATAAAAATAATTGAGTTGAGATCCATTAAATCAACTATTTGTGAAAATTATTTCAATGTCTAATGTATGAGGGGGTGCAGTAGAGAACATTGGAGCACCACTCCTAGAGAGTGAGAAAGATATTCCAATTACCACTAATATGAGTTCAGAGAAGTCATTTCTGGTACATTTCATGTTTGCTTAGTTACCATGCCACTCACACGATGTCTCCACTGTGCCATACTTTGACCATTTCCTTGCCTTCTAGCTCTGTCAGACATGGTTCCACAACTTAACCAATATGGCAGGCCAGCGATTGGTCGGCTTCGATGTTAGCCCTGGAAACAAGGAACGACTTTTCACCACTTTGACACAAGTAAATTTGGTGAAAATTTGGTTCAGCAGAAATTCTTGTGAAATCTTGTGAATTTCACGAGTTCTTCACATTTTATTGTCAGATGCATGTAGGCCTACATGTGAAAGTCATGTGAAATTCACATGAAATCGCATGAATTTCATGTGACTGCTGAATTTCACGTGAATTGCTGCTCACAAATTCACATGAATTCACATGATCAATAACGTGAATTACACCAAATTTTCTTGTGAAATCACATGAATTTCACGTGAATTCACAAGAAATTGTTTCTAGGGAGGATGTTCCTGTAGTTGGCTATGTGTTCTTATGAGAAATGAAGTTGTGGAACCAGCGAAACACACCCAGGGCAAACTGCATCATCGTAAAAGTGCTGTAGTTGAATGCAATGCCTATCTGATAGCTGTAAGAAACTGCAATATTTTATAGCCTGAGATTGAACTGTCTCAAATTGAACAAGCAAATGTAAGCCTATTGCAGCCCGGCCATTGTGCCACTGAGACAGTACCCCAGGTACACAAGGAACATACACCTCTGCAGATCGAGCCCATACAGCCCTGCCCATACCAAGTTTTTTTATGATTTTCGGCCGAGTTTGTTGACATTTTTAGTGCCACTGAAAATGTGAGACTGACACTGTCATTGTCAGTGACGACTGATTTGTTTATAGTGCCTCTGAAAATGTGAGACTGACACTGTCAGTGACGACTCGCGCTGACCCCACCTCGGAATTACCTGGCCCTGGGGTTTATATAATAGCGTGGTGACGACTGACACTGTCAGTGATGACTGATTGTGAGTTTTCCAGTGATGACAATTCCCCCCGCTGACAGTGACGGTATCACAATATTAGCAAGAAGAGTAAGATTACAGCTATTCTCTCTCTCTACAGTTCATGATATGGGGCCATCCATAAATGACATCATGCAAAATTTGACCCATTTTTTACCCCCCTCGTCATGTTTTTTGCCAATTTTGCAATGCTGAAGGTAGATGGAAAATTTATTTTGTCATGCCGGTCCTGACCCCCCTCCCCCTTTCAGCATGACATCATTTGTGGATGGCCCCTATTAGATATATCTACCAAAGGGAGTGACCTGATATCATCAGTCGTCACAGACAGTGTCTGTCTCACATTTTCAGTGGCACTAAGGGAGTAATCATTATTTATCAACAGGGGGTTGTAACAAATAACTATGTTACAATACAGTGAGTTGAACGCCGATCAACTATGGGGGTAGGGTGTCGGAGTGAGATGCAGGGTGGGGGAGGCATACAAGTGAGACGTGGGTGAGGGGGGGGGTTGTCAGAGTGAGAAGCAGGGTCTGGAGAAGGTGTAAAAGTGAAATGCAGGGTGGGGGGAGGGTGTCGGAGTGAGACACAGGGTCTGGGGAAGGCATAAAAGTAAAACGCCAGTGGGGGGAGGTTGTCGGAGTGAGACGCGGGTCTGGGTAAGGTGTGAAAGTAAAATGCGGGAGGGGGGGTGTTGGAGTGAGAAGCAAGGTCAGTAGTATAGTATGTATCGGAACGGGACTATAGCTAATCTAAGGATATTACTCACTGGGCATGCAGCCAATCAGAGGCCTCCCTTTTGGCGGGGAATTTAAATGTGGGGTCATGTGACCTAGACCCCCGTGGTGTGGCGCCAAAATGGACCAATCAGAGCCCTATTTTTTGGCGGGAAATTCAAAAATGGTCACATGACCCAAACCCCTTGTGGTGTGCCGTCCTCTGATTGGCTGGCTGTTTAGGTCACATGACCTCTATTATGCAAATTTGAATGGACCAATCAGAGGTCGTCATTTTGGTGGGAAATTTAAAAAAATTTGGTGACGTCACTTTATTTTTTTTTTATTTTTTGCCAAAAAAAAAAATGGAGACCTCTGATTTGTTGGCTGGCTGGCTGTCCACACGTCATACCATCAGTCAGCTGTATGCAGCAAGCAAGCAAGTAGTTATATGACCTTATTAGCATAAAGAAGTGTGGTTTATTATGTAGATGAGGGTGCGACTATAGTGAGATATTTTTTATATAAATAAAAAAAGGCAAGCTGAAAGCTTGCCAAGAAAAAAAACACAAAAAAAACAGGAAATATTTGGGGAGGGGAGGGGGGCCCTTAGGGTGGGGGGGGCCTTTGGGGGAACCATTGGTTGGGGGGGCCTTTGGGGTGGGTGGGGCCCCTTTTTTTTTTTTAGTAAACCCGCCCTTTGGCTAGGGGTGGGTTTAGTAAAAATAAAAACTTAAACAAATTTATTTCATTTTTTTATTTTGATAAATAATATTTACACTTTATGATTTACAAGTTGCTAAATGCAAATTCACACTCTCTACATAATATAGACGAATATCGGAGAGGGACATGGCAGAACTCACACATTGAGATGTACACATTAGACTTTTGTTTGTCATAATTCAGATTGTACATGGTGTAATCTTGGTGTACAACTTTGGAGGAAGTACCCTCTTGAAATGAAGAATAGGTGTAAGCCATATTTCCCATCCACATCTCATCGATATGACAAGTGAAATCCACTGAAGCGCTATACCAAGTACTCCATTCGGTTTGTCTGGACATGATACTTCTCAGTTGAGCAGCTGGTACACCGGGGTAAGGAACTTTGCTACACAACATTCAGTCGACACACTTTTGACAAAAAGAGTCGAATGGTCCATTTGAACAATGACACATTTTTCTCCAGAAGTCTGAGCTCGCTTGCAAAAGAGAAAGCAACGTGTTGATTGATTCTATTGTATATCGCCTATTGACGAAAGCACACGTGTTCTCGTCATGGAATTGATATACTCCTATAACTCTCTCTGTGACGCTACTAACCACTCTTTGAAACGTATCTTTGAAACACACACTCAAAGAATCAAATACATCATTAGAAACGAACACTTTATGAACACCTTGGTTTAACAACGGAGTCTTAAAAAACAAAACATCTGATGAAGCTATTATTTCCCAAGTGAAAATGGGATCGCAAGTACACATTGTCTTGTTTTTTGGTTTTTTTTCAATACTGATACACGAGGTAAGTCGGTGGACAAAGTAGATGAAGTAAATACAACAACAAAGGGTATTATCTCACTGGCTTATCTACATCTACATTTTTTCCTTTTTTTTTTATTATTTTCATAACTCTAAAGCACTCGTCATCACTCTGTCAGAATGTACGCGATGCTTCACATATAAGTAACTCAGTCCCTTTTTCTCTATCGTGTAAGTGTGCATTTTGTTTTCTATTACTTTAAAATTTGTATTAACAGTGCGGATAGTTTTTCGTTTCAAAAGAACAGCCAAGAAGTCTTTGGGTTCTTGAACGTTTTGTTTTTTTATGATGCCCTTTGCACTCCATTTCTTTGATTTTCTTTCACCTGTCGAGTCTTTATCGTAGCAAATGTAAGTCTTGGAGTTGAGACTTAGAATCCCATCTTCCTCCCACTCGGATTTGAAAAGACCCGGAGTTCTCTGATCGTGAACGTAGTGTTTCTGACAACAAGCGAGGGGGATCCATTCTTTGACGGCTTGGGTTTTTATCTTTACGAAAAGCTCTAAGTGCTCATCGCACACCGCTGTTGGAATCCAGTTTTGTTTCTCTTTAAAGTTCGATTCTCTCAGGGCGGGTTTCATGAGTTGGTCCAACGATTCACCGCTGAGAGCCATGTAAAGACTGTCAGTGTCCATTTGACAAAGAGCGTAATCGCGTCGATTGATAAATTTATCCAAAAAGTCAAACGTGAACTCTAACATTTTCAACTTGGCGTACTGGTACACCATGAATCCTATTTGAATAGGAAGATTGTTCCTGACTGTTTTCGGTTGCAGTTCGACTTCAAAGAGATCTGTGCTCAACTTTGTACCCTTTTTGAACCGCCAAGTTTGTTGCAAATCGTTTTACCGTACATGGTGTTTCCCATCAACTTGTAACCGTCTGACAGAATTTTCTCGTTCGCGTTTACGTCACCACATCTTCGCGCCGCGGTTACTTCGTCTGCGAAACCGGTGAAGGGACTTCTAGGAAAGTATTCTATGAACAGGTGCACTTCGGTGACTGTTAAACCGTGATCCAAATACCACTTAAGAAGTGTTCCCAAGAGAATCTTTTTTCCGTGGTAACTACCTATCAAGGATCTTTGAGGGCAGTTCATCAGGTTTTCATTGTTCGCAAAATCTGTCATATGAGGTCCTATGTCGGATTTCGAAATGGTCACGTTCTTGAAAACAGGAGTCATTTCTTCGAAGTATTCACATAGGTTAGGAGGAGTAGTAATGTCCACCTGAATCAAACCGAACATTTTCCCGTCTTTCACAGAGGATATAATACCTTCCAGTGTTGTCCGAACGCCATAACCTGCGGATCCTGGTGTTTCATCTTTCTCCATTCACACTCCCATAAAATGATAAACTTGTGACCTAGAGCTTTTTAAGTAAGTGCTTACTCTAGCTGTTCTGTCACGTTTCTCATCCCTGTCTGAAGTACAAGGATATTTGTGCAGTGGTACGCACTCGTGAGCGTGGAACCAACACCCGTGAAATCGGAAAACGGTGATAGAGGACGGGTGAAAACCGTCTACACGAATTTTTTGACTACCTAGAGAAACCTCCCCCCCCCCCCCCCGTTGAAAGCGTGGTGAAGTTTCACGCTGTGGGCGTGCTCCACATAGCGCAACCACTCTAAAGCACTCTTAGAGTGTCTTTGCCTGATTTTCAGTTTGAACTCGGTCTCGGGTCGTCTCACCAGGTAATAACCTGTGCAGTGTGCTGGGTCTCTGTGGTTTGAAAAAGGAACCGTAAAGTCAAACCCGGAAGGGAGATGCCGTCTTTGAACATGTCGATGTTGCGCTCCCTGAAAAATTTAGCGTGATTATTCAGTGCCTCTATGAAGGGTTTCACGTCTTTGTTGTTGTAGTGGATCAAGTAATCTCTGAAAGTTTGCATGTTCTGTTCGGACCAAACTTTTTCACATTAGGCGTAGTCAGTTTCAGACATCTTGGTACCAGTCAGTTTGCTGTCGAATGCAGATCTTGGTGGTAGTGTTCTGTTTTCCAGTTTCCTGGTAGATGTCATCCATTCGTAAGGAAAGTGTCCTTTGTGCTGATTTCTGGTGAAAGCTAGCAGATAATTCGCGTAGTTATAACCAGGTGCCAAATAGTTTACTACGTCCAAGAAAGCAATGTGTCAAGTGTAAATCGCCAAGTATTGGTTACCATAATCTCCCGCGTATAAGGCACAGCCCGCGTATAAGGCGCACCTAGAGTTTTGGAAAATTCTCAAAAAAATGAAAAATTCATAACTTTGGTTCTACTGAATGAATTTTCAAAATTCAAAAACCTATGGGTAGCTTGGGCCACCTTGGGCCCTCCTGGGCCCCATTTTGTCCTATTTTGACCATGGGGGCATGTAAGATATCAAAAGAAAGGCCTTGGTGTCCCCCTTGTGGATCCAATGAGAACTAAAACCCCCCGTATAAGACGCACATTATATGCGGGAGATTACGGTACTTCTCTTTATGACGCTGAATTCTTCGTTCTCTCGCTCTTTGGAGGAGAAAAACGAGTGAAGCTGTACTTTGATCAGATTTAAGTCATAGCGCCCCGAGTTGAAACCTACGACCGGAACTTGGCGGAGATATCTTAAAAGTCTCTTCTTCAGTTCAATGAAAGGGTGTATTGTTCGAGTTTCATTGAAGTCGACACCAGGAGGACTGAACGCCTCCTCAAGGTGGAGAGCTTCAGCTATCTTCTCATCTTAACTTCGCTAACATCGGTCGGTAAAGTTCTAGCACTGCTTCTCCGATGATTTTGCCGGTGTCGTTTATAATTCAAAACTTTATCCAACAAGGGGTCTGAATCTGTGTTGGATTGTCTCCTGACCTGGAAAGTCGGATGCGACACTAGCGGACAGAGGGACTGACACGTGTTTGGTGGACAGCTCTTTGGGCGGTTTGAAGAAAGCTTCGAAATCAAAGGTAATTTTGTAAGGGTACATTTTTGAATTTCCGTCGGGAGGAAAAATGGAAAAATTTGCTAGTGCTTCGAAAACCGTTTTTCAAATTTTGGTAGATTCCACCTACGTATTTCAAGGCGTCTTGTCTGCAAGGGGAAAGTTGGTTCCTGTGTCTTTTCAGTAAGAACTTAGTCGTAAACGCCAACTTATACTCGGGACATTCGTAGATGCCAGCATATTCATTGAAATCCGTAACTATGGACATGTGCAAACCGTGTGTCACGGACAGGTGTAGGTTGACTTTACCTCGGGCGGCCGATGTTTTGGAAGGTGGCCTGATCAGGGTAACTCGTTTTTTCAGGTTCTGACCCCTCACTTTACGGGTGGTGTAAACTGCTATTTGTATATCGAACAAGTTCTCTAACACGGGTAAGTCGCTGATGACCAAACCTGGAAAGGTTTCAGGATTCGCAGTGGAATCGAACAGACGCAACAATTTTTTTCCCTGTTGGGAAAATCTAACACACCTCCTCTCTTTTTAAGTCGACCCGAATGGGTAACCCTACCTCCTATGGGGAATTCTATGGGTCCCATGTAAACACAAACGTTCAAATTGCTGGTAAAAAACTTTCCACTTGGTGTCAGAGTCGCAAAGTTTCTGTACTTCTTCGGAAGTGATAGTGTTTTCCATGAGGGAGAGAAGCTCTTCCAAATTTCTGAATTAGTTATGGTGGAGAGGGGATGTAAAAGAGATGCATTGTTTTGGGAGGCGTGAAAGTAGTGTAGCTTGTTTCTGTTTCTCTGTGTTGTAAAATTAAGCCTACTGACAAACCCACTTTGTATCTGAATCTTTGCATGATGTGAATCTGATGCAAGGTGTCTACAGCGTCACTCAACTCATCGGTTGGTAGTCTTAAGTTTGTTACACTCATGAGACTCCCGTGTGCCCTGACTCCTGTTTATATTGCAGGCCAATTCCTGGTGAACATTTCCTCACCCTCCGATACAGTGCGTATTATCGGAGGAATAGTCACTTTGTCGAGAGATTCGCGTTGACGGGATTTTTTGCCAATTTCCTTCGCCGCATAGAGGACAAAATTTAGGTATTACCCTACATTTTTTAACGTGCCTGTCGTAATTGTACACCCTTTTAAATTTTTTGAAACACTTTTCGCAGATATGATGATCCATTTTCACTGAGTTACTTATATCTATTTACCTGTACACCTATATAGGCAACATACCTACACAAAGTTTATACATCTACATTCACGTCATATAAAGCATATGTCAGCACTAGCTCACACACGTTTCAATCAAAATTTATCAAGAAATTCAAGAATAATCTCTTTTTTGTCATCCAGTTCTTTCAGTCCCTTGGTCGAAAGCGTCACACCGTCCTGTGTCGGAGTTTTCTGGGGTCCTTCGTACCTGCGCACGTGGATGACATTCTTACCCTTGTAATAGCTGACAGCAACATACAGCGAGCTTTCCGGATCCAGAAAGACGAACCATGTGTTGTAATTGGGTAGTCCTTGGGAAACTGCTCTGTCACGTATCCGTACCTCCTCTTGGATGTCAGTGACGGTCGCTATTAGCTTGAGGAGTGAGTCAGTGGTGAAGTTTACTTTTCTGGTGGGCGTCGAGGTGCACTTTACGGCACTGTAGCGTTCCTTGGAGATCCTAACCCCTTCGAGCCAGATCTCAAGCTTCAAATTGTCGATGAAGAACTCCAATCTGGGGACTGTGGAAGGTGTAGGTGGTTCACATTTCACTACCGCTTTTCTCTTCTTGGACGCCTGGTCACCACTCTTGGTAAAACTCCTCTTGATACCCGTAGAGGGTTTCAAAGTAAGAAGAGAAGTACCATCAGTGTGAGCTGAATCAACAGCAGAACCAGCAACAGGAGCAATGCCCGCGTCGGTATCTCGCGACTTTTGAAAAGATGATAGCCACACCCTGTCCTTTGTTTTTGTGGAGGGTGAGTAAGTCAGAGAGGTAAGAAAAAGTTCACTCCGACTCTGCTCGACGTCTGTGTCCCCTGGTGGATAGCAGAAGCCGGTGGTTCTTAACGAGTTCACCATAGCGGAGGTGAGTAGATCTGGTGATTTTTGAGGAGTCAACTCTTCCTGCTCCTCCTCCTCTTCCTCTGTTTCTACCAAGTGGTGGGTCTTCAAATAATCCGTATGAGTGCAATCGTGTGTGTCTATGTCAGCTGTAGTTGCACCAGCACAGACTTATCCAGCGTTAGCATCAGCATCAGCAACAGCAGCAGCAGGAGCAGCAGCAGCAGCAACGGGGGTATAAAACATTGGTGTCCAGTAAGGAGGTGTATAAGACACACCGTCAACAGCAGCTCCGACGTTATCAGCAGCAGTACCAGCACCAGCAGAGGCACCAGCAGCAGCAGTAGTAGCAGCAGTAGTAGCAGTAGTAGTAGCGGCACCAGCAGTAGTAGCAGCAGCAGCAACACCACCACCACCACCACCACCAGAAGCAGCAGCAGTAACACCACCACCACCCGTTACACCATGTGGGTTGTAAGCAGGAGCAACTGCAGTAGTACCATCTTCAGCAGCAGGAGAAGACAATGAAGTCTTGTTGGTCCTTCTCGTCTTCCTTGAGAACTGTAGCTTAGGCGGTCTTCTACTCATGGTGAGGGTTGCAAAGAGAGTGCAAGTGAATGAAATTTTTCTCCCTCCCTTATATACGCCTCTGGAGATAAGTCGCTTAGTGCAGTTTGAATAGATGAAAGGTGGCTTTGACGTCTCTTCTTAGAAAAGAGGATTAATCCTGTAGTCACAACAGAAGAGGTCCTCGCTTGGTAGGAGGACTATAAATTCAATTTTCACCTGTCCTCCACAGGGAAATAAACAATAAAAGAATCCGGATAAAAGCTTCACTCCATTCTTAGATCATCAAAGGTTAGGTGGAAAAAAAAGAAAGTTCCAGCAAGATCGGCTTTTGATATCTTTTTTAAGAGCTCTAATCCTATGACCACAGAGATCCTCACTCGGTAGGGTGTCTATAAATCTAATTTCACCTGCCCTCCACAGGTAAACCAAACCGTAGGAGGATCCAGATGAAAGTTTGTCTAAATAGGATTAGAAAACTTCAAAGAGTAGTCCGTAATTACACACCCCTCTTAACAAAAGGAGAAGTGAAAATTAAGAAATCTCATAATACCTTAACGAGCGAGCCTCCCTCACACCTGTAAAGTAGATTAAGCTAATTATCGCAGTTTAATTCCCTTTAATCGCGTCAAAATACAGTTATCACAATACCTTTCCACCTGTTTTATGTCAACAGATCTAAAAGATAAGTCGCTACACAGAATGAAAGCAATGACCCTAATTTTCATCAAATACACTTGTCACAAAGTCTTTCCCCCTGTTTGATCTTAACAAATTCAAAAGACTCATGCTGATAAGCCGCTACGCAGAAGGGAAAAGGTGGTGGTAAGTATCCAGCTGGAAATAGGCTTAGATCATCCTATATAAAGCACCCCAATTTCTCTTTGGAAATTTGCTGACCACTATGACTACCGCACCTACTGCCACTACCTTTACCATCACCAGCACCACCTATCCGCCGGCTCCCTGCCTACCTGCTCGCCGACCTTCATGAAGTGATTTCTGAAGTTTTTGCAGGCGAGATGAGTCTTGAAAATAACCCCTCTCTATCTGACTCTGACGTATGTGAAGTGAGTGTACAGGATCATGTCATGTGTGAAATGAAATTTACATATAGCGATCGTTTGCTTCATGAAATAGGAAGGCTGTTAGTTGGATCTTGGAAGAAATTGGGAATCTACTTCGACATCCCCTATGAGCGTCTGCAGGAGATGGTCATTATCAAGACGGTGCAGGATAAGTGTATGGAGATGTTCCAAACTTGGTGGTCTAAAACTACGGATCATGCCAGATGGGGAGAACTCCACCACGCCTTCATGAGTGTTTATCGACAAGATCTGTTACTTCAGTCGCAGAGCTTTTTCAAGATGCACAAATTGGATTACAACAATCCCGACCAGTTTTTAATGGAGAGGTACGTATTTAGGTTTGTCGTCTGAAAAGCTAAATAGAATCGCTCAACAACCGGAACAAGATGTCTCTCCACGCCTTCAATGTGTTGAAAATGTGGCAAGCTAAACCTGACAGTACACATCATCAGCTCATTCGAGTGCTGATGGATGACATGCAGAGGTTTGACGTGGCCAGATATATATTGCTTCACTTTGAAAACAAAGAAAAAGAGATGCTACGTAGAGAGTAATTGTGGAAGGGCGTGGTGACTTATGTAAAGGAGTAGGAGGTGTGCCCCACAGGAATCCCATCTTAAGTCGCTACACAGGAACGTGGTGATGGAGATAAAAAGTATGCAGCTGGAAAGGGGATTAAGCACATCTATATAAACCACTTACGGCACATCTCTACTGTCTCATTTACCACCTCGCCTACCACTGATACGTCCACACTCGGCACAGCTACCACCGTCGTCACTGATCGCACCACGTTACCTACCTACCGTAATCTCCCGCGTAGAAGGCACAGCTCGCGTAGAAGGCGCACCCCCAACTCAGAGAAAGCCTTTTCACATAGAAGGCGCACCTACCTCTTCTGGATCGATTTCTGGAAAAACCCGCGTAGAAGGCGCCCCCCCCCAACTCACAGGGGGGCTGTTTCGCGTAGAAGGTTGACACCTACTGGTGTCAACAAGCTTTTTTTATTGCTCCAAAGTACACAAATTTACATGTTATGAACTCATAATTGATATTAGATCAATATATAAAGGTTAGCTATCGATTTTGGGGTGTTTTCCTTGGGCACATCAATCAGTCTCCCAATTGAAAGTCAGAAAAACCTGTGTATAAGGCGCACCCCAAACTCAAGGCAATGTCCCTCCCGCATATAAGACCCAGCAGCATTTTGTTTGGCGTAGAAGACGCGCCATCTATGCGGGAGATTACGGTACCTAACTACCTACCTACCTAAGAGAATGGTCAGGTATGCATGTTTCGTCGATTTATCAAGGAGTCTCAACACTTTCGACACAACTATGTGGAATAAACCCTGTCCTTTCACAGAGAAACTCGCCGCCCACGGATTCTTTTACATCGGAGATAAGGACTTTGTTCAATGCTACCAATGTGGAGTCGCTATACACACATGGTTAGAAAGTGACGACATCACCATGGAGCATTTCAGACATTCTTCTACCTGTCCGTTGGCCTCGGAAGGCATGAATCTAAGTCCACAGAGCAAAATTTTGCTCACGGCAATGTTGAAGAAATTGAACTCTCTGGACTACGAGTTGCAGCTTTTCAGAAATAAGCGTGGAGGAGTTTTTACTTTTGAACAAGCAACTGCTATGTTTTCTAATGCTGTAACGTCAGAGGACATAGTAGATAAATTAGAAACAACATACAATGTATATACACCAGACACCACAGACAACATATATGAACCGACCAAAGACCATCCAAGAATCGTGATTCATGTATAGATAAGACACCGAGATAGTTTGTATGTTAAAAAAAAATGAAAATGAGATTACGACAAATAAAAAGTGGAATGTGCACTACTCCATATGTGGGTTCTATTGTATTTCTATTTAATATTTAACTACCTTATGTAAATTTTACTTTTACTAAACCCGCCCCTAGCCAACGGGTGGGTTTACTAAAAAAAAGGGGCCCCACCCACCCCAAAGGCCCCCCCCACCCCCCAATCGAATGGTTCCCCCAAAGGCCCCCTACCCCAAGGGCCCCCTCCCCTCCCCTTGCATACAGCTGACTGACGGTATGACGTGTGGACAGCCAGCCAGCCAGTCAGCCAACCAATCAGAGGTCTCCATTTTTGTACCTAACTACCTACCTACCTAAGAGAATGGTCAGGTATGCATGTTTCGTCGATTTATCAAGGAGTCTCAACACTTTCGACACAACTATGTGGAATAAACCCTGTCCTTTCACAGAGAAACTCGCCGCCCACGGATTCTTTTACATCGGAGATAAGGACTTTGTTCAATGCTACCAATGTGGAGTCGCTATACACACATGGTTAGAAAGTGACGACATCACCATGGAGCATTTCAGACATTCTTCTACCTGTCCGTTGGCCTCGGAAGGCATGAATCTAAGTCCACAGAGCAAAATTTTGCTCACGGCAATGTTGAAGAAATTGAACTCTCTGGACTACGAGTTGCAGCTTTTCAGAAATAAGCGTGGAGGAGTTTTTACTTTTGAACAAGCAACTGCTATGTTTTCTAATGCTGTAACGTCAGAGGACATAGTAGATAAATTAGAAACAACATACAATGTATATACACCAGACACCACAGACAACATATATGAACCGACCAAAGACCATCCAAGAATCGTGATTCATGTATAGATAAGACACCGAGATAGTTTGTATGTTAAAAAAAAATGAAAATGAGATTACGACAAATAAAAAGTGGAATGTGCACTACTCCATATGTGGGTTCTATTGTATTTCTATTTAATATTTAACTACCTTATGTAAATTTTACTTTTACTAAACCCGCCCCTAGCCAACGGGTGGGTTTACTAAAAAAAAGGGGCCCCACCCACCCCAAAGGCCCCCCCCACCCCCCAATCGAATGGTTCCCCCAAAGGCCCCCTACCCCAAGGGCCCCCTCCCCTCCCCTTGCATACAGCTGACTGACGGTATGACGTGTGGACAGCCAGCCAGCCAGTCAGCCAACCAATCAGAGGTCTCCATTTTTTTAAATTTTTTTTTTTTTTGGCAAAAATTTAAAAAAAAAATAAAGTGACGTCACCAATTTTTCAAATTTCCCAACAAAATGACGACCTCTGATTGGTCCATTCAAATTAGGGTCATGTGACATTATTTCCATAATAGAGGTCACGTGACCTAAACAGCCAGCCAATCGGAGGGCGGCACACCACAGGGGGTTTGGGTCACTTGACCATTTTTGAATTTCACGCCAAAAGGGAGGGCTCTGATTGGTCCATTTTGGCACCACACCACGGTGGGTCTAGGTCACACCACCCCACATTTGAATTTCCCGCCAAAAGGGAGGCCTCTGATTGGGCGCATGCCCAGTGAGTAATATCCTTAGATTAGCTATGGTCCCGTTCCGATACATACTATACTACTAAGGTCTGTGGAAGGCGTAAAAGTGAGATGCGGGGTGGGGGGAGGGTGTCGGAGTGAGACGCAGGGTCTGCGGAAGGTGTAAAAGTGAGACACGGGATGGGGTGTCCAAGTGAGACTCAGGGTCTGCGGAAGACGTAAAAGTGAGACATCGGTCTGGCAGAGGGCATTAAGGTGAGACGTGGGTTGGGGGAGGGTGTTGGAATGAGACGCAGGGTCTACAGAAGATGTAAAAGTGAGATTTGGGGTGGGCGGAAGGTGTCTGAGACGCAGGGTCTGGCGGAAGGCGTAACAGTGAGATGCAGGGTGGGGGGAGGGTATCTCAAGAGAGATAGAGAGATTTAACTGTGGGAGGGGGAGACAATAAATTGGATGATTCAAAGATTGGGTATAAATCCTGAAAGATCGACGAGCTTACTCCACTGACTTTAGTACCATACAATGTCTCCAATTCAGAGCTCAATTAACATATAGACTGAAAGTTTGGGAATGATTAAGATATAGACTGAAAGTTTGAGAATGAAAAGTTGGAGATGTGAACAAGAAAGATAAGTTAAGATTTGAAGTTGGGGGGGGGGGCATATGACACAATTTTTTTTACCTGGGTGTACTTGTGCATCACTGGAAGTTTGGTATGTTGAGTTTAAAGTTTGCGGGGGGCCAAAAAATATGATTGCATCAACATTTATTGGAAGTTTGGGGGAGGGAGAAGTAATATGTCACAAATTTTGAACCTGCATGTAATTGGAGATCAGCATGTTAAGTTTCATGGGGGGGGGGGGAACCCCATCCTGAAAGATTGAGAGAGATCAGATAGTGATTTAAATTTCGGGGGGGGGGGGGTAAGGAATTGTGTGATTCAAAGTAAAAGTCCTGGATTTACACTGTGGGCTGTTTACACTATCCCAGCGCCAAAGGCGCTGGTCATACTCTAGTCTGCTACAACTTGTAGCACAAGGTGGCGCAAAGTAGCGATGACAGCCAAAAATCAAGACCTCAACAGAACTCCACAATCTATGTATTAACTGAAAGGGCTTAATATTTGCGTTTAAAGGCTTTTTGAATTAAGTTGATATTCCCAATAGAGAGATCTTTATGGCAAGCTAAAAAATCTAAATATTAATTTCTTTCTGTTAAATAATACCTCTAGATGTTTAAAAATCGCTAAAAATCGCTAGAATCAATTTTTATAACACCAGATCATTCTTAATCAAAAATTCAAGAAGAATTACTCTGTATATTCGTCCTGCTTGGCAAAAAACAATATGACTTCTTCATGTGACTCAAACAGGGTTGTCTGACAGAATCACCAAATTCACTTAAATGTTCACTCTCTGAATGGGTAAAAAAATATGAAATGCAGTAAACTAGTGTACCAGTGAGTTAGAGCTATATTTCCCCTTCAATTTGGTGTAAATTTGGTGTAATTTTGTCCAATAGAACCCTCAGAATTGAATTTGCAGTACCAGGTGTTTTGCACTGTGACAGATATAGGGAGTGTTGAGCTGTATTTGGCTGTCATCGCTACGCAAAGCTGCATCGCTACGCAAAGGCACTGGGCTCTCCCCCTGCATGGGCGTGGAAAGCAGGGGGCACATGCCCCCCCCCCCCCCCCCCCCCCCACTTTTGGCCAACTCGATCCTCAAAGGTCAAAACTAAAAGGTCAAGCAAAGGGAGGTCAAAAATTGCAGAAAACCCCCGTGGTCCCACCCACTCTGAAACTGCTTACCACGCCCCTGCCCTGACTGAAGCAGGGCGAAAACAGGGCGAAAGGGGGGAACCCCTGCTGGGAATGCGAGATGACCTATTTTCTTGCGGCTCATGGATTGGTTCGAAACTAGGTCAATGCGTAGGTGGATTGCCCGGATGTACACAAACAATTCCTATTACCTACATTCTCTTTAGCCTCCCAGAGCAGCTTTAGCCCCCTGTATGGAAGGGACACTGCATGACGTGCAGTAATAAACCTTTCCCCCGTCGCTAAATGTATCAATAAAACTGTTGGTACTAGGATGGGTGGGATAATTGGTAGCACTAGCAGGTGCCCGTAGGCGTAGCAGGTGCGCGCTACCAGCACTGCCCTATAGTGCCCAGGTAGCAGCTCACCAAATCAAATGTAATGACCTCGCCAGACATTGTAGGCTCATCATTATTTCTTAGATAAGAGCGTGCGGGGAGGTTGAAAGCTAGCTGAAGGTTCGTTTTTGCTGGATGTGAACAAGGTGGTGGCCAAAGCCTTACTAAAGCCTCTTGGACTGTCCCTCTTGCTGCCAGTCTTAATGTATGCTGACGTCACGGGTCAAAGGTCGAAATTGTCCATGGTCATGAATCTGTGAACCCCAAATCCCATTGGCACGTTACATGACGGTGAGTGTTTTCTGAATATTATTTTGCTGATAAAATTTTCAGGGAAGGGATCGCACGGGGAAGCCGAAAGGCGAGAAAGCCTTTCAGTGGGCCGATTTGTGGGGGCAGGCGGACCTGCGCGGTGGCTGGGGGAGGGCTGTCATACAGCGACGACATTTGTAAACTTTAGGTTGTGTGGCACTGACGCTCCCTCGGCCGTGTCTGCCCTGAGTGGTTTCCCAACGACGCATTTCACCACCGCTGTCTGACCGGGGTCCCCTGGTTCTTGTCGGGTAAATTATGCTAGTCCACACCACTATGGAGCTCAGCACAGGTTTTCCTGACCGCCGGGAAGTACCAGCCCACCATGTACTGGCCTCCTCCCCTCTTGTGGCATGAATGGAGATCCAGAGTCTGCGCCGATAACTTTGGTCTCCACCACCGCCCAGCCCACCTTCACCGGCTCACGCCATTGGGCCAGACTTGCCCGGTGACGCCATTGCTGAGCTCTACATGGGACTCAACATCGAATGAGCGCCCGTGCCCTTACTTGGGACGTATTGCGGTGGTGGTAGCCAGATGTGGTAGCGGCGGTGCTAAATGCAGATTGGGTGGACTGGGGGAAGGGATCAAAATGAGGTGGGCTGGTGTAATCGGTTGGTATAGTGGCTGCTTTATTCAAGGCCCACATCATGGTCAGGCCCAGGGTCCTTCCCGGCCTTCGCCCGACCATCAGCCGGGAGGAAGAGGAGGGGAGGCCGGCGGGCTCTGCCTCTGGCTTTGATGGCAGTGATGCAGACCCGGGGTAGCGTCCACCAAATCTCTTGACTTTTCGCGGTCCGCCAGCATCTCCCGACAAACGTTTTAGTCATCTGCACTGGATAGTCTTTAGACCCCTCAGTGCCTATAGTTTAGCGGGTTTAGCTGTCTCAGGTCCGTCAGGACGGAAGGACATTCCTTCGTTCTCAGGCTGTTGGTAATGCCTGTGCCTACCTACCCGGGGCTACGTCCAAACGCTGTCGACAAAGAATATGATGAATCCAAACCAAAGGCGAAACAGTCAAATCCTCTCTCCCCGAGACGCATATCCTCTCGTAGATACCTTTAGTTTAAATAAAATAAGATAGGCATTCTCTCTTTATGGCCTAAGGCTAAGCAGGTCTAATCATAGCCAGTCGACTAATCTTTTATCGAGTGACAATGAATCAATTGCATTTGAGTCTGGTGATTCATTCTTTGGCACACTTCAAATGACATTGACAACCAAAGAAAATAATGTAGATCTCATTTCCTGGGATTGAATTGTTAATAATTACTCGAATATCAGCCAAAAATGACTGATTATCCGTGTTCATGAATATCATTAATACATGTAGTTTGCTAAATAACAAGTATATAACTTGCCAAACAGTCAATATGGCGTCCCTTATGAGGAGCTATAATGTATGTTTGTGTCAAGGAAGCCAACCTAGATCTGAAATGGTGCTGTGGAGAAAGTAGGGCATGCTCATAATCTGATGATAATGCAAAAGGTGATTCTGAAATTTGTTGTACCGGTATTCAATTTTCCCAGGTTAAAGACCTTTTAAAAAAAAACGAAAAAAAAAACATCAAGTGATGTATCAGGTATGTCATGTATAGTAGGAGCTATAAGGGAGTCGGAATTTTTAACAACAGGGGGTGGATTGGATGGGGAGAGTTAAAACAAATCAGACCCCTCTCTTGGGACACCAAAAAAAGTTCAATGTCCACTGATCAGTCTATGCAATACAGATTAAACCCTAGGGATAGGCCCAGACCTGTGTGTGTGGGTACTAGCCGGGGGGAGGGGGGCCACTCATGGAGTTTTGGATACTATATGTGTACACAAACTAGCGGGAAAGGGGGTACTTTTTGGGTCCCATGAGCGGATCCGCCCAGACCCGTTATAAGGGGTCTTTATGGCCGAATTTAGGCAGAAAGGGGTACCCTTTTAAAGGGCTTTCCAATGGTGAAAGAATTTTTAAAATATTCCAACTAGAACCAGAGTTAGAGTGTCATCAAGGAGTCAAGCAATTTGTAAAAAAAAAAAAAAAAAAAAAAAAATGGCTTGGCAAAGGGTCCTTTTTGTCCAGGAAAATTTTAAAATATGGCCGTAAATGGGGTACCTTTTCGGGATAAATCTTACAATATGGCCAGGAAAGGGGTACATTCGGGATAAATTTTAAAATATGGCCAGGAAAGGGTACCGGGTACCTACATTTTATTAAAACAACCCTCTGAAAGGGGGTCCAAAATTGAAGGTTTGTATGATAGCAGGGAAAGGGCTACTTTTCCAAGCCATTTTCCCATCAAGAAGGGTATATCATTGTGTATATAGGGAACATACGCTGAACACACAGTAAGAACCCCCCTATCCTTGCCCTGTCACTCTGTCCCACCCCCGAGGGAGGCCACCTGAGTACAAATGGAAACCATATGCGTACAAAAAGTAGAAGGAAAGGGGGTACTTTTTGGACCATAGGAGCAGACCCACCCAGACCCGTTAAAAGAGGCCATTTTGCACCCAATTTGGGCAAAAAGGGGTACCTTCTTGAGAAATAAAACTCAAAATATTGTTGGGAAAGGGGTATTATTTTCAGACAAATTAGAATATGGGCGGGAAAGGGGTTCATTTTAACAAAACATTCCATTGAAAGGGTGTCAAAATTGAGGGTTTGTCTTTTTGTATTCTAACAGCAGGGAATGGGGTATGTTTCCAAGCTAATTCCCGTTAAAAGGGGTTTATTTTGATCCAATATTCCCCCTCTATAAGGGGTACCAAGTCTAGGGCTGTGTACGCACATGGTTACTATAGAACATATAGGGAGTGCCCCCCCCCCCCGGGGATACTATCAATAATCTGCTGCCCTTGATTGGGACCTGATTGACATTTGATTTGCACTTGATCCTGACCAGATTGGCACTTGACTGACACCTTGTTCAGCCTGATAGTGCACAGACTGTCCATACAGACTGGCGTTTACAAGCTATAGGGTGTGTTTACTGCTGCCGCGAACGTGAGTGAAAAGGGGTCACCATGAGCCATACCCCCCACAACCTTTTTCCTCATTATCTCGTGGAAGTCTGGTGTGAGTAACACAAGAGGAGCTACTGACTGATATGGTTTGGTTTCTTGGTGCTTTGCCTTTGACAGGCATGTCTCATATTAAAATTGGTCTAAAGTGTCAATCAGGTCCAAATCAACTCCCAACTTAGTGCCAAGCAAGTACCAATCAGGTCCCAATCAAGTGCTAATATTAAATAAGGTCTCAATCAAGTGTCAATCAGTTCCTACTCAAGTGTCAATCAAGTGCCAAGTGGGCTTCCGATCAACAGACAAGTAATATTCATCTGAAAGTCAAAGTCAGTGTGTCTTCCTTTGTAATTGACTCAGGGACCACCCTGAGTCTATATTACCGGGTAGGTGGTGTATGATAAAAGTCTTTCATGTTACATTTTTCATTTTAAATTTTCTGTAAGAAATAATAGTTACAAAAGAATGAAACTCCTGTACTTGATAGTTTATATCTTTGTCTACCTATGTATGCAAATAGCACATCTAAAAATGAAGTTTTTTATATATAGTGATGTTTTATAAATAAAAAGAATGCTGACTTTTTCTTTTTCGCCAATCCAGTCCTCCATAGGTTTACCTCCGGGCTGGACTTTTCTCTCTTTATTTCTATTTGGTTCGAAAACAGCGTCTAAAAGTGAGATGCTTTGGAAGCCTTTCAAAAAACGCGGGAAAAGTCGCCCTGAGCCCTGCGTGCCAATGCACATCTTTCAATTTTTTTCCAAATGCCGTAATCTCCTGCGTAAAAGGCGCGTCTTATACGCCAAACAAAATGCTGCTGGGTCTTATACACGGGAGGTAAATTGCCTTGAGTTTGGGGTGCGCATTATAGGGGGGTATTTTTACTATAGAACAGTACTAAACTGACAAAAATCTGGCCTCAGGGGGGCGCCTTCTACGGGAAACAGCCCCCTGTGAGTTGGGGGGGCGCCTTATACGCAAGCTGCGCCTTTTATGCGGGAGATTACGGTAACCAACATCTCCAAACCTGTTCAATTCCTCGCCCACTCAGGCCATTCTACTACAATACCGCTATACAAATTCTCTTGTATGCCATGGCTTATACAGAACTAGAACCAAAGCCAAGCTGTTGCTTATGTGTCCAAAAGTCAGGGTACGGGTTATAGGGGGTATATTTAACCTAATAGACCAGTATAAAACCGCGTCATATATGAGGGGTTTAAGTACTTCCTGGATTCACAAGGGGACACCAAGAGCTTTCTTTTGATATCTTACACTCCCCCTAACTCAAAATCTAACATATAGGGGGGTCGAAGGGGATGTGGGGTGCCCTAGCTACACATAGCTTTTTAAATTTTGAAAATACATTCAGTAGAACCAAAATTATGATTTTTTTTACATTATTCTTGAACTCTAGGTGCGTCTTATTCGCGGGAGATTACGGTACTTTTCAAGCTTTGGATGCTGCTTATAGCTTCTCCCAAAGTCAGGGTTGCGGCTTATTCAAGGGTGCGGCTTATATGAGGGAATTTTCGGTACACAACATTAGAACAACATACAAACAACATATGCACAGCATTGGAATGGTATTCAAACAACATAGTACATTGGAACAACATACAAACAACATTGGAACAATATACAAATAACATTGGAACAACATTGGTCCTATCGATTTTTTCCTGTGATCCGGCATTATGCTTCTATCAAACTTTTTTTTCAAAACCTATTGAAAGTGGTCCCCTTTATCACCTGTCAGCGTATGTGGAGGGGTTGAGCAGTGCTCCAACAGCTCAACCCCGACATACAGCTAGTGATCAGTGTTCTACCATAGTTTCCTAGACCTAATTCAGTTATAAAATGGAATATTAAACACGATTGCGATGAACAGTATTGAATATATCTGAAGTTCCTTTGAACTATGAATTTCGATTTGAGATCATTATTATTCAAAAGAAAAGGTGAATCTTTTAATCCACTTTAGATAGCAAGAAAACAGTAAAGTAGTCACTCTATATGTATAGTTTAGATTGTATCATGATACCACGATATCTCCCGTTGTGGTTTCATAAAATAAACAGAATTATGAGGGTTCTATGACATGATAACATGATATACCGGGTAGATATGTAAGTTAGACCAGGAGATGTCGCTCAGTACTGCCACCTGGTGTATTTGTCAAAATGAAACCTGAAAGTCAGAAGAACATCCAGGGAGGGGAGTTGAACTCCCAGTTGACCTTAGTTTATACTTCACCTTAACCTTACTTTATAAAACCCGACCGTCAATAATGGCTAAGTAACTTTAGTCTTATAGTATCTTATCTAATAGAACTGTTTTGCTCCACCAAGCCAACTATACCTGCGCATCAGAGATACTCAGTGTTCATATGAGCTAGCAGAATGATGTGGTCTGCAAAAGATGGCATTATGGCATTTCTTTTGTAAAGGAGCTTAAATAAGTACAAGATTTGTTGAATCAAAGTCTGCAAGTTTATAACGTTTGGGCTTTAAGATATCAGATATTTCCTAGGGCAGGTAACCTCATATTTATGTATTGACATCACCAGTCGTATCCCCCTCGTATAAGCCACGCCCTGATTTTGACAGGATGCTATAAGCTGCATCTGGGGCTTGAAAATTAGAAATTTAGTGCTGTTTTATAGCGTGAACCCCCTTGTATAAGCCACACCCTGCCTTTGGGAGCCTCCCATAAGCCTCACTTTCATTATGGTTCTGATATCAGCCACGGCTTATACGAGAGAATTTATGGGTATTCTTGATCACCAGTCAAGGAAAGTCATTGTCAGAGATGCCACGTTTCCTAACTTTTCAGGAATTTCGAATTTTTGGCTTTCATTTCTATGGGTCTTTCCTATTCTATTGTAAATTGAGAAAATGGCCGAGAAAATTAGGAGGATTTCCGAATTTTTGGTGATCCCTGTATTGTCGATGATATGAAATCCCTGATATTTTGAGGAGCCACAGACACTGGTGACGGCTAATTGGTATTCAGTAAAACTGTATTAGAGCTGAATAATGTGCTTATTTTTCAGTCACAATGACAAGGAAGGTCAGAAGATTGGCCGCGGCGCGTCACCGCGAGAGCCACGCGTGACATGGAGGATGGACGTTGTCTGCTGGACGTGATAAGGTTAGCATCTTACCCTCATAAACTGTCAATTATATTAACTAAGTATTTGAGTACATAAATACATAAGCAGGTTTTGTTTTACATTCCTGATTTGCTTTCGTCAAAAGACCCAACTTATTGAAATATTGATCTGTTCAATATGTGAATCATTGTACCGTAATCTCCCATGTATAAGGCACACCTTGCGTATAAGACACACCTAGAGTTTTATAATATGGTCAAAAAGTAAAAAAATTTATAAGACCACACCAAAAAAATTTTGAAAAAAATCTTGTCTACGGATTTCGCTCGCTTCAGTCTCTACAAGTTTTCTCTTTGTGATGTTTGGCAAAATTAAAAAAAAAAAAAATTTGTTCACTCGCCTCAATTTCCTAGCAAGGAATCCATTGGATGCTAAAAAATTCTTTAAAAAAAAAAATAACACGCTCGCTCGCACCATTTTTTCAAAACCAAAATCCGTAGACCAACTTATTTTTTTGGTGTGGCCTAACTTGCGGTAGTTATTTATATATATATATATATATATATATATATATATATATATATATATATATATATATATATATATATATAGCTAGGATTTATCGTACCTTTCCATAGGGATCAATACTAACGTGTTAATGTATGGTCAATTCAGAATTGAGTTTCTTATTCTGTACCATGTAGACAGTCTTTTTGCCCAGTTTCACCATTACCAAAGTTAGTATTGAACCCTGATACCTCCCACCCTCCCCTCACCCATATTTCTTGTTTGTGTTAATTTGGTCATCGTTGCTTGATATCTCAATCTAATTTTCACTTGAACTTATGTTATGCACTGTCCCATCATATCGATTAAAAATTCTGATAACCAAAAATATTAATTAATATATTTCTAACTCGGCTAAAGAAGATATTGTCATGTTTGGGTCTATCCTGTACACTTATGAAGGGAAACATTGCCAGGTAGGCGACGCTAATATGAAAAACTATAATTAGGTCAAGCAGACGCTGACATGGAGGATGGACGCTGCCTGTTCGATGTGTTAAGGTCAGTTGATGTATAAATCACAAATAGGTCAGTCAGATACTTCAGCCCTAAACTTACCATGTGGGACACGTATTAAGGACCTCATCAAGAATTTACATGTCAATGATTTTTCAAATAACGCCTAACCTCACTAACGCTCGTGGTTGTTAATGTTGTCAACTATTATTCATTACGTTTTGTTTCGTTTTATATGTGTAAAATTTGTTCCAACTTAGTTATAAGTACCCTGTTTTCCCTTTTATTATTACTTTTTTTTCTTAATTTCGTCAACTAATATTCTGTTTGGAACGGTGGTGGTTAAATCAGTTTCGCGGAGAGTTGCGGTTGGCTCCAAAAGCTGGACCTTGTCATGAAATTATTCTTAGGGTGGTGGTAGATTTATAATGTCTACGTTTGAAACATCTCTTGATTTACAAATGAGATATTCTTTCTTTGACTTGCAGTGATGCCGATGCACTTACAAACTTCTTAGATGCTGAACTTTGCCGCGATGAACAGGTAACTATTGTCAAATTGAATTTGACCAAGGGAAAAAGAAAAAGAACTTCACAAAGAACAGCTCAATCTGTGGTAGACAATCATAGTGCTTTATTATTTTTTTTGTCCAGATTTTTTTATCATTCATAGATTAACATAATTAAAGTCATGCTGAGGTCAAAACTAATTATCAGTCTGGTTGTTCACATTAATTGCCATTAGGTCTGATACACCGGACAACTTGTTATTAAAATGTACCATTATACTGTCTCAATATCAGAAGTCAATTATTTTTATATGTTACTGGTAGTTCAGATTGAAAAATTATGTAGCCTCAGCACCCTTTTGAAGAACCTGCAGCACATTTCCCCACAAATACTAACACGTCACACCTCCCACATACCTTCACTTTCGCTTGTTTATATCATGGCTTACTAAATCTGAATTCAGAGGACTTCTGCAGTCCTCCTTTGAAATAGATACCTTCGATACTAAGTGATTCAAGGATATAGGTTTTCAAAATTTTGTCTGATTTCAGAATTGTCCAGGTTCAAGAAGGCCAACATAACTACAGATTTCTCAATGTTTGATTCTTTTTGTCAGATTTTTTCGTGGTATTTTACAATGAATTTGGAATATCTTAAGAACTTTTCATACATTCTGACTTACATCACTGGTGATTGAATTTAGTGAGTAGAGAGTGTGTTTGTGCCCCTCACCCTGTTCACCTTTTACAGTTTGTTCCTCCCACCCCCTCACCTCCTCCCCCTGGTGGTGGCATGTCTGATGGTTCCGGTCCCCCCATCTCCTCTTTACAGGCCTTCTCTGCCGAGGACCTCCAGGGTGCTTTGCCGGACACCTTTGCATGGAGTCCGCCATCCTCCCCAACCTCCTTCCTGCCCCCTACCTCCTCCTCCCTGGAGAACATTGTCGATGGGGACGTGGGATCCTTCCAGGGACTGGAAGCCGGCGGCATTGCAGCCACTACCACCTCGAGTGGCGTTTCAAAGGCAGCGTCGGCGTCACTGGAGTTCCAGGGGCAGGATGTATCAATGGCATCAACCACAACTCCTGTTGCAGTCAGTGCGACAAATCTGCCCGCCCCGGTAACGACAGTTCATCACCATGGGGGTGGGTCTGGGCTGGTGGTGTCGGGCCAGGAGGGTAGCGGTGTGGGTACCATGGTGCCAAGCATCCCAACTCCTGCTGAGGTCACCACCTCGACTGCCCAGTCATCTGCAAGGTAAGTCGGCGGTTTTGTTATGAGGATCCCAAGGTGTATACCTTGCGTCCCATCTTCTTTCCCTGTGTGAATGCTTTTTAAAGTGTATTTACTGTAACCATATGAACTAAAATGGTGACGCGATATTTTTCAAGTCATAAGTTACAAAGGAGGTGCACTTATTTTTCCGAACTAATTCACCCTAGATCCCTGTCTCCTGCACCCATGCACCATTTCAAACGTTACATCCTAAGGCTGGGATTTAAGCTGATAAAAATAGTGGGTTTCTCTTGTGATGGGATTGATAGTGCATAAGTTCTATGTAAGATAAGTTTACTCTAATCCTGCCCAAACAAATTTCAGTTGAATCTAAAGAGTGAATAAGATCACAGGTATCATTAAGCATTCTGAAACAAAACTTCCGCAAAACCAGAAGTTTTGAGCGAGAAATACAAAATTGAATGGCAACGTATGCTATTATTCAGTGAATGAAAAGGGAGCCAGAGGCGGCTAATATGGGTTTCGATTGACTTTACAGAACCGATTCACCATCAAGCAGTTTGCCCGGGGGCTTTCAGCAGCAGGACTTTGACCAGCACCAGTTAAAACAACTACAGCTGCAGCTACAACAACTCAAACAGCAGGAGGCACAGCTTCTGCTGCAACAACAACAGGCCATGTTAAGCCGACAACAGCAACAAAAGCCACATCCACAGCAGGTTAGAGAACATTCCTGTTTCGTATAAAATGTCAGTAATGAGTAAAGGCCCTGAAAGGCTCCGTAATCTTAGATACATCATGCCATGAATGAAATAAGACGCTTTTAGAAAAATATTTTAAGAGCTGTTGTTTTCTCCGGTTAGGTGATTAGAATATATTCGATAAAGCATATACATTGTACTCATAACTTGACATTGAAGATGTTTCTGGCATACCACTACCGTAATCTCCCGCGTATAAGGCGCGTCTTGTACGCGAATCAGATCGTGACTGGGTCTTATACGCGGAGGGTAATTGCCTTGAGTTGGGGGTGCGCCTTATACGCGGGGTACCTCCACTTTCCAAACCAGAAAGATGTACACAGGGTCATGTATTTTCTTTAACCAAAGAAAAGGTGTAGTCTATACCATGGTGCTCTAAATACCCTTAAACTGCTGAATGAGACATGCCATTCTGCTCACCATAAAAGTGTTTGGAGATATGTGTACACCCCACTCACTGAGGGTGTTGTTAATTACACTATTTACCTTTTAATCAAGAGAATCCATGCAGCATTATAATCAATAATCCTGCCATAGTGTGTGCTGCCACCTGGTGTTGTATGAGCTGTATGTCATTCTCTATTCTCTACATTACAAACTACTGGTATCCCAGCATACCATGTCTCTAGAAGACAGGCCTATTTCCCTGTTATAACAGTGTGGGCCTAGATAATCAATGGGAGGGTATGATATGAACAAATAACAAATTTGGTTTGAACCTGTCTTATCTATAACCTGTTAAAAAACAATGCAAATCAGAGGATTATTTCTTTCAAAAAATGAACAGTATTGTACCTTTCAAAATGATGCCAAATAACATCAGTTGTGTGACATATGAAGACAATTGGCATCAATAGTAGTTAATGAGTTAAATGATCCCTAGAATAACACCAGATGGCAGCACACACTATGACAGGATTATTGATTATAATGCTGCATGAATTATCTTGATTAAAAGGTCAATAGTGTAATTAACAAAGCTCTCACTGAGTGGGGTGTACACACATTTCCAAACACTTTTATGGTGAGCAGAATGGCATGTTTCATTCAGCAGTTTAAGGGTATTTAGAGCACCATGGTATAGACTACACCTTTTCTTTGGTTAAAGAAAATACATGACCAGTTGGGGTATTGATAGTTGCAGGCAATATTTGAAATGCCCCTTTGGGTTGGGTCCTTTGTGTGGACCATGCTCCTTGAGTTAGGGGTGCGCCTTATACGCGGGTTTTTCAAATATTAGACTGAGGAGCAGCAGATGCGCCTTCTATGCGGATCTGCCTTCTCTGAGTTGGGGGTGCGCCTTCTACGAGGGCTGCGCCTTCTACGCGAGAGATTACGGTAATAGATTTTAGCTGTGATATTTACTTCAGATTGGTTTTACAGTACCGGTAGATATGATGCTTTAACCATATGTTGCAGGTTCAAACTACAGCATTAGTAGGACAAGTACCTCAGCAACAACTTCCACAACAGCCTCAACAGCAAGTTGTTGTCGGCAGCTCTGGTCTGCAGATTATCCCCCAAGCGGCATTACTCCAGCAGGGACAAGTCAGTCAAATAAATCAGCTCAGCCAAGTCAATCAGATCAACTCGCTCGGACAGTATGCACAAATAGGCCAGATCAACCAGCCAACACAGATAGCGAATGTGTCCTCCTCGCCGCAGCCCCCAAAGGCCCCAACACCAGTTCCAGCCACCCCGGTTCAAGTGCAGCCACAAAAGCAGGGCGTGGTGTATGCGGCCAGCCAAGGGCAGACCATAGCCATGGCTCAGCAGCAGCAGCAGGAGCAGCAACAGCAAGTATTCACCTTTACACAACAGATGCAGCAGCAGCAACAAACCGTATCTAACTTTGGTCCAAACGCGACACCAGCAGTGGCGCTAGCACAAGGCCTGCCGCAACAACAGTTGGCACAGCTGGCACAACAACAGCTGCTACAGCAGCAGCAACAACAACAGCAGCCACAACAGCAGCCACAACAACAACAACAGCAGCCACAGTTGTTGCCACAAACTGTTACTTTAGGAACCTCTCAGGCAGGGCAACAACAGGTATATTTGGTTTTAAACTTAATCGAAATAACTGATATCTAAAAGACTATTAAATGTGAAATCTTGCTATAGAAATCAAGGATATGTCAAATTTCCGAAGAATAAAAAATCATCAGGAATTTTAGATAAATGAAATGCAGTATCATTGCGAGTTAGATATTTCTCACAACAAGTGATCTTTGTTTCAGCTCCAGAACAACCTTCTGTTAAGTGCAGTACGGCCGCCCGGTAGCCTCCCCGCAGGAGTAAGTATATTGTCGCCTTAGTGCAACAAGGTTGTAACTGACATTTCGACAAAATTGAGTTTTCTTCTCTTTTAACATCTATTGATCCTTATCTACCTTCTAGGAAAGTATTTAAGCTCTTTCATCTGTGTGTCCACAGGCTCCAATGCAATAAGGTTGTGTCAACTTTGTGCTATAGTAAGTGGCTCAGGGACCACCCTGAGTCTATACCACCGGGTAGGTGGTGGCATTGGCAAAAAGTCAGTTATACAATTTTCAATCTCAATTTTCTACAAGAAATAGGGCATGTAAATAAATAAAATTACCATACATCAGTAGCTCAAATATCAGTCTTTACATAGAGTAAAGAAAAAAAATCAAAAATCCATCCATGAGTTCATACAAAAATAAAGAAAGAAAAAAGTCATTTCATAAAAATATTTTCACCAATCCAGTCCTCCATAGGTTTACCTCCAGGCTGGACTTTTCTCTCTTTGTTCCTATTTGTTTCAAAAACAGCGTCTAAAAGTGAGACGGTTTGGATGCCTTTAAAAAAATGCGGGAAAATTGACCCTGAGCCCTCTGTGCTAATGCACGTCGTTGAATTTTTGCAACCCTTCTCTTGCCTCTCCTGCAAATCTTGAAATATGCAGATACAACCTTGTTGCACTGAGGCGACGATATATTGTCATATCAATATATGGAAGGTGTCATTGCCTCAATATTTAACATGCCAATGAGTCCTAAAATCTCCCCTTTGAAAAAACATTCTATCCTAATTGAATTCAGTAGAATAAAGACCCACATGTAACCTGAGCTCCCCGGGGCCCACCCCCACTTTTGAAGGTTGAAAGAATGGTGCTTGATAGATTTCACAAAGTAAGGTTCATTTACGTTCTAAAATTTGGCCAAAAAAGAGGTGTGCACTTTTCATAATTTACATCAAAAACAGTACATTGTAAGCGTCATCTTTTGCTACCTACAATCAGACCTCGGGGTCCAGATTTGGATGAGCAATGATCTCTGATTTATCGTGAGACTGATTTATTAGTGCTCTATAAAAAGGAAAATGATTTGTTTCTGTGTTCAGATGAGTCTACAGGGCACCATTATCCAGACCGCAAACGGGAACCGCATCCTGCTGCAGGCCCCACAAATGGTAGCTGGTCAGTTGGGCGGTCAGATCACCAATCTGCAACCTGGTATGCCCTTCCAGCCACCAACAGTGGCCACTACCGCAGCACCAGTGACTCACACCACCTCACAACCCGCCAACGTGGCCACTGTCGGAGGGTCTGGCAGCAAACCAATGGCAGTTAACCAGCAGCCAACAGTATTCAACATTGCTGGTGGACAACCAGGTCAGCAGCAGCAGATTGTCATCCAACGCACCCCGGGCCCAAATGGAACTCAGAATCAGAACATTTTCCTTCGGACAGTCCCCTCCAATGTGATACAGTTCCAGGGTTCTGTGGTTTCAGGTGCACCAACAACGACATCAACATCAACATTACCTGGGCAGAGTGCAGGTGGCCAAGTAGTGCTGTCGCAGGGCCAGGTGGCTGCGCTCGGCCAGCCGCACATGCTGGGTGGGCTCAACATGGTGAACAATGCACACAGCATCAACATCAACGTCCTGCCGGCACCACTGCAGAACCTGCAGGGTATTCAACAGGCCGTACAGGGCACAGCCACCCTGCCCGGCTCCGTCAACATCCAGCCCAAACCCACAGTGACCGTTTCCACGCAGCCCACAATGCAGACCACTCTGGTGAGCCAAGCTGCATCGGCACCGTCTATAGCTACTGCGGCCACCACCCTAGTACCGGCCCACCAGCAACAACAGCTGCATTTGACCGATGGTAACTTGAAGCTCAATGCTCCGACTACCAGCGGCATGAGTGTTGCTACACAACAACTGACTGTCCAGCAGCTGCAGAGTCTGGGCCTGCTGCCGGCCAACTTTGGGCAGGGTCAAAACTTACAGACCCCGGCCAGCAGCGGGGCAGTCACTGCGCCACAGTCAACAGTGAACAACTCAGTAGCACAGGTGATTCAGACTGTTACTGCCACTGCTGCTAAACAGGTGAGCAATGTGCCCACCTGCCAGCCCATGTCCACCATGGTGCTGGCCAACCCTAAAGGACTACAGGCCCCTCAGAACCCCCCCACACTACAGACTGTACCCCAGCAGCCGGGGGCTCCAGTAGGGGCCAGTGTTGCACTGACAACACCATCTAGTGGTCAGCAGCCACACCATGCACTGAGTAACTTACAACCTGGCCACCAGGTGGTGATAGGTCCTGCAGGTACAGGACAGGTCCACAATGTTGGCCAGTTACCATTGCTCAAACCCAAAACAGAACCTCGCTCTACCCCCAGCCCCCAGATCCCCCAGCAGCCCACACCCCCGCCCTCTGCAATTACCCCAATAGTAAATCTGACTGCCCCAATGGGTACCCCAGCACCAGTATCAGCAGTGACGCAGGCGTCCAGTGTTTATCAGGCTGGTAACATTCCAACGGTTGTAACAACAGCTACAGTCAGTTCTGGTCAGGTGAACCCACGGCCACCGACACCGGGCAGGAACAGGACTTCTGCATCGGCAACAATAGCTTCTTCTGCAGCAGGCTTGCAGGTTAAATCTGTTGGTGTAGGTCCAATGGGTTTACAGAACATTCAGAATGTCTCAGCCCCTCCCAATGTAAACATCCAAAACATGCCCCAGCTCCAGGTAAAGAACTTGGGACAAATGCCTGCCACAAGCAGCCTCACACCAGCAACACAGTCAGCTGCTGTCACCACGACAGTTGCGACAATCAACGCCGGCGGCACCAACATACCCATCCGACCCAAAACATCCCAGCTTGCACAACATCGAAAACAGCAACAAGCATTGAAAGCCCAAAAACAGCTTCAACAACAGCAGCAGCAACAGCTGCAGCAACAATTGCCCATCCTCTCACAGAGCATCCCACTACAAGGACAAATCCCAGTGAGCCAGCTGCCAACACAGCTAGCTCAACTCCAGAGTCAGCTGGGGCAGCAACAGATCAAAGTGCAGACGGTGCAGTTGTCGCAGCAGAGTCAGGAACTGCTCAGACAAATCCAGGCCAAGATCAAGTCGCTGCTCGCCATCAAAACCCGCACTGATGTCCAGCAACGAAATCTGCAAAAATTGATGGATGTTCAAAATAAGATTCTGCTTGAAGGGAGCATTGCCCTACAGGTATGAAGTGCTCTATTTCCTATGTAATCCAGCTTCTCTAAAATGTTCATATGGCATAGTTATATCATAGCTTGCCTGAAACCTGAAACAAACAATTCATCTTTTTAGACTTTTATCAAGATTGAATATACATAAATATTGGTGCAGGGGCCTTAGTACGTTATGTGAAAAATAAAACTGGACATGAGAGTATTTGGGTGTGATCTACAAAGTGTAAATATTTTCCTTTCCCAACAAATTAAAATATCAATGTTCTATTTCTAGCAACAACTGCAGCAGACTGCCAAGTTGCATCAGCATCAACATCAGCAGCATCAGCAATCTCAGCCGGCTCAAGGAGGTTCAGTGCAGGTCAAACAGGAACCGGGTGTTGTGGTGAAGTCTGAACCGGGTTTCATCAAGATCGAGCCCGGTGTTGGCAGTTCTACCGGTGGGATAATGACGACAACCATGCCACCAACGTCTCAGGTGGCTACATCACAGATGCTACATCCTGGAGCTAGCAACATGCCGGTACCCAACACCCAGATGCAGCAGCCAACACCTGGTAGGCTTTTTCCTTATGTCAATAATATGCGGTCATATTGTGTTAAAACAAGTGTAGTGGTTTGGTTTCTATGTAAAAAAGACAAAGGGCAGAGAAGCGGGTTTCGGGTAGTCAGCTGAGTTTTTTATTCCTGGTATATAACTAAAGGTGAAAATAACCACTGAGGGCTACATGATTATTGGTTACCTATACAACTTAGGCCACACCAAAAAAAAAAGTTGGTCTACGGATTTCCCTCTCCATATTTTCGGAAATACAAAAAAAAAAATTTTTTTGAAAAAAAATCTCGTCTACGGTTTTCGCTCGCTTCACTTTCTACAAGTTTTCTCTTTTTGATGTTTGGTAAAAAAAAAATTTAGGCCACACCAAAGAAATAAGTTGGTCTAAGGATTTTGGTTTTGAAAAAATGGTGCGAATATTTTTTTTTTTTTTTTTTTAAAGAATTTTTTGGCACCCAATGGATTCCTTGCTGGGAAATTGAGGCGAGCGAACAAATTTTATTTTTTTAAAGAATTTTGCCAAACATTGCAAAGAGAAAACTTGTAGAAACTGAAGCGAGCGAAATCCGTAGACAAGATTTTTTTTCAAAGAAAAAAAAATTTGTATTTCCGAAAATGTGGAGAGGGCGATCCATAGACCAACTTATTTTTTTGGTGTGGCCTTAAATAAAAAAATTTATTTTAAATAAAAAAATTTCGCTCACCTCATTTTCCAGTAAGGAATCCATTGGATGCCAAAAAAAAAATTCAAAATTCAAAACCAAAATCCGTAGACCAACTTATTTTTTTTGGTGTGGCCTTATATTCTGATGTAATGAGCACTAGGCGCAGGCACAGCTACTACTGTAGAACCTGGGTGTTGTTGCCACTTTATATAGGGAAAAAGCCTGTGAACCTTAGGCCACTTAAAATTGATTATCAGCTTTGAAGACACTTTTTGAAAAATAGTGATATTTTTTATACCATTTCTGTACAATGAGGGCGGCCCTTTTTTATTTTTTACTCCACATCCGTTCATAATTTTCTATATATCAATACCAAAAGGGCTACTGTTTACAATGAATTCATTGGTACAGATGTTTTGGCATCAAAATGAGGAGTAGAATGCTTTTTAAAATAAGTTTCTACACCAAGTAGTGGCTGAGATAATGATGTTTTCATTATTTTTTTCTTGGACCTTTTCATGGATGCGACCCTTTTTTCTTAAAAAAGGAGAAAAAAGGGTCCATGCGGCCCTCTTTGAAGGGTGCGGGCAGTGTCTGCAAAGCTGATAAGCGATTTTAAGTGGCCTTAGGCTGGCCAAATGACGTGTAGTGGGCATCAAAGACATCAGCCAAAGTCCCACGAGCAAATGAATAACAAGTGTAATAGGTTACAATCATATATGATACCCCTATACAAGGTTTAAGCCTCAATGGATGTACAGTCAGTAAGTAGATATCCTTACTTTACCAGGTCCCACACTCCAGGTGCGTCAGGTGGGGCATTCTTCCACCCAGCAGTTACCACCCCAGCCGGCTTCTGGTGCAGCCGGAACAACCATGACATTTACTGCCACAGCGACACCAGCAGCTGGTGGCTCTGGCAAGGCTGGCACACCCATCAAGGTTAGTATCAATAAGGCCAAAAAAAAATTGTTTCAGGTCACCCGACCCTACCTAGCAAAACAGGGCTGACCCTAAATAAATTGCTTCATTTTGGGATCAATTATACTCTTTTTGGCCATTTTTTAGTCAATTTAGTGTTCCCAGAAAGTTGGATTAGCCCACCACTCTGGGGTCAATGTCTTCAGGCTTTTCCTGCATTTCAGGCATTCTTGAGTTCCAAAGATCTTTACCTTCCTATAGCAAACATATCTAGCGGCTTCTATTTGAACACATCGGGATTTTTCTGCCTAGTCACTTTCAACCTAAACTTACTTTGCTCCTACATTTCTTCATTTTGGGATCAATTATACTCTTTTTGGCAATTCTTTAGTCAATTTAGTGTTCCCATAAAGTTGGATTAGCCCGCCACTCTGGGGTGAATGTCCTCAGGCTTTTCCTGCATTTCAGGCATTCTTGAGTTCCAAAGATCTCTACCTTCCTATAGCAAACATATCTAGCGGCTTCTATTTGAACACTTCGGGGATTTTTCTGCCTAGTCACTTTCAACCTAAACTTACTTTGCTCCTACAGGTGGCGAGCCAGATCCAGATCCCCATCCAAGTGCAGGAGAAGCTGAAGGCGCAGCTGTCGAAGATGACACCCGAGCAGCAGCAAGAGTACATCCGACAACAGCTGCCTGTCCTCATCCAGCTCCAGCAACACGCCATACGCCAGCAGCAACAGCAACAAAAACAGTCCACCAAGCAGCATGCGGCCAAACAACACACCGCTCAGAAACAACAGGTGACAGGCGGTGTCACACCACAGCAACAACAGCAAGCAAGTACAACTGGTCCTGTGCCTGTGACGTTGATGCCTGTCCAAGTGCCCACTGTGCCGGCAGTGCCACGACCAACGTTAGGGCAGAAGCCAGGACAAATTCCTGTACCTGTGCAAGTAAGTTGTACTACATGTATAATGATCAATCGGGACCAGACTGGTTCCTGTGAGAACCATGTGCATGCTGATATCGGCGATATGTGGTTCTGATCTCTCATCAGGCTTGTACCTGGCATGTCAGGCAATTTGGAAGTATGGTACCTACAGTACCTATATGAATAACGAGAGAAGTTCCATGCATACACAAAACAAAAAACCTCGCTATACAAATAATTAGACGTACCCATTATGATTTTAAACGTACTTTACTCAGCAGTAAATTGCAACGTTTGCAGTGCATCCAGATAAAACTTGAAATGCATGGGACTAGAAAAAGAATCTTATAAAGTTGCCACCATAGGTATGTGCAATGTATTTCTGAAAATCAATCTGCAAAGAGGGAAATTGGCTCAGGAATTCATCGATCCCTGTAACTTTGCTATTGGTTAGTAATATCTTAAATGATGGCTACATTTGTGGAAATCTTCCTACAATTTTTATGGGAGACGGTTTGTTATGAATAACCCTTCTTAATTACCTAATCAGGTCTTAAGTAGTCATAACATAGGCCGGCTCCCATTATAGTTTACATTCAAATACAGCTCATTTGCATAATATTGGGGTGTACCGCACTGAATTATTGCTGTGCTGTGATTGGTTGAAAAGATTTTTCTCTCTCTGATCCAATGTGTTTATTTTAGTTGACTGTTTTTGCAATAGGTAACATGCAGATAGGGCCTGGGTGGGACTTAATTCTTTCAATACTCACTAGATGGTGTCACCTCACTGCAGGCTCACTGCATGTGCCTATTTTCATGGCAAACTGGGTCCTATTCTGATTGGAAACTGTGGCTTGTTTATGGGTATGGACCAATAAATTTGACATGGTGACATGGCCATTTCTTAAAATCGACATGTGACATGGGCCTCAGTGACATGAGGCAAAACAATTAGTGACATGACTTAGGTGCTTTCTTAAATTTGACATGTGACATGATAGGCTCTTAGAGGTGACATTGGACATGGGGATTTAAGTGACAAGTGCCATGACCATTTTTAAAATCGACATGTGACATGAGGGACCCCCCATCCACACCCCCTTGTTTCATGTGGCTACATATATTATACAAGTATGAGTAACACAGCTGGGGGAATGTTTGTAATTTCTATCATCTCCCCCAATTGTTTACAATTGGACAGACCCCTAATGTCTTACTTGTTTAGCCAAAGGGTTACGTATCTCTTATTTCCCTGTATGTATCAGTAATTTTATTTACCATTTTCTGTACTCTAGCAGGTGGCTGGTAAAGTTATCTTGAAGACGGCCCCAACCAGTCAGGTTCCCGCCGTGCAGACACCTGGGACAACTGCTCCCGCAGTAGCAGTAACGGTTAAAACAGTACCAAAACGCCCTGCCATAACAGCCGCCTCAAAATCCGCATTGTAAGTCATATCAAACATACTTATTACAGAGTTGTAAAAGATTTTGATGTTGCAGGTATAATTACAGTCTTGTGTGATCTTAGTGTCTCCAACTTTATTTGATTCAGTGATATTCTATGGCTATCCTAGTACACTCTATATGTATATTCACTATTTAGTTTTGTGTGATTCAAAGGCAGAATGTTGTATTTTACAGATTCCAGCGACAACTTTCTCAAGACCAGACACAAGTGCTCCAGCCTGATCTCAAGACGCCATTCCGCAGCCGCAAGGATGCAGTTATGCGCCTTATTCGGTATCACGTTTTCAGCTCCATTGAACCACCTCCAGATAAGGTCGTGCAAGGTTAGTCCGCTTTGACTTGTGTCCACAGCAGGAAGAAAAGAATAGAATATATGCGCATACAGTAAACATAGAGGGCACATTTCTAGTCAAGTGAGATAAAAGGAAGAAGGGTATGGGAAGAGAAGAGCATTGACTGCCCATGTAGAGATAAAACATTGTTGATAGATGTTCCATGCTTCATTTGTCCCATGTGTGTACAGGGAAATTGCTATGATATTTCAGAGGAAGCCCAGTATGAAGATCAAGCACAGGACTTGTTAGAACGCAAGGACCAAATGATGAACAAATATAGACTTCTTCTTTACGATGATGCAATGGTAAGTCTATTCCACTTGAATAGGAGGGTATGTGATAACATTTTCAGACAAGCCAATAAAAAATTTTGTCAGGCTGTAAGACCCATCTTGGATGTGCCAGGCATCCCAGCCCATGTATAATAGAAGGTACAAAATATTCTGTCGTAAAAAAAAAATATTAAGCTAAAAATAATGTGTTCCACTTGTAGCGTCTTGAACAGACGTCGGAGATGGTGATGTTGGAGCGCATGTTCATTCATGATGAGCGTGAACGTTTGAAAGACGAACAAAAGCTGGTCAGTGAAGATCCAGGTAAGATCATTGCTCAACCATGGCAAAATCTGAGTGTTTATCTGTATGAAAGGTCCCTTTGTGCGAGATGTCGTACATGGTGCATTGCATATAGTACAACCCCCTGTAAAAGGCATACTCGGACTTAAAAAGGTAATACAGTATTCATAAAATGTGGTATTGAGTTGGGGTACATCCTTATATGGATTATTCCATTTTAATACTGAAAATATGTCTCAGTCAAGACACATGGTGAAATGTTGATTTTTGTTTCAGACTCTTTTGCCCCTTGTCCGATGCCGGAAAGTCAGACAGAAGAGTCGGATGATGGGCACAAGGAGGAGGACCTTCCCGAGACCTCAGAACCCAAAAAAATCAAACTGGAACCAGTCGACGAGGTAGAACCAATCACAGTGAAAAAGGAAAAAATAGATGACGAGGCAAAGATGGGATCAAGTCCCAGCTATACGCTACATTCCACAGGTGGTCTGAAAATTGTCATCAAGAACAGCCCGGTGCACATGAAGAGCCCAGCACACATCACAGACTTAACACTAACTGGTGCAGACAAGTTCAAACCACCACGCACAAAGCGTGATCGCGGGGGCTCTCCCCGCAGCACACCTCTCCGTTCTCCAGTCACCTCCCCTCTCGCCTCACCCTTCCGCTCTCCACAGTACCGCAGTGTGGGGACACCAGAGCAGCGTCCCGAAACAGTCATCAAGCAAGAGATAGATGACACACCGATGGAGTTAGGCAGCTCTGTAGAGGTGGATGAGGAGGATGGCGTATTTGATGGTGTGGTGCCATTCAGCGACATAAAGGAGGAGCCTGACTACCGCCGAGAGACACAGTCCTATGAGGTACCAGAGCACCATCGTATAAGTGACAGTTTGGGGTATAACAGCAGTAGTCAGGATGAGGGGGAGGCATCAGAGGCTGATGCAGCAGTAGCTGGTCTGCTGTCTAGTACAAGTATGGAAACAGACGATGAGCTACCACCACTCCTCTCACCAGGCCAGCTGCAGGGTAGGCGGCGGACTAGTACCACGAGTCACAAACATGACACAATGGCTGATGGGAGGAGGGGTTCGTACTCACATGGTGCTGGCCATGGGATGGGTGAGGGGGAATCGTTGGACTATGTGTCTGGTGCTGGGGTAATGACACCATCTACATTAGAGCATGAGGTGGAGGATGCGGGGGGTGGGGAGGTAACGGCAGCTGTAGACAGTCTGATGGACAGTCTACATGACATTAGACATGATGATGGTGATGATGATGTCCTCATGCAGCAGGAACAGCCATCACCACAGCCTGAGGTACAGCAGTACACTCACCAACCACACAACACATACAGCTTCAACCAACACCAAGCCACTGACCCTCAGTCTCACACCACCTTTGATATGAGTACAGAGCAGGCTGCGTACTCAGAGTCAGAGGACGAAGATATGGGGCCTGCACAGAGCCCATCCATGAATGAATTCTTTGGCGAGGCTGAACGGCCAACGACTGAGGGGCGGTCTCGGCAACAAGAGGCACAACAAGGGGGCCGACGGAAACATGAAGCTAACGATGAAGAACCTGAGCCGACATTGAATCTGGAGATGCAGAGTGCCATTAACAGCATTCTTAGCTTGCAGCAAACTGAGCTGCCTTCAGAAGGCGATCAAGGCGGGGGTGTTGGAGATACTTCGGCTCACCAATATGCATCACAGTCAGATTCAGATCGTGACATGTATGACCTATATGCCACTGGTAGTGGAGACATTTCTCAAGAAACGATAGACCCTATGCAGGACGATCTGGATGCAGCTGTTCAGAGTATTCTGATGTAAAGTGATTATTTAATGAAAATGTCAATTTATTTTACAAAATGAATATGAAAGATATATGTGCCAGCCTGCACCTGGCCTGTAAACTGTATTGACCCGAGGGAGAAAAAGTATTCTACTATTGCATGCGACAGAGAAATGTTTACTAATATACAAATTGTACATAGGCATTTATTTAAATAACAGAAATCCTATGATACTTGTTGCCCGGTAATTACAGGCAAGCGACAATAGATGTATCATGAAATAGGTCATATTTTCTTGGCCGTAAATTTAAAGGGGGATATCAGCTAGCCATGAAGAAGCCACATTTTTTGGTATCATTGCAAATACAATCTCAAATTCAGTATTGGATCATGACATGTTGGAAAGAGATGTAGCTAGAATTATGTGAGGATAGCATTAAAGCAGCAGCCTGTTTTATCTCCTGCCTACTGATACTGACGCGGTTACCATTGGACTGTGAAACAATGTAAATACAGCATCCACCCTCAGTAGGGAAAAGAAAAGAAAATAATCTCCCTGCCCTGCCAATACAGTTTCTTGTAGCGTATTCTCTAAAGACGGTTCAGGTTGAAAAAAAAAAACAGGTTTAGTTCTTTGCATGAACAATTATAGAATAACATGACATTTTAACTGTTTAATTTATGATAAAACGGAGTAGACACCTGTCGCTAGTGTGTATTATGGTTAGAATTATGTCAAGTTTCTGAGATTTCAGTTTTCCCCATCAGTGATTTAATGTGTAGGATTTCCCTCTAAATGCTGAGCATACTGCAGGTGCTACTTACATGTAGTAAGAGATGAGAGTGTATCCATAATACATGGCAATTCACGATTACAATAACCCTCAAAAAGACATAGTCCTCCAGACAGTGAACATTGAGTTCATTTTGACACTTGGTTTGCAAACACCATCAGGTCGTCCAAAAAAATCCTTATTTCCTGATAACTGGAGCGGTTAGCACTCTGTGAGAATTAAAGCTTAAGAGAATTATTTATGTTAAGCTATTGCAAAGGAACTATAGAGTTTATGTATGTATATCTTCCTTGAACTTCATTATGACCTAACTATAAAGGTCAGTGATTTCATCCATGGTTTTCATTTAATCTGTTGGATACTTCATTATGTGAAATTTGGGATGCAATGTAGTCTTCTTTTCCCTCCTGACCCCATTCATACCTGGTTGTGTTTCGTATTTATTTTATCGGTATTCCCCACACAATGGCTATGCAATGGATCCTGTGGGTTGGGTAATTGAACGTGCATAGGATGATGTTAACTATGCACGGTTAATCACATTGAAGGTCATCGATATGCGATTAGAGTATCGACACGCATTTACTGCTGGCATTTCCCCCTTCTTTTGTACATTTCAAAGGCTATAATTGGAGGCTTCTTCAGTTTGAAATAGCCAAATCAAAGGTGCCAAAATTGATGGTCGATGTTCCAGGCTGGGATTATCATTCGCTTTTGAGTAGTGTACAATCACATGCAAGGAATGTCCTCGTAATTAGTAATCTTAGCCCAGTGTACTGTGTTCCTTTTGACGCATGTCTCTTAATTGAGAGAAATTATAGTTCTATCATCATGACAGGAGTCTATGTAGTCAGACATAGGTGTAAAATTGCAGTCTTTTCATTTGTCTGCTTAGAGGTTAGGGTATGTAATTGCCCCTCCACATTCAGAAATTCTACTCACACATGACTGCTTTCAATCACTAACACTCCTGGTAGTAGTTTATAAATTGTATAGACAATCCAAAAGAGCACTTCCTCCTACCATGTCCCCCACCTATTTTGTGCCATCTAACATAAAATTGTGGAAAAATCTCCATTGAAACTGCTTGTTGAAATGTGCCATCACATCGGATCACAGTAGCTTGTAGATTGAACCGCCACACTTTGTAAATAGTGATAACTATCTACCATGGCTGGGTTTATGTCACTTCAGGTTCAACTTTAATCCTACCTCTGTCCCCATTTCCTTTATGTATAACCCACTTGTTTAGCCCCCCCCCCCCAATTCCCCATTGTGTATTTCTATGCTAATCGTATAATATGTAGTCAGAACTAACATGATCTCATACATCCCTGATTTGCTCAGCATAGGGAATTGTACTTTCTTATAGGGTTCCTTAGCTTGGCACAAAAAAAAAACACATAATTTGTGGAAATATTGTTACCTCAACTTTAACAAAACTACTTAATGAAGGGAAGACTTTGTGTAAACGAATAATTATTTACAAAGAAAATACCAAGAGGTGCTCTACCTAATTTGACTACTCTTATACGTTTCAGTATTTTGGTTTCCCATGGTGAAACCCCGCTAGTGAATAATGATGCATTCCATACTCTAGTAAATTGTTAGTTGCATGTAGAAAGCCCAGTAGTATTGTTTTGACCAGCACTAAATTCACTGCCCTTTGTTTTGTGAAGTCGAAGTGGTGTTTTATCCCTAGATGAGAGTATTTGCAATTATTTATGGAAGACATGATTTTTTTTTGTCCTTCACAATGTCAATTATCACTTGTGAATGATATAATGAATCGATTTCTGATTTTAAAATTGCATTTCGTTTTTGCCTGAGTATAATGATTGATTTGCAAAGGGCCTTTTCTAATGCATACCAAAGAATCTACTTGCCATTTGTCAAATTACTGAAAAACTTGACTATGATGGAAGAATATAAAAAGGAAAGAGAACTTGAGTTAATATTTTCTTCGCGATCCATACAGTTTGCAGTTTTGTATATTTCCCTTGTGTTACAGAAATGTCTTTTTTCTGTTGTGTGTAGAATTAGGACAATCCAGACAGCAGAAATGCCTAATTAATTTATTATTGTCAGAATGCTTTGACACATATATTTTTGTACATGTGTAGTCCCTTTTCTATCTTCATTCGCCATCCGTGGAGACCCATAACAAAAATACTGGACTCTTACGACGCCGATCAATTATATTACCTGGCCTACCCGGCCAATACGAGGATATGTCTGAAAGTTTATGATAATGAATAAACTGACAAAACTCAGCATATTCACTGTGTTCCCCTCCTTCTGTATGAGAAATCACGATGGAGAATTTCATAAGAACTACATGATATACTATAGACACAGAGCAATGGTAATACAAAAATGAGTGAAGAGTTTGGTTCCAAAACGCAACAAATCCATTTTGGGTGTTTTGAGATAATGAGACATTTATCATTCAAAAAAACTGAAGAGGGGGTCACCAGTTTTGTGGGTTCCAATATCTAGGGGACCATAAATAAAACTCCTTCACATTTCATTTCGAAATCCTTGAGTATTCCTTCATGGATAAATAAAGTGGTTTAATCCAATTTTTTTCCAAAACGCAATAAATCCACAAACCGTTTTGTTCCAAAATACAATAAATGCAATATGACTTTTTTTTGTATCCACAACAGCCACAAAAGTTAGTTTTCTTTTCTATATTTAACTTTCCTCATTTAGTTGGATATAAATGAAACATTTTCAAGTACTTTTTTAACACTGATGGTTCTATCATAGACAAAAGGTGATTTATCATATATATTTCTTTGCAAAATGCAATAAATCCACACTGTTTTGTTCCAAAATGCAATAAATTCATTACAACAGCTGTTACATCTATATACCTCTCTCTTCACAAGTAAAGTTGGTTGTTGACATGAATAAAATGCTGGATTTCTACACACATATATGCTTGAATTTGACATGGTTAGAATGCACTGAATAGATTAAGATTTTGGCAGGACACTTTCACAAGTGGGGTGATGATAGACATGCTGAAATTGGAAAAATCTATATATTTCAGATCTTGTCCCAGCTTTAAGCTATTTAGGCATGGAGAGCGGCCCCTCATTCATTGCATTGGGGTTTTGGCGAAGAATTAGAAGTTTTGAGCTGAATAGTGAAGACTAATTGGAATCTGAGAGTACTGTGAGAAACTTAAACATTTTTGGAACAAACAATTTTTCAGGATTCTTTTTAATTTGATGAAGGTCGGGGAGGGGGCATACACCGTGTGATAGAGGATATCTCTAGTGTAGTTTAGCCAAACATTATTCGATTTACACAATATTACCAGAAAATAGAAGATGAAACTTGTGGATTCAGCTCAGGATAGGTGTTTTTAGATTCATGTAGTGCACAGCTTACCTCTGAAGTACAAAGTATAATTTGAAAATCAAAAATTAAAAGAAATTTGAAGTTTGGGTTTGTCAGTAGGCTTAATTTTACAACACAGAGAAAACAGAAACAAGCTACACTACTTTCACGCCTCCCAAAACACGTCTCTTTTACAACCCCTTCCCACCATAACTAATTCAGAAACTTTGGAGGTGCTTCTCTCCCTCATGGAAAACACTGTCACTTCGAAAGAAGTACAGAAACATTGCGACTGACACCAAGTGGAATGTTTTTTTCCCCACCAATTTGAACGTTTGCGTTTACATGGGACCCAGAGAATTCCCCATAGGAGGTAGCATTACGCATTCGGGTCGACTTAAAAAGAGAGGGGGTGTGTTAGATTTTCCCAACAGGGACAAGTTATGCGTCTTTCGCTGCATATCCTTTCACTTATACAAGACTGGCAAACACGCTTCAAAATTGTTGCATCTGTTCGATTCCACTGCGAATCCTGAGACCTTTCCAGGTTTGGTCATCAGCGAGTTACCCGTGTTAGAGAACTTGTTCGATATACAAATAGCGGTTTACACCACCCATAAAGTGAGGGCTCAGAACCTGAAAAACCAAGTTACCCTGATCAGGCCGCCTTCCAAAACATCGGCCGCCTGAGGTAAAGTCAACCTACACCTGTCCGTGACACATGGTTTGCACATGTCCATCGTTACGGATTTCAATGAATACGCTGGCATCTACGAATGTCCCGAGTGCAAGTTCTTACTGACAAGACACAGGAACCAACTTTCCCATTGTAGACAAGTCGCCTTGAAATACGTAGGTGGAATCTACCGAAATTCGAAAACGGTTTTCAAAGCACAAGCAGATTTTTCCATTTTTCCTCCAAACGGAAATTCAAAAATGTACCCTTACAAAATAACCTTTGATTTCAAAGCTTTCTTCAGACCACTCAAAGAGCTGTCAACCGAACACGTGTCAGTCCTGTGGGAACACATCCCTCTGTCGGCTAGCATCGCATCGGACTTTCCAGGTCGCGAAGGTCTGGTCTGCTTCGTGAGACAATCCGACACAGATTCAGACCCCTTGTTGGATAAAGTTTTGAATTACATAAACGACACCGCCAAAATCATCAGGGAAGCAGTGCTAGAACTTTACCCACCGACGTTAGCGAAGTTAGACGTGAGGATAACTGAAGCTCTCCACCTAGAGGAGGCGTTCAGTCCTCCTGCTGTCGACTTCAATGAAACTCGAAGAAGAAACTTTTGAGATATCTCCGCCAAGTTCCGGTCATAGGTTTCAACTCGGGGTGCTATGACTTAAATCTGCTCAAAGTACAGCTTCACTCGTTTTTCTCCTCCAAAGAGCGAGAGAACGAAGAATTCAGCGTCATAAAGAGAAGTAACCAATACTTGGCGATCATCGACACATTGTTTTCTTGGACGTAGTAAACTATTTGGCTCCTGGTTATAACTATGCGAATTATCTGCTTTCACCAGAAATCAGCACAAAGGACACTTTCCTTAAGAATGGATGACATCTACCAGGAAACTGGAAAACAGAACACTGCCACCAAGATCTGCATTTGACAGCAAACTGACTGGTACCAAGATGTCTGAAACTGACTACGACGAATGTGAAAAAGTTTGGTCCGAGCAGAACATGCAAACTTTCAGAGATTACTTGATCCACTACAACAACAAAGACATGAAACCCTTCATAGAGGCACTGAATAATCACGCTAAATTTTTCAGGGAGAGCAACATCGACATGTTCAAAGACGGCATCTCCCTTCCAGGTTTAACTTCACGGTTCCTTTTTCAAACCACAGACATCCCGTTTGTGACCTTCCACCAGTTCGACTCCCACCTCCACTCTTTAATCAAAAAAAATCTGGTGGGGGGTCCTTCCATAATCTTCCATAGATTTCACGAGAAGGGTACCACACTGATAAGGGAACACAAGTACGGTGAAGAAGCGAGAACCTGTGAACACATCCTAGGTGTAGACGCTATCTCACTGCGCTGCATGAGCGAAGCACACTGCACAGGTTATTACCTGGTTTGGTTTGGTTGATTTTACGTCTACTAATAGTACTTAAAAGTTAGCAGACATTTCTGTGGTTCGCGGACAACAAGTCCTTTCTTTTCTTTTTGGACAGGTTTTTAAAAGCTGCTCGTCCAAACAGCTAGACAGGTATTTATATGCTGCTTGCCCGACACAGCAGTGACCGAATCTATGAATGATCGAATCTATGAGATGAATGACCGCATCTATGGGGAGGGGTGAGGGGGAAAACCGCTACCGGGGCTTCATTCCCCTACTCTTTTCGAAGGATAGCAAGTGTTCTTTTATTTGCCTGGTCCCATAGACAGGGCCAGACAAACCACGGCCTTTGATCACTCAGACGTGGTTCACTGAGGGGGAATCCCATGGCAAAAGGCAAGCATGTACGCCCGGGCCCGCGCATATGGACACCAGCTGCCCACATGCTCACCCTAAGACACAAGAAACCCCAAGTTTGTCGCCTTTTACGAATCTGGTATGCCCACTGGTAGAATGGAAGGAGGAAAATTCCTCCTTCGTGGACTCCCAATGAAGTTATTCTGCTCCTCCATGCCCTCACATGAAGGTCCCCACTCCACAGGGGGAGTTATTACCTGGTGAGACAACCCGAGACCAAGTTCAAACCGAAAAAACACTCTAAGAGCACTTTAGAATGGTTGCGCTACGTGGAGCACGCCCACACCATGAAACTTCACCATGCTTTCAACGGGGGGAGGTGTCTCTAGGTTGCCAAAAAATTCACGTAGACGGTTTTCACCCGTCCTCTAACACCGTTTTCCAATTTCAGGGGTGTTGGTTCCACGCTCACGAGTGCATACCGCTGCGCAGATATCCGTGTGCTTCAGACAGGGACGAGAAACGTGACAGAACAGCTAGAGTAAGCGCTTACTTAAAAGCTCTAGGTCACAAGTTGATTGCCATATTGGAGTGTGAATGGAGAAAGATGAAACACCAGGATCCGCAGGTTATGGCGTCCGAACAACACTGGAAGGTCGACTACTTGAAAGCGGCTCGAAATCCCATGACAGAGAGCAATATCATATCCTCTGTGAAAGACGGGAGAATGTTCGGTTTGATTCAGGTGGACGTCACTACTCCTCCTCACCTACGTGAATACTTCGAAGAAATGACTCCTGTTTTCAAGAACGTGACCATTTCGAAATCCGACATAGGACCTCACATGACAGGATTTGCGAACAACGAAAACCTAATGAACGCCCCTCAAAGATCCTTGATAGGTAGTTACCACGGAAAAAAGATTCTCTTGGGAACACCTCTTCTTAAGTGCTATTTGGATCACGGTTTAACAGTCACCGAAGTGCACCTGTTGATAGAATACTTTCCTAGAACTCCCTTCGCCGGTTTTGCAGACGAAGTAACTGCAGCGCGAAGACAGGGTGACGTAAACGCGAACGAGAAAATTCTGTCAGACTGTTACAAGTTGATGGGAAACACCACGTACGGTAAAAATATTTGCAACAAAGAAAAACACACCACTGTGAAATACACTAGAGGTCGAACCTTCGAATTATTGACCAATTCGTGGCGGTTCAAAAAGGGTACAGAGTTGAGCGCAGATCTCTTTGAAGTCAAACTGCAACCGAAAACAGTCAGGAACAATCTTCCTATTCAAATAGGATTCATGGTGTACCAGTACGCCAAGTTGAAAATGTTAGAGTTCACGTTCGACTTTTTGGTTAAATTTATCGATCAACGCGATTACGCTCTTTGTCAAATGGACACCGACAGTCTTTACATGGCTCTCAGCGGCGAATCGTTGGACCAACTCATGAAACCCAACCTGAGAGAATCGTACTTCAGAGAGAAACGAAACTGGATTCCAACAGCGGTGTGCGATGACCAGTTAGAGCTTTTTGTAAACATAAAAACCCAAGGCATCAACGAATGGATCCCCCTCGCTTGTTGTCAGAAATGCTACGTTCATGATCAGAGAACTCCGGGTCTTTTCAAATCTGAGTTGGAGGGCGATGGGATTCTAAGTCTCAACTCCAAGACTTACATTTGCTACGATAAAGACTCGACAGGTGAAAGAAAATCAAAGAAATGGAGTGCGAAGGGTGTCATAAAAAAAACAACGTTAAAGAACCCAAAGACTTCTTGGATGTTCTTTTGAAATGAAAAACTATCCGCGCTGTTAATACAAATTTTAAAGTAATAGAAAACAAAATGCACACTTACATGATAGAGAAAAAGGGACTGAGTTACTTATATGTGAAGCGTCGCATACATTCTGACGGAGTGACAACGAGTGCTTTAGAGTTAGGAAAATACTAAAAAAAATATAATATAAAAAAAAAATGTAGATGTAGATAAGCCGGTGAGATAATACCCTTTGTTGTTGTATTAACTTCATCTACTTCGTCCACCGACTTACCTCGTGTATCAGTATTGAAAAAAACAAAAACAAGACAATGTGTACTTGCGATCCCATTTTCACTTGGGAAATAATAGATGCATCAGATGTTTTGTTCTTTAAGGCTCCGTTGTTAAACCAAGGTGTTCATAAAGTGTTTGTTTCTAATGATGTATTTGATTCTTTGAGTGTGTGTTTCAAAGATGTGTTTCAAAGAGTGGTAGGTAGCATCACAGATAGAGTTATAGGAGTATATCAATTCCATGACGCGAACACCTGTGCTTTCGTCAAAAGGCGATATATGATAGAATCGATCAACATGTTGCTTTCTCTTTTGCATGAGAGCTCAGACCTCTGGAGAGTGTCGACCGAATGTTGTGTAGCAAAGTTCCTTACCCCGGTGTACCAGCTGCTCAACTGAGAAGTATCATGTCCAGACAAACTGAATGGAGTACTTGGTATAGCGCTTCAGTGGATTTCACTTGTGATATCGATGAGATGTGGATGGGAAATATGGCTTACTCCTATCCTTCATTTCAAGAGGGTACTTGCTCCAAAGTTGTACACCAAGATTACACCATGTACAGTCTGAATTATGACAAACAAAAGTCGAATGTGTACATCTCAATGTGTGAGTTCTGTCATGTTCCTCTCCGATATTCGTCTATATTATGTAGAGAGTGTGAACTTGCATTTAGCAACTTGTAAATAATAAAGTGTAAATATCATTTATCAAAATAAAAAAAAATGAAATAAATTTGTTTGTTAAGTTTTTATTTTTACTAAACCCGCCCCTAGCCAAGGGGCGGGTTTACTTAAAAAAAGGGGCCCCACCCACCCCAAAGGCCCCCCAACCCAATGGTTCCCCCAAAGGCCCCCCCAACCCAAGGGCCCCCCAAATATTTCCCAGTTTTTTGTTGTTTTTGTTGTTGTTTTTCTTTTTTCTTGGCACTGATACGTCCACACTTGACACAGCTACTACCACCGTCGTTACTGCTCGCACCACGTTACCTACCTACCTACCTACCTACCTACCTAAGAGAATGGTCAAGTATGTACGTTTCGTCGATTTATCAAGGAGACTCGACACTTTCGACACAACTATGTGGAATAAACCCCGTCCTTTCACAGAGAAACTTTCCGCCTACGGATTCTTTTACATCGGAGGTAAGGACTTTGTTCAATGCTACCAATGTGGAGTCGCTATACACACATGGTTAGAAAGTGACGACATCACCATGGAGCATTTCAGACATTCTCCTACCTGTCCGTTGGCCTCGGAAGGTATGAATCTAAGTCCACAGAGCAAAATTTTGCTGACGAAAATGATGAAGAAATTGAACTCTCTGGACCACAAGTTGCAGCTTTTCAGAAATAAGCGGCATGGAGGAGTTTTTACTTTTGAACAATCAACTGCTATGTTTTCTAACGCTGTAACGTCAGAGGACACAGTAGATAAATGAGAAACAACATATATACACCAGACACCACGGACAACATATATGAACAGACCAAAGACCATCCACAATGAATCGTGATTCATGTATAGATAAGACACCGAGATGACAACCTCTGATTGGTCCATTCAAATTAGGGTCATGTGACCTTATTTGCATAATAGAGGTCACGTGACCTAAACAGCCAACCAATCAGAGGGCGGCATACCACAGGCGGTTTTGGTCACGTGACCATTTTTGAATTTCCTGCCAAAAGGGAGGGCTCTGATTGGTCCATTTTGGCGCCACACTACGGGGGTCTAGGTCACGTGACCCCACATTTGAATTTCCCACCAAAAGGGAGGCCTCTGATTGGCTGCATGCCCAGTGAGTAATATCCTTAGATTAGCTATGGTCCCGTTCCGATACATACTTTACTACTCAGGTAAAAATTGTACACCCCCCTGGATGAAGGTATTGAGAAAGAGAGGTTTGTGAAAGGTGTCCAAATTGTCATTACATTTCTATGGTAAATTGACTTTTTTTGTTGCTGCATGTAGGAGTGTGCATTTGAGTCGGATGTTAGGATAGGTTATCAGCTACATGTGTGAGAAATATCATGTGTTTTGTATGGTTAGTTTTTTGAGACATTCATATTTTTGTATTTGGTTTTATGGCCTCAGCATAAAATTGTTGCAGGGAATGGTGGCCATTTTTTCATTTTATGGTGTATTTTGATTTCCAAGAAGAACAGGACTATTGCATGAATTATTGTTATTCCCTTTCAATGTATTTGTTGGTCATATATGTACAGTCTTTGCCAAAACTTGTCGGACATTGGCTATAGCTGACTGAATGGCTCCTGGGCCGACAGAAATTGTCACACTGCTGGACCAAATGACTGGCTGTCATCCCCAGACCTTGGGCTACATGCCATTTTTATGGCATTCAAATCAGACCATTATTAAAGTTTATACAGTGTAACTGTCTCAGAACTTTATGAATCCTAATGGATTTTATGAAAAAAATAGAATGTATAATACACTTGAGGTATTTAAAATCTATACTAAGTGTTAGAAAACAGACTATGCAGATACAGGTAGAGTACCACTAAAAGTTCAATGGGAAATCTGGGCAGTCAGATACTGGGAAAAAATTGTCAATCTACAGGAATCTCAGATTAAATATGCTCGAAGCTGACGGTCAGATTAACTGGTGCAGAAATATCAGATATTTGCTAAATTCACTGAGTGAAAGGTATGTTCGGCTCTGGGCTAACCAAGCAGCTTGTGAAGATCCAAAAGCTATTACTGCTATAACTGAACAAATTAATAGGAAATACTCATTACACATTATGAACGAAATAAGATCAGCTAGTGAAGGGAAAAAACTGAGAACATACAAATTATTCAGTCCTGAGTTTAGGCTTGAGCACTATATATTATGTATCCCTGACTGAAACCACCGTACTGCATTAGCACGCTTCAGACTTAGTCCTCATAACCTGGGTATTGAAACAGACAGGCACTGTCGGCCTCCAAAACCTGTGTGTGACAGGATTTGCTTATATTGCTCCAGTGGTCATGTAGATGATGTGGTACATCTTCTTACCCAATGTGACTTCCATAATGTCCCCAGAGAAACACTGACTAGAGTCATAAATGAAAAAATTCCCAACTACCAGGATATGTGCGATCTGCCTAAAATTTTCACAGTAATGAAAGAGAATGATACTGAGATTGTCAATACACTTGCCAAATTTATATGTTTATATTACCGCTAGGCAGAGGCAACAGCAGCTCTAAGACTGTTTGAGTTTGAGTTTGAAAAGCGTTTATTGGCCAACAATATCTTAACATATTGAAGCTTTTACAATTATCAGCCATAGGAGGGGATCGAATCTAGTATAAAAGTGTTACACTGATACAATCGCTTGATATTAAACAGGTGGTTTCCATGAACAGTCACATATCACATAATATTCACATATACTATAGTTCAGGATAGTAACAGTTCAGAGTCATATTAATATATCACATAAGTACTTTTTAAACTTTTGCAGATTTTCTGCAGACTGAACATGTACCGGTAGATCATCCCAAATGATGTTACCTCTATACAATGGACTGAATCTATATAATTCTATTCTAGGTCGATTTACTCTAATTTTTGTTCTATCATTGCCCCTAAGAGGTCTTACTGGGGTTATTATATTCTCCGGTTTTTGTATATATTTATACATCATACATGCAAGTACTACTTTCCTTCTAGTTACAAGACTTTTCGCATTGCAAGATAATAATAGGTCAACAACATGTATATCCTGTGGTAGTAGAATCTTTTTACAGGCCCTCAAACAATGATTTTGTATGATATCTAAATGGTCTACTGAGGTAGCAGGTCCACTCTCCAATATATAACTACAGTATTCTAACAAAGGAATAATCATCGTCTTATAGATTTTAAGGCTTGTATCTGTATCCAGGTATTAAACAATATTTCTCAATTGTTTCAATTTGGCAATACCTATTGAATCCATCTTTTTACAATGTTGTTTAAAGTTTAAATCAAAATCGATTACAACACCCAAGTAGTTGAAATGCTCGACGCATGCCAATTTTATATTGTTCATGGTAATATCGTATTTAGTAATACGTTGCATGTTTGAATGGCACCAAAGGACCTTGGTTTTTTTGACATTCATAGTAAGAATATTTTGTCTACACAACTTCTCAATATTATCCACATCACTCTGCATTAATTTACTTATAATTTGTACAGGTTATCTCACTATGTATGACATAAATATGTAAGATCTCTATGATATAACATTGTCAATAAGTGTGACCCATTTGTGGGTATGTATGCCATACAGATACAAAGAGGGAACATGAGTTTGAGTGTATGTCTGTGTGAATGTGAGAGAGAAAGAGAATGCTGTAGTATTGTAGTTGTGTAGAAATTTGATTTAGTCTTAAATGTGGGTAGCGGACATTCACATGACTATAACAACTATGCTTTCTGTATGACACATAGGTCAGCAATGACCTTTTTTGTTGTCAATAAAAGATATTAATTATTAATTAATTATATTGTACTTTATGATATATCTTGCTTTATGATGTCTTTTTTAGAGAATGCCCTTAGGTGCTCTTTATGTTTCAGTCATGTTGAGTGGTATGAGAGAAAAAAATTAAAACAGTTCTGGCAAACCCTCCAAAAATAAATTGTATTCCACTTGATAGAGTAGAAACATATCACTACTTAGTTGTTAAACTTGACGAGTGTATGACCTTAGAACCTGCAGTCAAGGAGGTGATACGAAAAGTAAACCAGTGACTGTTCAAGTTCCCAAAGATACAATGTGATCTGACACAGAAAGCTGCTGTTATGGTATATAAATCAACAATCATGTCCTTGTTTGACTACGCAAGCTTCTTGCATTCAGGAGAAAATTTTAACTTGACTGCAAAATTTCAAAGTCTGCAGAATAGAGGATTGACAATATGCATGAGAACCAGTGTTAGAGACAAGTCCATAGACCAGCTGCATGACAAATATAATGTACTCAAACTAGACAGACGAAGGGGAGAAACTCTGTTAGTATATATGTACAAATATACCAAACAAGGCAAATTTGTGTAAAACGCTACTGGATCTTGGCCCACAAGGTCACTAGGCAAGGTGAAATTTGATCCGAAAAGGCCAAAACGAGACTGTTTTAAAAGATCTCCTCTTTACAAAGTATCTCAGATTTGGAATAAACTATCACACTGGCATCAAGATGCTGAGCAAAAGCGCAAGACCCAAAAATGTCAAATACAAGATAATATACATAAACAAAGCCAAAAACCAAGGATCGAAGTGATAGACAACAGTGTCCTGATTGCTGACATTTCTGACAAAAGCGATGATGAACCATAATAAGTTACCTTGTATCATTTCAATCTGTAGTGAGTTGCAATTGGCAATTGGCTTGGCTCAGTTTCATGTCTTTCATGGTTGAATATGTGTTTGTCCTATAATATCACTTCTTATGTGGATGGAGTCTTTGAGTGTGTAGTGTACTAAAATTTAAACTGAAAACCTAGGGCTAACATTGCTTAGTCTACCTCCAACCTTCATTAATCCTTTCTTGAATGTTCCCCGTAGCTTTTCTGAATGAGGTCATGTTGAAATTTTGAAAATAATCTTGTAAATAATAGTGTCTTTTAATCAGTATTTTTATTACTGATACACAATTTCTCCAAATTGCATTAGTTTTGCAAATGTTCATGTTGATTACCAAGTACTATCAAGGTACAAGCTATACTTTGATAAAAATATTGTGTTTTGTATTATTCTTGTATTAATTTCCAAGTACTATATATATTATATCAGGATTGTTACATAGCAGCCTACCTGCCTTGTTTGTGTCTATGAACAGTCAGTGTAATTGAGACCAAAACACTCACCAAACTGAGTGAGTTGTATACTTGGTTATACATTGAACATCAACTCAAAATTTCATCTCTTCTCTCATCTCGATGTGCATCATTTCATCTTTATGTTACAAGTCCTATCAATCAGGATGGGATTGTCATGTCTTTATATTCTGACCTAGCAGTATAGAGGTGGCCGTAGTGTCTAGCTGAAGCTGGTCACCAGCATGTCCCTTACACTGGTTGTAGAGGTCAGTTATGTAATAGCTGGTGGGAATCCACTCTGTCCCACCCTACACACAAAAGTACTATTAGAACTCATAAAGAAGCTCATGGTGGGTTAAGAATATATAATTGCAACTTCAAATGTATGTTTAGTGTAGCCTATCACTCATCACATCTCCAGGTGTGGAGTCTTCACAAATACAGGTGTGGAAACCCACCCCATGTACAGAGTGGATTCTGACCCCTGAAGCTGCAGACCTCATGAGAATGCATGTTAATTAGGCTTGAGCTGGTGACTCAGCACACTCACACCTGTTTGGCCTACATGTATGGTACTGATGCACACGCAGCCCAAAAAGAGGGGGCGCATCTCCTGATTTTTAGCAAATTTTGGGGTTGAAAATACGCAGTTAACCTATTAAGTACTGGCAAAAAGGTGCGCGCCACCTCTAAATCCGCCACTGAAACTGAGCCTAAATTCTTTGGTCGCAATATTATCACCTCCTTTACGTAGTGGAGCGATCAATAAAAATGTTAAGATATCAGTAAGGCTGTATAATAGGGTGGTACTGATGCAATCCTGCTTTTTCCCCCCACTTTCTCTGCTCTCTTATTCCAAGGCCCCCCATACTGGTTACTGGTTACCGTTTGAACTGCCTTCACTCAAAATTACTGTATAGTTCAAATTTACTTGTTTCTAACTGTGTATGGCATGAAACTGGAGTATTAATGTACACTAATATTTGAAAGGTTGTTTATCATCACTCACATCTTAAAGGGATAGGTTTCATTAGTATACCTACGACCTGAAGCCTTCCCAGCATGTGTTACACCACACCCACATATGGGTGCTAGGGCCTAAGTAATGTTCCTAATTGTCATTGCCCTAGAGGGGGTCCCTTTTTGGAGTTGCAAGCCACGTAAGCGGCCGGGAGCGTAGCGACCGTGCAACTCCATTATGTTTTTGGTTTGCCTATGATGTCACTAGTGACGTCATCCGTGGCAACTCCTATCCGTGGTCCTTGCCCCATTTTTCTTGTTAAAGTTTGAAGTTGCTGGAGACACAAGGGTGTGGCTAGTGCCTGGAGCACCTCCATAAAATGACCACCGGCCAATGGGGGGTAGGTATATTATTAAACAGCCAGATAAAAAAAAATTGACAGTTGGGAAAATGAGAAACCCATTTTCTGTGTGTCTTATTTATCAAAAGTACCATAAATTTTCTCGTATAAGCCTCATCCCTGGTATAAGCCACACCCTGAGTTTGAAAGGAGACTATGCGACTAGTGCTGTTCTATGGTGTAAAAAAAACCTCATATAAGCCGCACCCTGACTTTGGGCCAATCCCTTAAGCCTAATTTGGATTCTGGTATAAGCCACCTCTTATACGAGAGAATTTACGGTAGTTGGTTTTAGCTATATGTGCCAATTAGGTATTTCAAGACATTCTTTAGTATTCACCAAGATATTTACAATAGATTGAAATATTTGACCAGAGCTCTTTACCCCACCATATATGAGACCCCCTGTGGGTTCACAGTTTATCCCGTCGGATTCATAGTCTCCCTTCCCATTTAAATCATTGTAAACAGGCCTCCTATTTTTGTTCTGATACACTGCTAAAAGGTCAGGGGTGGTGGAAGGTAGGAGGTATCATGGGGTCTCCTATGTAGCCAACTCTGGCTGCTTTAATCAGGTGCAGGGTATACCCTTGCATATAAGCCACACCATATACACAGTGTATTCAGATATCTCACTAATATATTTATGTGCTACGTCAAAGGGGTGATTAAACGAATTCACAAGAAAATAAAATCTAATTTCTTTGTCTTCATGTTATCAGTTCCTTGAAACTTACCCCCCAAAAAAACACCCATACAGCAGTTACTACACAAAGTTGGGGAATCCAAAGTACTTCAATATACAGAATGAGATAGCAGTTCAATGTTTTCTGTATTTAAGTATTACATGTCACGGCCCAACACCCCCTTCCCTATGGCAATTATGGTGAAAAAGAAACCATGACAACCATCTACACTCTATATCGATTAATCATGAATAGATTTGGGTCCTCTACAATATAGATATGGGGTCCAATCATATAATTGGTGTTGGACTGTAGCAGGTGCCGGGCAGTGAAATTTTGAAGGATTTTGGTACATGCTATCCAGTCAAACTATTATCCAAACATATTTCACATAATCATCACACATGACTATGCCTTCACTGTTTAATCCCCAAAAATGTGTGGTCAATATAATACAAAAGACATATCAAGCATGAATGTAAAGAAGTCATAGCTTTCAACTCATTACCAAGGAGGCCCTCAATTTTTAGTGATTATCTACAGTGTACATGGTCCTTTAAAATGAAGATTACCAAATAATATTGTATATCATTGTTTTTATTTATACATATCTTACAAGTATCTACATTGTGAAACCTCAGTTCAAAAGAGACTAGGAATGATGACAGTGTCTCTCATAGGATGTTGTGGACCTATAAAAACTATAGAACATGATCAAGTTAGATACAGAAGCATTGTATTAGTCTAGAAAACATAGGAACACACAGTTAATACCCATACAAACAGTTTCTATTTTCTTCTTTGAATAATGAAATAAGCAGTATTTTCCAGAATATACCACTTCTTTATTTCTCTAGATTATGCATACATATAAATGGAATGTTTTTTTTCTGAATTATGTGCAGAATATCCTTCATATTTTATTTCACTAACCATTATCAAGACCACATATTTGGATTTTCCGTGAATCATCAACATACTTGTACTTTTTGTTTGTAACAAGTAAAGACTATTTTTCAGTGGAGACAGAAATAACAGGTTTTGAGATAAACTTCCATATATAATGAGGTAGGGGGCCCCATGACGGGGCAGTGTGAGCAGCCATGTGAAAATAATCACCTCTGCCATGTGCACGGGGCATTCATTCCACGAGGCTGCTCACAAATAATGGATAAGCATGCAAAATGAGACTTCCCGGCCGCGGTACCCTGACCAAAATAGTTCCTCCTGTTTGCCACGGCAGCGCCCCTTGTCTCCCTCTATAGATCTAGGAGGCAAGTTGTGGGCTACAATTTCAGGATGTGGAATTGAATATGGTTTTCCAAATAAGAGAAAGAATGAAAAGAAAAATGGGGGTTTGGGGGCTCTGCCCCCGATCAAGGATTCATGTTACATCCCATCTGTCAGACCTCTTTTGAACTTGGTCACTTCAAATATCACATTAAGATGAGATCTCATCTGAAACCATGAAACCAAGGATTCATGATAAGGAAAAAAAGAAAAACGGGGGTTAGGGGGCTCGATCAAGGATACCTACTTGTTTAATAGATCCCATCTGTCAGTGTCAGATCTCATCTGAATTTGGTCACTTCAAATATTACCTACATTAAGTCTAAGATGAGATCTCATCTGAAACCCTCTCATTGTATATCTTTATCTCATACCTTTATTGCCTGTTTTTTGTTGACTACTTAAAGACATACACCTGCTGATTATCAAAAAAAAGAAAGATAAATAAAAAATCAATGTGGTCCACAATATAGGGCATCAGACTATAGGCCTACATACGGGGCCCACGGCAGGGTTCCGCAAACGGTACATGCAGACGCGCGATAAGCACATGTATCAAACTTAACAAGATAAGCATGACTTGTTTTAAAAACTATTATGTTCTGAGGTAACCACTTGAGGAAAATTAACCACTTTGGTTGTAGGTAAATATAAATACAAGTATGTAAGTCCTTCCCCACATTCCATGTGATGAAGATTGATTAGATGAGGGGAATTTAAGTGGGTTATTTACAATGCTGGGAAAACTTACCTCTGCTAGGTATTTCTAGGAGAGAGTGACAGAATAGAGGGATACATACGCCTCTAGGAGTTTTATATAAAAGTATGATGAATATGAAGTAAGTTGGAATGTGGGGAAGGGATGAAGATAATCACGACTGACCCGTGTATATATACATAGAGGGTATTATTGTGCAAAGGTACATTGTCCAATATAGATTATGCTCATAATAGTATATATATATATATATATATATATATATATATATATATATATATATATATATATATATATATATATATATATATATATATATATTATGATATACATACTGTTTGTCACCTTCATAGAAATACATTGTTTCCATGTTACTGACATGTGATTAGCACCATATTGTCCAACCTTAATGGAGGACACAGTAATAACACACAACTCCGACATGCATATGAACCATGGGTCTAAAACTCTGGATGGTTCTTACCATACACTGCTAAACTGCCCATCCTAAAAGGCCTCTTATCTTCTAACATTTTCCTATCAGTTGTGGACAAATCACATGAAAGTATCAATTGTACTTTCTTTTGGAAGGTCTGGGCCTCCATTTCAACCGAATTTGCATCTGAAATAGATGGTACTAAAGAATAGAACTTTCTCATGGCCTTAGGGATGAGCTGGGAAATTAGCTATGGACCTGTGTTTTTTTACATCGAAATTTCCAAGAGTACTCTTGACAACAAAAGATAGTGCATAAGAGTACTCCTGACAACATAAGGTAGAAAAATAGTATCATCAGGATAACATTACATATAGGTTGATATCCTTTGTGGGGTATTTAATGCATCTCTACATAAGATTGCAATCATTTCTGGGTTACAACACCTCAGAGATCACATAAAATTCTATGTATACATTACGTCACATAAATGTATACATTCACTGTGGCAGCATAACCGTACAGAGAATGAAAGATCAACATTATAATAAACATGTCATAAATTAGACACTATCATTGTGGTTAGACTCCAACATCTCATATAAAAATAAAATTGTGATTAATGAAAGATACACTATATAAGCTCCATGCAATGTCTCACACCAATGTACATTTCTATTTGAAATTAAGATATTTCTTTAACCTTCCAGGTAACAAGACTTAAAAGATAAACTAATGCATGTTCTCAGCACTCTTGAATATCTAAATATATATATTTAAAGAGATAAAGACTGGTCCAGATCTCTCGTTACACTAGCACTATAGTGGTATATTTTCAATACTGTGGAAAATAATACATATGCATATATATTGTTATCTATATACAAGCACATATGGATATCTATATACACACAGTCACCACTAAGGTGTGTAACATTCCCTGAACAAAAAGAAAACTCTCTTAAAACTTTGTACTTGAGTGTGTGTTACATGCCACTTGTCTTTTATGTGAATATAAAACAAACTCCATGTTTTGTGCATAAAGGTAAATTGTAAGGTACAATAGATATGCCATGGTAAGTGCCCATTGTTTTTTATACTGATATAGCAACCCGTTTCAATGGCAAAATGGGCAATAGTGTATAGGTTCATTTCATATTTGCTACTCTCAGGGTGATGGGTTTTTACCTACTTAAAATGATAACAGGGGTAGACACTAACACTGGTCCCGGGGGAAATAGCTCCTACCTCTGGATGTAGGCCTGCAGGATTCTCAAGAATTACTCTGTGAGGAACAATTGGGCGTATCAATATAGTCATATTATATATCACTGCAAAGAGGTTATCAATAGGCCTCTTACCACCGTAGTTACCGTATCGTCGTGTTTAAGTGCTGGGATTTGAATAAGCACCTGTCTCAAAAAAAGCGCCGGGGGTACAGGGGTTATGAAGGGACCCTTGATGGGGGCCTCCAATGTCACATGTTGATTTTAAGAAGTGGCCATGTCCCATGTCACTAGTCAAAAACCTGTCACTAGTGTCACTAACATAACTATAATTCCCATTCTTTACTATAGTCTGTAAGTAAAACCTAGTGTATAAGGCCACTCCATCACCAAGTCATAAAAAAAGTGACGAGGGAGGATTTTACTTCTTTTTTTGTTGTTGCAGTAGCATTTCATTAGGGTGTGAATGCATCACGGGCACATCGTGACATTATAAAAGTTTGATAATGTCTATCATTGATAGCCAGCTACATTCCCTGGACCATAAGCTTTCATTTGGTACCAAACTTGACTACTTTTGCACATTTTTTGGTATATTATTCTCAGAAAATTCTCTGAAAAAAAGAAGAAAATTCTCAAAAGACGGTGATAAGATAAAAGAACTATAGTGTTATAATAATAGGATAAGGTGATGTTCATGGATATTTTTTTCATTTTAATAGATAACTATATACCCAGTAAAACCCCATTTTCATTGTGACCTTTTTAGGGCAGGGTTGGGGTAGCTTAACTTTGAGATTTGCAAAAACAATATACATGCATAGTCCCACATGATAGTCCAGACATGGAAACGGTGACACTTTGAAAGAAAACAATCGTCATTGGAATAAGGCAAATAAGGGGGTCTGGGGCATCCCCAGGAAAATTTTGAACAATGCAAGACCAAAAGGTGCATTCTGTAGCTCACTAAGCCCTATGTCACATGTCGATTTTAAGAAATGGCTCTGTCACATGTCACTAGCATAGCCATGTCCCATGTCAATTTTAAGAAATGGCCATGTCACCATGTCGATTTTAAGAAATGGCTATGTTACTATGTCGAATTTAGGGGTCTAGGGCCATTATGAAGTCTTTCTTAAGCACTAAAACTGCATTATGAATGAGCGCCTGTCTTGTGTTAGCGCCAGGGGAAATAGGGCTGACAAATCAAAGACCGCCGGGGCGCTTGAACACGACGATACGTTAATCAGAATAGCGCAATTGATCTTTATCCACTAGTACATGTGTTATGAGTGGTATTTTGGCATTTTATAATAATGTTTTCAGATTTAACAGGTATCTTTCATTTTCCCTGAAAGAGTTAGTGTCTACCCATGTGATAAATAAGATGATATCCTACCTGATACTCTGGATACTTGGTTGCTACACAAAACTCTATGCATAGTTAAAAATAGCACTGGTAACAAAATTATACCAAAGCTTATTGTGAAAATACTCAGGTGTGGAGTGTCTTAATCAAATGACCTATCATTCAATTTTCTATACCTAATGGAAAATGTCAAGACTGAGAATTTGCTTCAAGGAACTTTTTTCTAGTTGTATTTACTATTCTATTACAGAAGCCCTATGTAACAATGGATATTCAATGGTTACAGAAACCTATGTGACAATGAAAATACATCCTACCACTTTGAGAAATTGTATTGGTATATCATATAATTGATACATCATACATAACAAAAAACATCCAGACTATTATGATTGTCATGATTATTTCTATAGCTATTATATAACAGAACAGACAACAGCTATGATAAGTAAACAAGAGGAAAATGACTTCACAGCCTCTACTGATATGTTACCATGGTGATCAAACACATCACCACCAGCCATCAATAACATTACAATTTTATTGATGTCTAGCAATGGTAACACCATCATTATTATATTCAAATCAACGTGTTCCCGTGGTAACTACATTAAACATCAGCAAACCCCATAACTACTGAGGTGATTCCATGGGGAACACATTCATCACTCACTCTGACTCAACAACCATATTACAACCTTATATACGTTACCATGGTAACCACATTCTCCACTCTCAATCATCAAACACATAACAATAACATTCATATTACCATGGTAACCACACTCAACATTCTCATTCACCCATTTGTAGGTTACTATAGTAAACACATTCATTAATCACATTACAATTCTATTCATGGCACATGACTTTTAACAGTAGAATCATCTCCTCCCCAGAGTCCATTGGTCAAATATCAGATTCATCATCCCCACAGCATGCTTGATCTTTATTCTGTGTCTCATTGACATTTTTTGTAGTTGGACTTCCTTTGTAAACGTTTTTGTTATTGAAGCCCGTTTGAGGAGGCGAGGATGGAGATGAAGGGGAGACATTGCTGTCTTTTTGTTTGGGCAGAGAAGCTGCTTCTTGGTTATTCAACTTCTCCTCTCCAGCCACAAGCATGGATAAACGCTCCTGGAAAGCAGGTAAGGTGATGTTCAGGAATTATCACTGTTGCATTGATTTGTGTTAAACCTGCCTTACATAATTACCAAAACTGGACTATTTTGATTATCATCATTTGGTACTCTGAATACCTCTGTACATACTTAAATAAATACATAAAAGAATCAAATATTGTTTACTGTAGTTTATATTTTTGAACCATCATCATACAGAGCTGCTGATATCACATAAATGCCAAAAGGAAAGGATGGAAAGTTGCTGGGATAAGGACATTGGGCCACAATTATGTAAAACGATACATATGTTTTTTGTTGAGGAGGGAGGTGTTTCTTGACACCCTTAATATTTACCTCGTGTTTGTCATATCTGAAGAGCCTCCAAGGTTTAACTCTTCTTTCTATGCTGATGTGTTCACTGCTGGACCGGTGATATGTGGGATTGGAGAAGGTCAATGTAGTTTCTACACCCATGTCCATTCTCAATCTTTGTCTGAAATTAAGTACACCATACATTACGAGGGGACAGTGTGATAAGATATCATTTTTAAAGAATTTTGATCAAAGACTATATGGACTATTATATGTGGGCAAATGAGGGAAAGGGCCCTCCCTGCGGGATTTTTAGTACTAGATTTGGCCACTAGGAGAGCCACAGAGGCTAAAAACATGAAAAATAGACCAAAAATTGCTATTATGTATTTTTGTATACAGAAAAACATGGTTTTCTCAAAAATGTTCTATTTTCTGACACTTCCTGTGTATTTAGAGTGTAAATGGAATGTTTTGAATCCAAAACAAGGGCTAAATAAGCATTCTCTGAGATACGGGTTGCCATGGCAACCAAAATAATATTCTAAATAGAGAAAATATTAATGTCAATTGATAGAATGATTTGTGTAGATTCATACGCCGAAAAAAAGCATTGAGATACCATTTCTAGATCCAAAGCTATGCCCAAATGTATGGAAAGGGTTGGCCATTTTTCAGTTGATTATTTAAATCATTATGCTAATTAGATGCCTGATTTGATTAAAACAAAGAATGGTAGAGCTTATTGGCTGTATTGGTACAGTTATGTCATTCCATTTTCTTGAATCACTATCTCCAGAGGGGGTATCTGCAAGTGTTATACCTCATTTTAAAGCCAATGACTTCAATTCTAAATATCAGATTTTACCTCAGAGGACCCTTTCCCCTCATCTATCCACATATATTTTAATTAAAGATAGAAATTCAAAGAAATTATGATAGCTAAGAAGGTACAGCACAGCTGTAATGCCAGTCGGGTATTATAGATTAATATTTAGATATGATTGTTCGTTGGTAATCAAATTCATATATATATATATATATATATATATATATATATATATATATATATATATATATACACACATACACATACATACATATGTATGTATGTATGAATTTCTGATACATTGCTAAGGTATTCATGGTGCGTTGCTAAGGTATTCTTGATGCATTCCTAAGGTATTCCCCGTGCGTAGATAAGGTATTTGTGGTGCGTTGCTAAGGTATTCATAGCGCGTTGCTAAGGTATTTGTGATGCATTGCTCAGGTAATAATGATGTGTTGCTATGGTATTCATGATGTGTTGCTAAGGTATTCATGATACATTGCTAAGGTATTCATGATGTGTTGCTAAGGTATTCATGATGTGTTGCTAAGGTATTCATGGTGCATTGCTAAGGTATTCATGATATGTTGCTAAGGTATTCATGATGCATTGCTAAGGCTTTCATGATGTGTTATTCATGGTATTCATGATGAGTTGCTAAGGTACGGGGATAAAAGTCACAGAGCATGTAAATCCCTAAAACGGTCCAATATTCGCCCCAAAAACCTGGGTTTCTATATGAATGTATAGGGCCCTGGAACTTCAAAATCCCTGAAATCAGGGAATTCCCTGAAGACTTTCATCCCTGAAGGTAATAATGGTTCATTGCTAAGGTATTCGTGGTGTGTTGCTAAGGTATTCATGGTGTGTTGCTAAGGTATTCATAGTGTGTTGCTAAGGTCTTCATGATGCATTGCTAAGGCATTTATGATGTGTTATTCATGGTATTTATGATGAGTTGCTAAGGTATTAATGGTACATTGCTAAGGTATTTGTGGTGTGTTGCTAAGGTATTCATGGTGTGTTGCTAAGGTATTCATAGTGCATTGCTAAGGTCTTCATGATGTGTTGCTAAGGTCTTCATGATGCATTGCTAAGGCATTCATGATGTGTTATTCATGGTATTCATGGTGCATTGCTAAGCCATTCATGATGTGTTTCTATAGTATTCACAATGCATTGCTAAGGCATTCACGATGCGTTGCTAAGGTATTCATGATGCATTGCTAAGGTATTCATGATGTGTTGCTAAGGCATTCATGTTGTGTTGCTAAGGTATTCATGATGTGTTGCTAAGGTATTCATGATGTGTTGCTAAGGTATTCGTGGTGCATTGCTAAGGTATTCATGGTGTGTTGCTAAGGTATTTATGGTGCATTGCTAAGGTAATTATGATGCATTGCTAAGCTGAGTGAGTAATAGATGTTTAATGCCATTTCGACAGCTAAGGACATATTCATGGCGAGAACTACATTACACAATTTCACAGAGGAATGTGCCTGCACATATGTGCACTACACACATCCTGAGGGGATAGGAAAGAGGAGAAATAGACCCTTTTAAGTGGGCTAGGGAAGCCCAGCATTGCTAAGGTATTCATGATGCATTCCTAATGCATTCATGACACATTCCTAATGTATTCATGATGTCCCTATTCCTAGTACTATGATGATAATGGAAGGCATTTATGGTGTGTTACTAAGGTATTCATGATGCGTTGCTAAGGCATTCATGATGCATTGCTAAGGTATTCATGATGTGTTGCTAGGGTATTCATGGTACATTGTTAAGGTATTCATGGTGTGTTGCTAAGGTAATCATGGTGTGTTGCTAAGGTAATCATAATGTATTGCTAAGGTAATCATGATGCATTCCTAAGGTATTCATGATGTCCCTATCCCTAGTACTATGATGATAATAGAATGGAGGGCAAAGAAGCCTAGCTCCTACCTCGACGGCGGTTGCTGTAAGAATGATACCATGCAAGTAAGGTGATAATAGCATGCTAAGCAACCCCTATGGTTAAATGTCATAGGAATGATTCACATTAAGTTAGATTTAATAATAGACTTGTTAACTACCTATTAAAAGGATTAGTGGTCTCCTAATGGTCAAGGGCTATTGGTTTTCCAAGTGTTTTCATGTTTAAGAGTCACATATTATATGAGTGAAGATTATTTGCCAAGGGCTATGATGACCTGTGCAAGTCTAAACATCCAAGAAAGTGAAGAGTTCTGTGTTGGCTAGAAATGGCCAGTTGGCTATGGCCAACTGGCAATTACTTAGGTCTAAGCTGTATCACATATGTAAGTCATTGTGAACTTGAAACTTGCATAGCTGAAGTCTACTCTGGCACTTAAACATACATGTGGACAGTCAGATTGTTTGGCTCTTCATATAGTTGGATTGAATACAACTTCATCAATATACCATACGCGTACATGTACAAATATGATAATCTAATTTAACCTTTGACTGTGGTATATAGCTGACCAAAAAAAATCGAATTGTGGAACAAAATGTGTGTTTAATATAGGGAGGGATATGGTAGGCCAAAATGTAAAACATTTCCGCTAGCATTAGAGTAGAAAGTTTGCAAATACCTTCGCCATAAGAAGAAGCCTATCAAAATCACAATGAGTAAGATAGCAAGGATGACACCCAGTACGATGTATACAATTTGTGCCTGTGACGTCATGGCCTGCTCACAGCGCCCCTGTCGGGCATCCACATCACTGCATCTGGTGAAAACATATATTATCATAATTTAATATATCTATAAGACATAATCGACATTTCTACTTTCAGGCAAGCAAGGTACTTTGCATCTGGACAACAGCAATGTAGGGTAACTCTCTATTTGTCTTTATTATCAAGTGCCAAACGAGCTGTGCTCTGTCAGGGGGATTGCTTCGTCAACTTGAACCTTTGGATTATCAGGGTGGTTGGGGCCATGCCCCCTCCCCTTGAAGGATTTCTAAAATCTAAACACTATTTCCTGCTTTATGAATCTAAATATCATTGACCATTACAGGTTAAGCTTTCAGGTACTTCACACTTCATCTCCCAGAATACACTAAAAGTTTGCTTACTGTGAGCGCGTCCTGCCTGAACCACTGGACTGTACACCTACGTCACCATAATTGTCTACGTCACCGTCATCCCATGCCTTCCCTCCAGGCTCTGATTAAACAAATAGACACCATGATTAGAGCTGGATTTCATTAGTTTAATTACCATCACAAAAAGGGTTATAAGAAGTGTCTACACCTAAAAGGGATGTATTAATTTGAAGATCCCTTTGGTGAGGGAAATCGGTAGCAGCACTTATATCAGCATCTCTTATATCATATGCAATTTACATGTAAAGATAACAGTGTATTCATTCCTGGAGATGAAATATCTTTCATTTATTGATAAACAAACCTCTAAACCTTAGATATAGACCTTAGCTTTTAGACTTGTCACTTATAAGATTTTATCTCCATGAAGTAAAAATATCTAATAATATTGTCCATATGTGGACATAGATTATAGACTTCAATGCTCAATACAATAGAAATGAGATACCCTTGTAACTGTTTCCCCTGATCTGTAAGTGACTTACCTGTGGAACATGGGGAAGGGTCAGGGTATGTTGGACATGCGCAGACAAAGCTCTTTGGTCTGGCCAGACACAGGTGAGAGCAGCCACCATTGTTATCTGCACAAGGATTGGTACCTGGAGATAAAACAAATACATGTACACCCTCACAAATAATCATGCACAAGGATTGGTACCTGGAGATGAAACAAATACATGTACACCTTCACATATCTGCACAAGGATTGATACCTGGAGATAAAACAAATACATGTACACCCTCACATATCTGTACAAGGATTGGTACCTGGAGATAAAACAAATACATGTACTCCCTCACATATCTGCACAAGGATTGGTACCTGGAGATAAAACAAACACATGTACACCCTCACAAATAATCATGCACAAGGATTGGTACCTGGAGATGAAACAAATACATGTACACCCTCACATATCTGCACAAGCATTGGTATCTGGAGATAAGAAAATACATGTACACCCTCACATATCTACACAAGCATTGATATCTGGAGATAAAACAAATACATGTACACCCTCACATATCTGCACAAGGATTGGTACCTGGAGATAAAACAAATACATGTACACCCTCACATATCTGTACAAGGATTGGTACCTGGAGATGAAACAAATACATGTACACCCTCACATATCTGCACAAGGATTGGTACCTGGAGATAAAACAAATACATGTACACCTTCACATATCTGCACAAGGGTTTGTATATAAGAAATGCATATGCACCTGAACCAGTTACACAAAATCTTTCACTAAATGTAGTTAACATTTTATGGTATCTCTTGTTTTCAATATATGCCGTTAACCTACTTTACCACTTCAAATTTCTTGTATATTTCATAAGAAAATTATTATTCTACTATCTCATTTAGATAAACCATTTTACCTGTTTGGCGACCAGGTGCGACAACATGGATATCCATGAGACCTTCTATATTGCTTTGTATAGTCTCCTGATCTTTCCCTGAGTGTTTGTCAGCTCTCTCTATGGTACTGGTCTGCCAGTCAGTCCAGTACAGGTACTTGTCATGCTGAAAGGTTATTCATTCATCTATTAATTGATTTATTCATGCATTAGTTAATCCACAGTTGTAGGATTATGGCCCATAACCAGTGCCTCACATTGTCAATCCAAGGCAAGGTGTGTTTTTGTTTGTTCTAACTTGTCTCGGTGGGTTAATCACAGAAAAGGGGGGAAATCTAAGGAGGAGGGTCACTGAAGTAGTATGTCAATTGTTTTATTACCCCTCATCTCTTGTCACATTTTCTCAATGATTTCAATACACCAGTATCTTAGATATGAGAATAGGATGCTAATGCTTATAGAGGACCACTGAGCTAAATTGAATATTTTAGGAAATAGTTACCACTGTGAGCCCAAAAGGATGGGCTAGTCTCTCCACCAGTGTCACCCTGTTTTTACCATTGAGGTCAGAGGTCTCTATGCGGTCAAGTTGAGCATCAGCCCAGTAAATACGACGTGCTTCATAGTCCATACACAGGCCGTTGGGCCATCCTGAAATAGACCATGAAAATTTACAAGACTTTGAATATTCCACTGAAAAAAAGAGGAAGAAAATACATGTAGGTGTGAGAAAGTACAAGTAGTTACAAATGTACAATTAAATTAGTAAAATTCAATCATCATCATGCCAATATATTGTTAAGGGAATCAAGACGAATATATACTTGGTAGTTTTAAGAATTTACTTACTTAGGTTGTTAGAAACAATGAGTTTCCTGCCAGTTCCATCTAGGAATGCCCTCTCAATCCTTGGACTCTTACCCCAATCACTCCAGAACATTAATCTAAAAACAAATATGTCACGCCATTTAGACAACATTTACCTCCCCATATAGTAAACTGCATTAAGGTAAGCTTAACAAGATATCTCAGACATGCCAAGATCATCTACATGTAGCTTCTTAAATGGAAATTTATTTTTCTTTAGTTAAGTAGTTTTTGCAAGGCTCCCAATCATTATGCCGCATTTGGATTTGTCCTTGCTGACTATACAAATATGCTTAGTCCTACCGATTGATGACCAATTGACCTTATCCCCCTCTTTTTAATTTTATTATACCACTCACTAAGTGCGGAATGTTCTGCCTGATCCATTGTTGGTAGACTTCTAAATCATTGTGTGTATATATATATATATATATATATATATATATATATATATATATATATATATATATATATATATATATAAATATATATATATATATATATATATATAAATATATATATATATATATATATATATATATATATATATATATATATATATATATATATATATATATATATATATCAAACATACCCTTTTCTTGGAAACAGAGCAATGGCACGAGGCTCATCCAGGTCCTTGTTGATGATGATAAGACGTGATGTGCCATTAACGCGTGCCACCTCAATGACATTACGTCCTGTGTCCGTCCAATATAGATTCTGTGCTATCCAGTCTACGGCAACGCCATCTGCTGTGGTAAGGTCTGTATCTATCACTGTCTCCATGTTACTGCCATTAAGGTCCGCCCGCCTGGATTCAAAGATAGAATGAATGTTAAAGTATAATTCCGATCTAAAGTAACCAAAGATCTTAATGCACCCCACTCACTCACACAGTTCAGCTTTACTTAATACAGTATGGTCAGCATGTAGTTATAGCAAATGAAAAATGATAATGGTATATGAATGGGAATCCTACTTTTCAAGTATCATGAAACATCTATTGATATCAAGATGCTATATGATCAAAATAAGGCCACTGTCTGTAGAGTGTCAAAACTTCAAGGGCCAGATGATTCCCCATTATACAATGGTGAATGATAATAATAATCATGCCAACCCTAAGGAGTTGATACACTCCCTGAGGGTTATTATTGGTGCAGTAATGAATTAGGGGACTTTAAGGGTTGATCACAGTATTGTGAAGGCACAGGTATAAGCCTCACCTGATAACATCCAGGTAGACATCAGTGTAGTAGAGCTTGTTGGTCTTCAGGTCATAGTCCAGTGCTATCGTGTTGTGTAGGTCAGGTAGGGGCAGGAAGACGTCGGTTTGGTCTGGTGTATCCATGGAGATACGCCGTATACTAGCCCGACTGGCAAACAACAGGTACTTGGCCGGGACTATGCAACAGAAGGATGATAACCGTTAATTTCTCTGTAATTGGTTAGCAATAAGACCCAGTTATATTTTCCTGTTAATCAAACTTTATTCTTTAAGTTTTCTAAATGTAAACTGTTTACCAAAAGAAAAAAAAAATATGTATTTAACCCATACCGTAATCTCCCGCGTAGAAGACGCGTTGCGCGTATAAGACGCACCCCAAACTCAGCACATGCATTTTCGCATATAAAACGCACATTTTAAGGCTAAAATTTGTAAGATTAGTACATTTGTATAGTAAAATTACCCCTCATATAAGATCGCACCCCCAATTTCAGTACATCCTATAAGACCCCCCAGCATTTTGTTTGGCGTAGAGGACGCGTCTTCTACGCGGGAGATTACGGTACTTCTAATATTCATCTCTAACACAAAAACACTTAGGTCATATTATAAGCCAACTGGCAAATTAGAATGCCTAGAAAAAGATGGCCATATATTACTCACAGTCATGACATGTTTTCTTGTCAGTCATTAGTGCCAGGCCGGTCGGACAGGCGCAGGAGAAGCCTTGTGGGTTCGGCAAGCAGAGATGACTACAGCCTCCATTTGTCTTACCGCAACGATCTATACCTAAAAGGGTAAAAATCACATCATAAACACTTTTGTCTATTATTTTGTCACACTTGATAGTCTATGATCAGCTATGTAGATATGATCGATAGGACAAGAAGTCATATCAGTTAGCAGTAAAGGTGTATTTATTCCAGCATAGTGTAGAGAGTCTTAAGGTATGGATAGTGCGGCATATGCTGAGTGTGAGCACAGCGTGTATATATAGTGGATGTAGGTCACGCCCCCTGGCATGGGTATGTGGTCCTAGGGGGCAGCCTAGGCATCTATATGGTACATAGTACAGTAAGCTTAATGTATACAGCGATGAATAATATATGATGATTGACGTAGGTAGATGGTACTTTCAATAATTGGCAATGTACTCTGTGACTCTATACCTTATAATATTGAAATGAAATATATTTCTACCCAAATTTCGACAAAAATTCCAACATCAATAGACAGTACCATGTAGCTCAAAATATAGAGCCGAATGTAGAGACAAGTACTTGTAGATCATGGTCACTTGGTGAGAGCCATTGTGATCATTGGCACTATTTTGGAAAGGTTGGGGTCCAAAATTAGCATATGAACTCTGTACATTGTTGGCTAGACCCCCTCCCCCAAAAGAAACAAATAAAAACACAAAAAAACGACCCCCCCCACACACACACAGTGAGCACTCACCCACATTCTCCATCTGTACAGCATGTATGTCCATGAGGCTGGCCAGGTGGTCCCTGACCACATCAATCTCAGCACCTGTGTCCTTGTTAGCCTTGTGGATAGACTTGGTCTGCCAGTCCGTCCAGTAGATGTAGTTACCCGCTATGGTAAGGCCATATGGGTGAGGAACGCTAGTTACCAGTATGCGCCGGTAGTTCCCGTTAAGGTCCGAACACTCTATAACCTGTACATACAGAAGCAAAGAGTGTTAAATTAGGTCTTTTGTTTGTTTGCTGATAGTTTATAGGACTTTACAGCTGCCAGTCTTTAAATAATATCAAACAGACCACTGTAGGGAATCTAAGCAAATATGCTACTACCATACCAATTAGAGCGTTAACAGAATAGTGTAAGGGAAGCCATTTTGACATCCGAGTAGAACCCTCATGTAGCCATTTCCATATACAACTCACACCAGAGTAGGACTCTAATACGAGAGCCATTTCCTTATACTACTCACATCAGAGTTGAACCCTAATGCGAGAGCCATGTCCATATACTACTCACATCAGAGTTGAACCCTTATACAAGAGCCATTTCCATATACTACTCCGTCAGAGTTGAACCCTAATATGAGAGCCATTTCCATATACTACTCACATCAGAGTTGAACCCTAATACGAGAGCCATTTCCATATACTACTCACATCAGAGTTGAACCCTAATACGAGAGCCATTTCCATATACTACTCACACCAGAGTTGAACCCTAAAACGAGAGTCACTTCCATATACTACTCACATCAGAGTTGAATCCTCATACGAGAGCCATTTCCATATACTACTTACATCAGAGTTGAACCCTAATACGAGAGCCATTTCCTTATACTACTCACATCAGAGTTGAATCCTCATACGAGAGCCATTTCCATATACTACTCACATCAGAGTTGAACCCTAATACGAGAGCCATTTCCATATACTACTCACACCAGAGTAGGACCCTAATACGAGAGTCATTTCCATATACTACTCACATCAGAGTTGAACCCTCATATGAGAGCCATTTCCATATACTACTCACATCAGAGTTGAACCCTTATACGAGAGCCATTTCCATATACTACTCACATCAGAGTTGAACCCTTATACGAGAGCCATTTCCATATACTACCGGTACTCATATACGAAAAGACAATGAGGTAGGCTATCACAGCTACTGGGCTGAATATCACCCCTGTATGTATTATACTACTCACACAGATATAGTCCCCCGTATGGAAGTACCAAATGAGTGTCAGGTATCTCAATGTCATTTCCATGTTTTACTCACATCACTATAAAACCCAGTTAGCATGTATTTACATGATGCAATGATAAAATCTTTTACAAACACTATTCACGTCAGACCAGTGTCGCTAATAAGATAATCACCAAATAGCAGCTACATTATACTGTTCACTACTCAATACGATGCAAAATTTATTAATGTGGCCTTAGTTAAATGCCATTTTTATACACTACTTGCATCAGGATCGACCCCGTCTACACCACAAGACTAGTTCATATAGATCTAAATTCAACAAAATAAAGATCTGGATTTTGAGTTGTTTTTTATTCTACCGTAATCTCTCGCTTATAAGGCGCAGCTTTCGTATAAGGCGCATCCCCAACTCAGAGAATGCAAGTCCATGTATAAGGTGCACCTCTAAGGACTAACCAGCTATATACAATATGCGCAGAGATGCCACTCACTGGTCTCTGAAAATTCGGGTATTGTCCTAATTTTCTCAATGTCCAATAAGAACTCCTTATAGGAATCACAGCCAAAAATTCGGAATTCCTGAAAAGTTAGGAAAAGTGAAATCTAGGGTTAAAACCTACCTCTGTGCGAGCGTCAGCCCAGATGATGCGAGAGGAGGGTCGGTCCAGGGTGAGACCATTGGGCCATCCCAGGTTATCGTGTACAATGACTATCCTATTCTCTCCGTCCATATCAGCCCGCTCTATTCTGGGTTCTGTGCCCCAGTCTGTCCAGTACATGTACCTTGAGGTTAAGTAAAAGCAATTGGTTCACCCCTTATTATCTTGTTTAGCGTATTATGTGGTTTTAATCGCATTACTTGAATGATTAAAATGGGATATTAGGTAGTGCACCTTTTTAGCTACCCTTTATCAAAGTATATCTAGCAAAAGTATGACTTTTAATGTAATATTGATCTCACATATAGTCATACGCATTTTTGTGCATTAACTCCGGTCACTTAACCTTGGTCAATACAGCAGAAGCAATGAACAAATCTGCATGTTCATACGAATAATGAGTCTGCGTTAGAGGGCTACTTTCAAAAACATGTCAAACCTATGGACTTTAAAAGGAGATGATACAAATCCGGAAGTGCTGGGGAGTAGACTTGTCAGCACTGTCTGACTGTATTGGTGCATAATGTCAAACAAGGAACATTGAGCTATGTGTATCATGTAAGATACATAAGCAAATGTCAACGACCATGGAATATTTTTGCATCGTATTCCCTGAAGTGAGTCTGCCGTATTTAACGAAGCCTTATATATATTCCATGGGAGTTGACATTTACATTTATGTCATGGCCCTACAAGGTTAATTTGCTTTAAAATAGAGAAACACAGCTCAGATCTGTTCAGAATCCAAGATGGCGGATACCCATTGAATACGGCCACATTGTATTCCATCCCCCCATTGAATACGGCATGTCCAGTACTGTTCTATAGTAACGGTCGTATCTGCCACGACATAAAATTCATTTCCATCCAACTCACCCTGCATCATAATGTAAGGCGAGTGCCCGTGGACTGTCCAGTTTCTCCCACACCAGCACCTTCCTCATCTGTCCATCGAGGGTGGACACCTCTATACGGTTACTGCCCGTGTCTGTCCAGTAGATCTTCCTGCCCGTGGAGTCTATGGCCAGTCCATCTGTGGTGTCCAGGCCGTCTATCATCACATCCTCCACATCTGAACCATCAAGGTTGGACCTCTGGATCTTGTCTAGGACACTGTCTGACCAGTAAACTTTACCTATGGGAAGACGAAGGATGGGGTAATTTCGTCACCTCAGTGCAACAAGGTTATAACTGACATTTTGTCAAAATTGAGTTTTCCTCCGTTTTAACATCTATTGACCCTAATCTACCTTCTATGAAGGCATCGAAGCTATGTCTATGATATATATATATATATATATATATATATATATATATATATATATATATATTTATATATATATATATATATATATATATATATATATATATATAATGTGTGTGTGTATGTGTGTGTATGTGTCTACAGGCCCAATACAACTTTGTTGCACTGAGCCGAAGATTTATTAATATATTCTGACAGTGATAACAAAAGAATATATTTTGACCCCTCTTGAGGGACCATGAAAATTGTTGCTCCTTTTTAGTGTGCATATCACTATAGTTTTGTTTATAGAGGGATGGAAAAAGGTTCTGCGCCAGAGTAAAAAATGTTCGGTTGTCCTTACGGAATCTCACCTCTTATCAATAGAGAATGACCACTCCATCATGAATCCATTACAGTTTGTGAATATACCACTTTTATCTACAATTACTGCAGGGCATGTAGTTATCCTTACCATCTGCACGGTCTACATCAACAGCGATGACATTCTGTAGGCCACCGACTGGGATGACAACGTCAGCATAGTAATCTACGTCCAGCGACACTGCTCTCATATCAGTCCGCCGTGCAATGATAAGGAAATTGGTCATACCTGGAAAGGTGTAACACAGGCATATATTAAACAGCCATAACAATAATAAATCTACTTTGCTCTGTCAGTAATACTAAAACTGACTTGATTATCTTGAACCTTTATAAGTTAGAATTTGGTTGAAATTTACCAATGCATGAACGATTATGAATATAGATGTTTTGCCATAAAACAGGGAACACCTTTCCTGCGTATCAAGTTTTACTCCACTAATTTACTAGCCATGCTTTTACTAGTGTAGTTGATTGCTTATGAATGGTCACTCCGTGCTCTAAATAGCGATATAATGAGTTGTCCAAGGAATTATAGTTTGTTATGATTCGATTATATGAGATAACTGTTATTCATCATTGTCACCTACCAGTCTCACAGTTTCTGCCGTCCTTACGCAGTAGAACACCAGTAGGACATGCGCACGCGTGTCCACGACTAGGTGGTGCCACCAGACAGAGATGACTGCATCCTCCATTGTCCATACGGCACATGTTGGGAACTAGAACATGGATAAAATCACCATAATATATAATATTTTATGTAACATGAATAAACGCTAAAACATACATAATTTTTGGTTCCGTTGGTGCACACGTCGGATCTCATTGTTCTTGTTGTAAGTGACATTCTAAGCGAGCGTATTGGGATGTATTAGAAAAAAACACATAATATATGTTTACACTTTACAAAGTACACTATTTTGGAGAAGATCTATGATTCTATAACTCAATGCTCAGTGGTTGCTTCAAAGTTCAACTCACAAGGAACCACTCCCTAAATTACTAGAAATCCTGTCAATAAAAACATAATTATCTCATTCTGAATACAAAACACATGGTGAAATACAAAACAAAACACAATACTCAGTGAATGATGAATATATGACATTCACTGATCCAAACTAAAAGTTAAGCTGACAAAGACAAAAAAGAACACAAAGAACAGTCTGATAGAGACATGAAGATGATCAAAGTGGCCTCCTTTAAGAAGGGAAGGTGAAGAGGAGACTTACTTGTGACATGATTGCCTTCATGGTAAAGTTTTAATGAAAATGATACATTTATTGAAACAGGGAGTTCACATTTCAATTCTGCACAAGAATGGACACATGCTGTATAAAAAATTATCTGCACTTTCGAATGGCATACAAACGAACCTGGAACAGCGTATATTTTACAGGTTCTTCATTTTCACTGAGTGCATACAGGACTTCTACTCTTTAAACCCCTGATTATATCCTCTATGCAGCATAGGCATCGGAAGCGGGCTGGGACAGGGGGCCATGTTCCCCATCCCCATTTTTCATCAACCCTAAAAAAAAGTATCCATTCCGGTTTAGGCTATCTTGGCATTAATGATATGGGCATTTATCAAATTCTTGATGATAACCCCCCTATGGCATTAGCCAAAATCCAAAAATAACTCTAGAACATCTCTCACATTCCTGAAATAATCATAAGTACCCTTCTCCGGTCTTCTGAAGGAAATCCTCTAAAGGCCCCCTATTTTGAAAGTGATCTTAGCTGACTCAGTGATGAATATGCATATTGATGTACCCCACTGGCCTCCATATCCACAGGATATACTAGAGGAACCTATTTCCTTTTTATATGGTGGGTCACCATAACAGGAGCTTAACCTTGTATATATAAACTAAAGCCTAGTTTTTTTAGCTGCTATATTTCATTGAAGGTTATGGTTGGCAGCAGGACAGTCCCTTGAGTGAGACATTGTGTGACTTGTATGGTGTAATACTTCACCTCAACTATCCCAAAAAGGATTTCAATATAAAGAGATTTGGCCCAGGTACGCTCGATTAATGTTTTTCATGGATGTAGTTCATTTATGAAGCTGCCACAGAGGAGATATTCTTGATAATATTGAATCCATTTCACTTGCTCAATTGTAGCCAACAACAGTCGTCCCTATGATCTGCATCAAATTCTAATACAAGGCCAAAGTGAGTATACCTTTGTTAACTAAATTCAAGGAATATTGACCAAAGATGAAGTTGCTTTTCTTTGGCATGGACAGCTAGGCCTTAACGAGGAATACAGAAAAGACATAGCCTTATCTCATTAGAGAGAGATGGAAAAGGTTTCTTGCATATTCCCCATTATAACCGTTCAGAGGATCTATAGTTTTCTGGCATATCTTTTCTTTTTCTCATATGAATGAGGTCTGACCAATTTTAGATTCTGATGAATCATTATTATTAGATTTGTACAGCTGCAGATTTAATTGGAATCTAAATAGGCATCATTGATGAACATGCTACACAAAGAGCAAAGTGAACGAAATGAAAGTATCTACAATATGTACAAAATCTTTATGGTTTCCAATAAGCAGGTGCATGTATGTGATTGAACTCTTCTCTTCCATTTTAGCTTCTTAAAATCATATCCCATGAGTTCCAAGAAGAATGTAAGCATTGTGTAGAAATGCCTAGATGAGCTACCATCAAACCATACATATTACGTAGACAAGGTGAGAGGAGAGAGATGGATCGATCACCCCACAAACCCTTAAGGTGTAAAGTGGGTATAGATGTCTAACAATACAGAGTTTTTCTTTTTTAATTTGAAGTTTCATTGTTCACAACAAAAGTTATTCGGTTTCTACTGTCTTTTATTTTTTAAAAGTCCTCAAACTCATGGCGTAGCTTATAATAAACTGGTATGCCAAGCTTTTCTGGAGGAACACCTGGATCTCCATTGCATCTAATCCAACCTTAGATATCTAATCAACCCTGAAATTGAAATTTATTTGGACCACATTGATAACCACACTAATATATCATTTAGTAATCAAATATTCAATTTCTTTCCAGGCAACTCTGACATAAAGGCTCGTCAATGGACCCTATATGGGCTCTTGTACTACTTATACCTATTGCACTGATTTTGGTGTGTTGCCTGTGCACGTGTGGATGGTGTGAAGATGGTAATGGTGGGGGAGGAGGCGGAGCTGAAAGTGGAGGTGGTGTAAGAGGGGGGCAGGGAGATAGAGGGAAAGGAGGGTTAGGGAGGATGTGGTGGGGGAGGAGGAGGAAGAGGAGGAGGGGGAGGGGGGCGGGAGGGATGTGGATGGGAGGGATGTGTTTGGGAGGAGGAGGGGGAGGTGATGGTGGGGGAGGATGTGGAGGGGGAAGTGACGGTGGGGGAGGTGACGGTGGGGGAGGAGGGGGCGGATGTGGAGGGGGAGGGGGAGGAGATTGATAGGCAATGAATGAAGCTGTCACTGCGATAAACGACCATGATGCTCCCAAAGATTCCCAGTCCTATACGCACAGAAATTCATCTTTTAGACAAAAAAGAAGTCCGACAAAAACTTTGTGACACTCAAAGGGTAAGATTTGTGAGGCTTGGGAAATGCTGCTGTGTAGGTATCTTGCAAGAGGCACTGCACAACAGCAACAGCAAGTGTTCTGTTCTATGTCGGAGGTAATTTAAGCCAGTGTACATGTGGTGCAATTCCCAAGGGTCGTTATATACCTTGTTCATATCCATATGGAACTTTGTGCATACAGACTCCTTACTAAAAATAAGATTTAATGTATGACCCTTAGTGTTCAAGGATATTGAATGCATATTGGTACCCATACTAATACTTTCCGACATAAGCGTAGGTTCAAAACATGATTGATGGCACTGGTACCAGGTGCAATAACATCAAGTTTAAAGTGTTGAAATAACCCTAAATGTCGATTGCTATGATCCAAGTAAATGGAATACCGTGTGGATATATAAATGTAATTAGCATACATCCATGTGTGTTTTGTATGACAATGAACAATTTTCCTTCTTCAGAACAAGAGCTGTAATGTTGATTCATGTATTGTTTTGTGTTGTATTCTACTCGTTTGTACTATAGCTCGATGCAGCAAGTTGGGAACCTGAGTGTTTTCCAGTTTTGGAGGCAGCTGTGCATGTAAAATGCCTTCATTCAAGGGAAATGTTTGCAATTGCTGCAGAAGACAAGTCTTGTGTATGATTCTATCTAAAAAATCATAACAAAATATGACAATAGAATCATTTGCTATGCATTATTCCCTCATAATACATGTCAGACTAGACAAAAATGCCCTCTGTAGGTCCTGTACGGGCTGGAAAAGCACCATGCTTGTAAATATCTTCATCATTTTCAAGATAAGAATATCTGAAGACCTGAACAATGTGAACAGGTCCATGGTGCAAACCCTTTTGTTTCTATTAAATTCTATCATCAATTGTTGTTTTGACCTAATGATTCATTGAAAACCATATTGAAATGCTATTAGAACCCCATATTAGGCATATTATGATGCACTATTGAGCTATTTAGCTGTAAATAGCAACAAAGGCGTTGTCGGCACCAAAGACTAGAATAATAAAATGTGCCTAATTCTTCTCACAATTATTTTATCACTTAGACATTTCACATGCCTTTAAAGATGACCAAGTAGAACATAAAAATGGATAATTCTGGTATCAGTGGGTGATCATGTGTCCATATATGGTGATCTATGTGGTCCCACATCAAAAACCAAGCAGAAATTTTGCTGAAAATCACAGCATTTGCAAACTAACAAAAATCACATGTCTCCAATAGTGTAATGAGCCACCATAGAGGTAGAGAAAAAAAGCATACTCATTTATAAACTTGATGGGTCATTATTATGCACTATCTATGAAAAACTGATGACTAGAATATTTTTTCACAAAATATATAGGGCCAAACCTTGAAAAACAGCAATTTTTTTAAACTAATGATTTTTAAATTTATAGTTTGTACTTCAGTGGTAAACTGTGCACTATATTAATGTAATACCATCCACCCTGGCCTAAAAGCAATGAGTCTCATCTTTCATTTGCTGCAAATATTGTGTAAATCGGATAATTTTTGGCTAAACTACAGCATTTCTTAGCGAAAATTCAGGAAAAACTAAGTTTTAGGTTCCCAACTTGCTGCATTGAGCTTTACTAACCAAGTGATTGAACAATTACCGTAATCTCCCGCGTAGAAGACGCGGTGCGCGTAGAAGACGCTCCCCCAACTCACGGTAGGCTGGGTTACGTAGAGGACGCATCCAACCCCCCTGAATCGATTTTTAGAGAAAAAAAAACGTACAAGACGCCCCCCCAACTCACCAGGGGGGGGTTCGTGTATAGGAAGCACCCCCCCCCTCCCCTCTATGAGTCTATGCTGTCATCGGCCCACATGTCCCCTTCACCCCGGCAAGCCCTACGCATTGTCAACCTGTTGAGTCGAAGCTGCGTGGGCCCATGCGTTCCCTACACCCCGGCAAGCCACACCGCATTGTCAACCTGTTGAGTCTATGCTGTCATCGGCCCATGTACCCGCCGAGCGCCCGTACACCGACCGGGCTGCCGCGGTGAGGGCTCTATGAGTTCAAGCTGTCATCGGCACTTGGTGGGCCTTATCCCCGCCAAGCGCGTCGACACCTCCCGGTCTGCCGCGGTGCTGGCTCTATGAGTTCAAGCTGTCATCGGCACATGGTGGGCCTTATCCCCGCCGAGCACGTCAACACCTCCCGGTCTGCCGCGGTGCTGGCTCTATGAGTTCAAGCTGTCATTGGCAATTGAGATGTTGGAAAACCCCGCGTATAAGACGCACCCCTAACTTGAGGAAATCCTATAAGACGCAGTAGGCATTTGTTTGGCGTAGAGGACGCGTCTTCTACGCGGGAGATTACGGTAAATGAATTTAGATCCAAAGGAAAGTCTCAATAATGCTGTCATAATATGAGTATATCAGTTCACAGCCTTTAATCATGCAGCTGAAGCTAGAATAGCCGGGCTAGAACCTACTTGAAACTGTCATGGCCACCAGACCAAAAGGTTTTCATGTTTCAACTGCTACCGGGGCACGTCCCCTTCTCTTTAGAAAGATAGATTAATGTGTCAAAGCAAAATGCATCCCTTAGTGGTTTACACCAATTAATGAGGAACCAAGGGGGTTTCCCACTAGCTGGACTGAAATCCAACCGGCTGATGTCTCGCGATAAATAATATCACTAAAAATGTTGCGCATTGGAACTTAAACATATAAATTTCAGTTGACCCCCCACTAGCTATCATAATATCGTCTGAAATTTTTTCTCTCAACTGGCAATTTTTCAAAAGATATTCAATGCATCAAAAACTTGCAGGCCCTCAAGCCTGTGGGTAATAATATAACACCACCAGAGAGGTGGAGTACACTTGCAATAATTCAGTACATATTGCTGCACATTTCACAGATTCATTATAATATGCACGAGTTGAGCAGCTCACCTGGCTTCCTGTGACGGTGAAACATGTGGATATCCATGAGTTCCTCCAGGTCTGAGCGGAGTGTGTGGCGGTCCAGGCCTGTCAATTTATCTGCATGTTGGATACTTTTAGTTTTCCAGTCGGTCCAGTAGATCCGGTCTCGGTACAGGGTAAGGCCGAACGGATGTGGTAGGTCAACAGCAATTAGAACCTAGAGAACGAATATAGTCATTTAAAGAGTGACCGAGACACATATTCCAATAATAAGCTTGCTACCATACCTCACATATAAAGCGTATCGTGCATATAAGGCACACCTGAGTTTAAGGAAATATGATAAGACAAAGCTGTGGCTTGATTCTAAGCAGTTTTGTAGTGTTTTATAGTATGAAATTCTCGCCTATAGGACGCACCCTGAGTTCAAGAAAATCATATAGGACACATCTGAGGATATTCTTGTGTATATGCTGCAAACTACATGCGAGGATTTACGGCATATCCATCACACTGCCCCCCTCCCCCATTTCTTACTTTACTCAATCGCCTTTTTCGTATGGTATCCCACAGTCATTTTTAACACCATTTTAATAGGGCAATGAAATACCAGGGATTAACTTCAATGCACATAACCCACCTTTCGGTTTGCACCGTCTAGATCAGAGTACTCTATGGTCTTGACTCCAGCATCAGCCCAGTAGAGGCGTTCCTCGTCATAGTCTATGGTGAGCCCATTAGGCCAAGTTGTATTTTGGTGGACGAGAACCTGTCTGTCCCGGCCGTCCATACCAGCCCTCTCTATCTTAGCATGCTCACCCCAGTCTGTCCAGTACATGTACCTGCCAAGGACACAAGAAGGAGATATGTATTTATTATAAAGGACATGCATATCTTCTTTTTTTGCCAGGCAGAAATGTTATGATCCTATAGCTTTGCTCTTATGCATTACCTGGAAATGCACATACATGTACAAGGATATATCAAAGAGGTAGAAGTCTACATGGCAGAGATCCTTGGGGAAAGTCGTTTTCTTGTGAGTAGTGTATAGAAATGTAGGAGTGAAGATGGCAAATATATTAGGTATATTTGGACTGGAATTCTGATGCCTTTGGTAACTTAAAGATGATTTTGCAAGACAGAAATTACCAATGCTGTTGAAGAGAACCGAAACACAAATATTATATATCCTAGCATCAGGGTTGATTTATTTGTCGTTACATTCACTAGGTGGCACCTCAGTGCTCTGATAGAGTAATTATCATACTGAACACTAGGGGGCAGCAAACATTGTCATGTTCCCCAATGGACACGCTCATACATGCTCCCTTTCTCTACAGAATCAACAGGTCTATGATTCAAAAAGACAATGAACCTTCCTCCCTGAATATTCAGCAAATTTCACGGTGATAGAAATAGGAAATCCTTGAAAAATCATTCTTTCAACGAAAAATCTCTTTCAACGAAAATATCTTTTTCGTGAGCTCATGACACGACTCAAGTCTTTCCAATCCATTTTATCTTCCGCAATGAAGAATCATTTACCACAAGAGAACATTTTAAAAAAAAAAAAAAACATTTGCAAAGGTTATACATTCATCGATGAAAACAGTTGTTATAGAAACAACAATATAATCCATACTTACGATATGAATGCAATGACATTTTACATCAATATTAGCTAATTTTCAGCATACAAACATAGATGGTAGTCATTCCACTGAGGTACACTTTTCTCCTTACCCATGGAGGGGGTCCACAATGATGTCCCTGGGTCTGTCTAGTCCCTCAAAGATGAGGACGGTCCTCATGGTACCATCGAGGTTACCGACCTCTATACGATCTGTCCCTGCGTCCGTCCAGTACAACTTGCGGCTCACCCAGTCTACTGCCAGCCCAGCAGGGCTCTCCAGGCTACTCCCCACGATCACCTGCACAGGTACAGACACCGGTGTTATAGGCTATGCACATTTGTCGATTTTATTTCAAGCAGAATTTTTACCATAAGATATCAAGTAAGGTTTCAGTAGATCAACATCTTTTTCTTTACATAAAAGAGAAATATGATTCATAACGATGTCTCTGAAGTCCCATCATGAAACTTTCTGCCCAGGTTCTCCATTTAAGGGAGTGGTCATTAGTTATCAACGGGGGGGGGGGGGTTGAGGGGGGCATAAAATTTCCAGACCCCTCCTAGGGGGGCGTAATACAATTTGGTCCCTCTTGAGGGGGAACATTAAAAATTTACCTCTTTTTAGCAAAAGAAAAAGCCCGCACGCTACTATAGCGCGAAAATCAACCACCCCCTGGTGATAAATAATGACCACTTCCTAAGTGGAGGTTACATGTATCATCAACATTAAGTGAATAAGTCACTGCTCCTGTGCCTGGTATTCTTGCTACAATTCAGAAATGATTTAACTCTTGTGAAGGAAGGTATGCTGCCTGAAAGCATCATTATTGCATCATGCCAACCCTCTGTGATAGTATCCAGTGTGGAGAGTCAGCATGATACATGAATGTAACTCCAGGGCTGCATTTATGCATCATGACGACCCATGGGCATGGTGTACATGTATTAGCAGCCCTTAGAGAGTAATAATAAACTAATAAAACCATCAACAATGCTCACCTCCTGTCCAGTGCCGTCCCAGCGTGCCCTACTGATGGTGTCAGTGGATACATCAGTCCAGTAGATGTAGTCTGTCCTACTGTCCCAGTCCACGGCCACAGCCCCCTGGAGGCCCACCACCGGGATAACCACATCAGCCCGCTCATCGGTGTCAAACGACACCCGCCGGATGTCTGAGCGCCTCGAGAAGAGCAGGAAACTGCTCAGATCTGCTCCAGGGGGTGGTGGGTAGGAAAGGAAGAGTAATTTGTTATGATACGTAAGGAATAGTCATGAATGCCATAAAGATTAAAATAGAGAATATATCATGGTGTATTCAACAGCCAATGTACTTGAGTACATACTAATTCAATTACATTAAATGATACAAGACATTATGATGTTTTTTTTTTGCACAGAACCACCAGTATGATTTATACGAGGGAATGATACACAAATGCTGACGTGTATGTACAATATACTGTGATCTTTGATTGAGAGTGAACTCTGTGTAAACTAGTACTGTAGTGGGTAGATATATTAAATCTAGACTTACTCTCAGTGCAGGTTTGTTTGTCAGGTAGCATCATGAAGCCGGTGGGACAGGCACAACTGTAGGACATGAGGTTAGGCAGACAAAGGTGACTGCAGCCGCCGTTATTACCCCCACACCGACTGGTGCCTGCAACACAAGTAGCACAACTGTAGGACATGAGGTTATTACATCTGTCCTTATTACCCCCACACCGACTGGTGCCTGCAACACAAGTAGCACAACTGTAGGACATGAGGTTATTACAGCTATCCTTATTACCACCACATCGACTGGTGCCTGCAACACAAGTAGCACAACTGTAGGACATGAGGTTATTACAGCTGTCCTTATTACCCCCACACCAACTGATGCCTGGAACACAAGTAGTCCAACTGTAGGACATGAGGTTATTACAGCTGTCCTTATTACCCCCACAACGACTGGTGCCTGGAACACAAGTAGCACAACTGTAGGACATGAGGTTATTACAGCTGTCCTTATTACCTCCACACCGACTGGTGCCTGGAACACAAGTAGCACAACTGTAGGACATGAGGTTATTACAGCTGTCCTTATTACCCCCACAACGACTGGTGCCTGGAACACAAGTAGCACAACTGTAGGACATGAGGTTATTACAGTTGTCCTTATTACAACCACACCAACTGGTACCTGCAATACAAGTAGTGCAACTGTAGGACATGAGGTTATTACAGCTGTCCTTATTACCCCCACACCGACTGGTGCCTGGAACACAAGTAGTCCAACTGTAGGACATGAGGTTATTTCAGCCGCTGTTATTACCCCCACACCGACACAAGTAGCACAACTGCAGAACATTCACTTTTTTTCGCTAGCCATCAAAATTTTATTTCTCATTCAGGAATATTAAGACCTCTTAATTAGATGCTCTAGAGGGTGCTGTCATATGCAAATTTTCAAGACAACACATCCCAATTCTACAGGTCATAGTGATACATGTATCCAAATGGAGGCATAAAATATGTGGGTTTAATACCACGAAGGGTGTCTATGAATGATATTATGAGTGAGTGAGTAATAGATGTTTCACACCATTTCGACAGCTAAGGTCATATTCATGGCGAGAACGACATTACACAATTTCACAGAGGAATGTGTCGGTGCCTGTGCATATGTGCACCACACACATCCGAGGGGATAGGAAAGAGGAGATATAGACCATTTTAAGTGGGCTAGGGAAGCCCATGATATTATGAATCATGACTATGAGAACTCTTGGACAAGAACAGGTCATGAAGGTTACCATCTGGTTGTCGCTGGGGGTGGAGGGTGTGGATGTCCATGGGGAAGTGAAGCCTGTTCTTGACCGTCTCCACATCGTTGCCATGGAACTTGTTGGCCTTGTTAATGCTCTTCGTGTGCCAGTCTGTCCAGTACAGCTCATCCTCAAAAATGGTGATTGCAAACGGGTGCGGCAAGCCTTGACAAGGAAAGAAAATATTACTATATCGTATACTACAATGAAAGAAAAATCTCCCTTAAAACATGCTATATTGATGTACATGTACATGGATCAAGTCTTCTAGCTCTAGATCGACAAGGTTGGTGTCTATGATGTTGTACATGCGCAAGTAATCCTGCCATTGCTATTTCGGTATATACAATATGACGTGGAGCAGATATGAAGGTTGGCACTAGATAGCCGTATTTATAAAAATGAAGATTTCAATGGGTTTTCTTTTTTCTTCTTTTATAAAAAGGACAATGTGGTCGATTGATGTAGATTGGAGAAACCTTAATTCTATGACCCTTTATCATATTCTAGTCATAAAATCAAGCTCTTTTTTTTCTCAGAAATGAAGACTTCAGATTACAGTAATAAACTAGTATTGGTATCAAAACACCTTAGAATCAATAGTACCCTTAACCCATCTGTATATCCTCATATGAAACATTACCATGGTCAATGACAGTCCGCCGGTTCGACCCATCGAGACGTGCACACTCGATGACGTGATGCTTGGCGTCCACCCAGTAGATCCTGCTATCAGCATAGTCGATGGTCAAACCGTTTGGCCAGAACAGAGAAGTGTTGGCCACCGTCAGTCGGTCCTCCCCATCCATGGAAGACCTCTCAATCTTTGGTGTCTTTCCCCAGTCCGTCCAGAATATAGTCCTATATGAGATAAAGGATAATCATAAAAGGCTTTATTTCTTGTGGCCTTATTGCTTGATACAAAACAAGTTAGGAGTTATGTGAGGGTTTGAGTGTTACTTACATGATATATCCTACATACGATAGATTTGATTATATTTTATTCCTTGATGTATAGATTACATAATGTAACAATAATACAATATCACTTCGAGAACATGATATCAAGCCTGCTGTAAATCAATGCCATTTGCTATTACAGTTTACAGTGTAGATAATTTTAGCCGCCCATGCTGCATTCTTTTATCCTGCCATTTTAATCACACATATCAATCAGGCCAAAAAAAGTTGTGTGTTTCAGGTAATATGCTGAAAAAAATTAGGCAGGTAGGTCGGATTTTTTTTTATTTTGCTCTTTTTTTTTAACTACTACAATGACGCGCAACGAGTCATTATGACTCGGGAACGAGTCATGGGGACTCAGGGACGTCTAAATGGGCTGAAGATTTGCCCAAAATAACTGGAATTCCTCCAAAAATGAAGGAAAAAAAATTAGGGTCGGCCCTGTTTGGCTAGGTAGGGTCGGGTTACCTGAAACAAACAATTTTGTTTGGGCCTCAGTGTATTACAACCAATAACTAGCACAGACGCTAGTATGGGTCTTTATAGCTTTGTTTGAAAGCAACAAGATATAAAGTTGTTTTTACCTCTGCCTTTTAAATAAAAAAAGACAGACTGATGAATGCCTTTCTTCCTACATGTATAATTAACTTAATTGAATTCCAATCCCATTCACAGATGAAGAAAGAGGGGTCCATATTAAAACAAAATTAATTATCTTTGATTACTGCCGGTCAATTTGTGCATCGATTGTTAAGTAAACACGCACTAAAGGTTCCAATAGAGCTGTGTTAATTACCACAAGTAACGTTAATGACTCATCCAGAATTAGGGGCGGCGTAAACCAATCAATTTACCTTCATAATCAAATCATGCATTAATATTGTTTAATGCATGATTTGATTATGAAGGTAAATTGATTGATTTAAGCCGCCCCTAATTAGACCCTACTATTAACCATTTATGGATCTCCTGATGCATCTTCCTTGTTGTTATCATGATGTACCAATAAAATGCTGGCACATCTACTCGGCAGCAGTGCATTAGTGTATCATGATGACTCTGAGGGAGTGCATCAAACCTATAGGGATGGCATGATGCATAAATGTAGGCCTGGTGGGTTAGTCGCCCGGGCTGCGTTCATGCATCCTCAGGATCGATAGTCATAATACACTAAAGCACCGTGTGACCGTAATAGGGTTAAAGCTTCCTTATGAAATGTTCTGATAGTACATTGTATGACATTCACATATTGATCACACGTTAATTATAACCAGGGAATAAGTCTAAGTAGCAAGTCAAACACCTGTATTCAAACATAATTAAACTGCTGATTTAAGTGGCTATATCTCATTTGTATTTGTCACTTCAACGGTAATATCCTCTAGATATAATCCTTGATCAATACTGTATGATGAATTAGGTATAGACTTGTACATCGATTTGGGATTCAATTTGTCCGTATTTAACTATTTTCCTGTGATCATCATTTACGCCTATCGATTTACTTGAAACAAAGTGAGACCTTGCTTCATAATGTAATTGGATGGGATGGCAGCAGTGGTCAGCGATATGAATACCATTGCATGGAATCAGGAGAGGCAATGTCTCAAAGTACTAACACATGAAGAGGCTGAGAGGCAATGGCTACTGTTACTTACCCTTAAATAGGGTGAGAGACCATGTCTATGGCAATACTTTACCTTCAGTGGGATGAGAGGCAATGGCTAAGAAAACTCACCCTTGGGTGGGATGAGAGGCGATGGCTATTGTTACTTAATTGTGAATGGGATGAGAGGCAATTACTAGAGACTAAGGGTCCAAATCTCCCACTTGCCGAGCCTCCACTCCTGTGTGCAAGGATCCTGCCCCGCCACTCTCCGCACGGTGTTGGGGGTCTTTAAAATTACTTAAATACTTATGTAATTACTAACAATACTTACCCTTGAATGGGGTGAGAAGCAATGGCTCGTGGCTTCTCAATACCCTCCCAGATGAGTACTTTACGTTGTGAGCCGTCCAGGTTGGACACCTCTATCCTGGAGGTGCCTGAGTCGGTCCAGAATAGCTTATTATGGATCCAGTCCACGGCTATACCACCTGTGACAAAACACATGGACTTTCATATCATGCCAAATTTTCTTAAGCTGTCCATAAATTCTCATGTTCAAATAATTGTAGCACTGTGGTCAAATAGACGCACACTCTGGTTCATTACATGTATAAATATACTCAGGAACCTTGATTATGATGAAAAGAATATAGCATACATCATAGACATGATAAAAAAGCAAACAAAAAGAACAAAACAAAACTGAAATATTTCACAGGCAGGATAAAAAAGCAAACATTTAGTAGATATAGCCCTGTGTAATACGAACATACCTGGACTCTCCAGGCCTGTGTTGATAATCTCGGTGACTTCACTACCATTAAGTCTGGCTCTCTTGATCTTGTCCAGTGTAACATCTGACCAGAATACAAGAGCCTCAGCGTGGTGGAAATCCAGGGCTATGGCATTCTCCAGACCCTGGAGGATGGAGGTGTACTCTGACTTGTTAGGGATCACCTTGCGGATGTCCACCCTGTTGGCGAAGATAAGGTAGGGCTCTCCTCCTGTGTTAAGAGATTAGGGATTCTTTACGGCTAACTCAAATTACCAAAGAGGAGATAAAAGCAGGGTTAGTCATGAATGGATGCTCCATAATGGGGCCCCATGAATAGACGCACAGATCCTTTCTCCTTGGATTCTCACATTATTAATGTTGTCTTCTTTTTTTTTTTTTTTTTTGTGTGTGTGTGTGTGTGTGTGTGTGTGTGTGTGTGTGTGTGTTTAAGTAAATGCTAATATTGAATGCAGAACGGTTATATCCTATACCTTTGCTAACACACATTCCCTTGTAATAGTACCTGAATACACAAGCCTAAATAATAGAAATCGTTTGTGTAAACTTGTTTTCTTGTGAGTAGTGTATATAAATGTCGGCGTGAGGATGGCACATGATTTATGTAAATTTCAATACTTATTTTCTAAATGTCAAAATAATAGTCTTGAGAGAGGTGCACATACAATACGCATACACATATTGATACAGTTTACAGATCAAGGGTGAAAAGGGCTGTGCATAAAATAAAATAATCCCTGAATGCTCGATCAAAACCCTTAAATGTAGGTTTTGTATAGGATTGCATAGGTCTTTGGAACTTGAAAATCCCTGAACTCAGGTAAAATCCTGAAGACATCCATTTCTGTCAGATATGGCAATCTACTATAATAAATTATGGTGCTGTGCTCACCTAGTGCCTTGCAGCCCCTGCCATCTGGTTTCAGCAGGTAGCCGTCCACACAGCCGCACTGGTAGGAGCCCTCTGTGTTCCTACACACCTGACTGCACATACCTGGCACCTCACACTCATCAAAATCTGAAATAGAGACATTTAGATATCTAAAGTGATGCCTCCAGGTTGATACTCCTTGGCCGTCACGATGCACAACAGGAGGGTATACTCACCAGCACTGCATTGATGCATCATGCCGACCCTTTGGGGATGTGACAATCCTGTGCGGTCGGAATGGTACATGAATGGAGCCCTTAGGGTTTACTCACATGCAGCAATATGACCATTGGGCATTTGAAAACTATTATGTTCTATGCAGCATTTAAGAGTTAGTGGCGTAAAGGCAACATGTGAGCAGCCAGCTTTGGTAAAAAAAAAACTTTATGTTTGTAACAGATATGAGAAACAATTACACTATCATGAAAACAAGGGAAATGAAATGATACCAATCCTCTTGTTACTGACCTATACAAGTCTTTTTGTCCACTTGTAGTTCAAATCCTAAAGGACAGCTACAGGCGGCACCATAGGACACATCTGTACACTCATGGGAACAGCCTCCGTTATCAACAGCACAGTGTGTGGCCGGAGAGTCTGAACAACACCAAAAACACAATCATCAGTTACTCCATGTTTCTTCGAAAATTGAAAACTGCACTTTCAAATTTTCTTGCAGAACAATTGCCTCGGTTCATAAATGATTTTATTGTTTTCAAAGTAACTTCCTGTTTCCTGTATGATGCCCATCAAGTAGTTTGTTTTTATATTTCTTGTTACCGATGATGAATGTTCATGCTTATTTTCATTTACAGTGCCGTTTTGAAAATACACATGGAGTTATTTTGTCTTCGTCAAGGACTATTTTACACTAAGCAAAGCGGATTTGTGATATTAAATGTAATTTGTGAAAACAAGGAGACCTTGAATAGATTGGATAAATCAATTGACCATTGTGTTGTTTGATTCTTTTTGAGGCCCACTTTTGGGCCCTTTAGACTTGAAAGAACATTTTTGTTCAGAGGAGAAAAAAAAATCTTCATTTTCATATAGAATAAGGTATACGATTCTGAACCCGTTAAACATCTGAGAACCCACGTTGATTAGGGATAATTCTGTGAGTGAGTGAGTAATAGATGTTTAACGCCATTTCAACAGCTAAGGTCATATTCATGGCGAGAACTACATCACACAATTTCACAGAGGAATGTGTCAGTGCCCGCGCATATGTGCACCACACACATCCTGAGGGGATAGGAAAGATGAGAAATAGACCCTTTTAAGTGGGCTAGGGAAGCCCGGGGATAATTCTGTAAATAAGAATCCCTCCGTCCGACTTTTCCCATTTGGTTGGTATAATATAAAACATACATTTTACAATAAAAAGACATTCAAGTACATACTGCAGTTGCGTTCATCAGAGTTATCTTCACATTCGTCTATGCCGTTGCAGACCTTGCTCATGCCGATACAGAGACCGCTGTCACACCGGTACTGTCCTGGACTACAGTCCTTCTTACTCAGCATACCTAGGGGGATAGGACATGGGAACAGTAGGGTTAGCCTAACCATAGGGGTAATATTCATTAAAGATCAGATTATTATTAAATATATGCAAATCTGTAGCTTTTTGCGGCTTCATGGAACTACCTTTTGTGCCAAACGTCGTGAAGGACATTTTACAGTACTAAAACTATGGTATCACAAAGTACTAGTTTATTACACTGATTAAATAGGTGATTTCCCCTTTCAGGTGGTTTCTTTAGGCTACAGTGGAGTCAATTCTAACCACAATATAACTAAGTACACATTTATCGAGCTAATACACAATCTAGATTATATATCGTTAACACTTTTATGACCAATGATGCATGGACATAGGGCTATTATGACCATTGGTCGGCATGATGCAGGAATGCAGCCCTGGCGAGTAACTCCCCAGGACTGCATTCATGCATCATGCCGACCTTAAAAGCTTGAGACATTCCCAAGGGTCGGTATGTTGCACTAGGATCTGCTGGTGAGCTGACTCACCAGCATCTCATAAGTGCATCATATCAACCAAAGGGCATGAATGATGATACTCCTGTATTAGCTGCATTTAAATGGTTATAAAGGACCTATGGGCTACCCACCTCCTGCACATCTGTGCTCATCACTGTTGTCTGAGCAGTCAAACCTGTTGTCACAGCGCCAAGCAATAGGGATACACCGACCAGAGTTACATTGGAACTGCTTCTCGTTACAACTCGACTGGGCTGCAAACATAATAAACATCTTTTTAAAACTATGTTTCCTTCACCCACATATATAGTTTCAATGATAAATCACACTAAAATGGTCAGTTTTCATTGGTTTGTTGTTATTTCATGAGATTCAAATATTTTAAAACGTAACACTGCAAGTAGCGACTGACTTAATTTTGATGCTATTAAAATAGAGTCTGAGTTCGTCCTATCCTTATAAAATACTCTCAAAATGGCCCTAGGCTAGCAAAAACCAGACATGGTTCATAATAATGGCCCAAATTAGTAACGTCCAATTACATTTGAAGTGTTTGGTTCCCAGACGCAATAAACACCATTTTGAAAAAAAGAGGCAATTATTTCAAAGGCTTACAGGTTAAGATGGTCAATTATTATAAAGAAACCATTTTCTTTGAAAAATATATTTTTTCGGCTGTTCAGTCTATTTTTTAAAGATTTCATCATGATAGCACTAAAATTCACATCAGGGGAGCACTACAAGCACGGGTGTATGCTGAAAATCTGGAATGGATTTGTTGCATTCTGGAACCAAACTCTTCATTTGTACCTGATGGGTCTTGAGGATAATATTGAGCACGAATCAGGATACATAGCAAATTCGCTTTTTAAGGGGGTGAGATACAAGAAACGCAATTAAATTGGCAGGTCTATCCCCCAGCAATAAGTTGGAAGCGTCAGCCTCATCGTGCAAAGCCAGCACAGAACACGCAATCATAAAATCTACTTCGAAAATAGACCTCGGCCATAAAACAAAAATAATCACATTAGACACAAATGACCAGGAGGCATCCGTGATAGAAAGCATTAGGTTTCAGTGTGGTGTAATCAAACTAGCAAAATATTGATTTTTGCCACCAGATATGTAAGGAGGCTTCTCTCTACTACACCCCTTCTTATGACTGGATAAGATTTGCAATTAGAATCGACAGCCAGCTGTGGTCACCCACGTTGACAAACCACTTTTTTTTTAAAAGTTTGATTTCAGTGAGCTTTTATTTAGGACTGATAGTCATACACAAACAGATAGTGGTGGTAAAGCATGTCCAGTGGTATAATAAATCGTGGGACATACTTATTAGATATTGATAACCCCTTTTAATATAGGGTCTTTTCAGAAAGCGTACATGAGAAATCCTCTGGTCTCCACATGGATTTCCTTATGAAGTTGTTATCTGAACACTCCACGCCCCATAAATGTCCATGGCCTTCTTTTCTCCCCGCTACAGCGGTTTCCACAAGCAGACGACTTTCCACCGGAAGGAGCCAGGAAATCGGAAGTGGTCCGGAAAACGCGCCTAAAACTCCCCAGTGATCGCAGCTCATCCAATTAGAGCTCATGCTGACTTGGAGACGTAACTGGATTTGCAGTGGGTAGTTTTTCTAGTGAGTAAATAGTCGATGCCTATAGCCCGAAGGGTTGTCTGGTCTTTCCAATGCTATACATCAAAATTGAATCACAAGAGCACCGTTTGCTGTGATATCCTCTTTTTTTTCTTTCTCAAAGATCAACGTTGCAATGTGAACTTTCATCATTATGCGTTTGAGGTTGAATGCAATCCCCGGATGCAATCATAAGTGAATTTTCCCCTTAACTCGCAACCCCTTCCTAAGCCTAAGGTCATATTTCCCCTACTACGACCCCCAAAGGCGAAATTTACACAGACGGACCCAATATCTATATTCGAAACCCTGTATCTTCATCAGGCATACATAGAAAGTGTAAATGATGTATCTCTGCGTCTTACAAGTAGAGTGTGAGATACCACACCCTAGTTACCAAAAAAAGTCTGAACTTTCTCCATTTTTTTTTTGTAGCAAATATGTAAACTTGAGCATTGGAATCACAATCAAAAATTTTGAGAAACTGAGGCTACCCAGACATTGCAAGGGTATTCAAAGGCAAGGATAAGCATACTTGTGTGATATAAAAAAAAATGCACAGAGAGTAGCTGTCAAATCAGAGAAATCTGAAACTGGATGAAATGCAATAAATATAATACACCCGTTCTGAAGCACTGTTTTTGATAGCATCATCTGCTTTGAACATCTGACCAAAATGTCATAACAATCGGATTACTCTACTCACTTTATGCTGATTTCAGCAGTGTAGACAGTGAGGGATCAATCATTAAATAATTGAAGTTATTCATCCTATTGGATAACCAAGTTAAAAAGAAAAGCATGCACTCCAAGAAATAACTGTTGAATCTCGCAGGCATCCTCATAACAGTGAACAGTAAACCACCATAATCTTATTGCAGTAAAGCTGAGTAGTTTTTACAATTAAGCCATTAAGCCCTAGATGGCAGTACAAGGAATTTCCATGAAAATAACGATGAATCTCTGACAATTTTGGGACAATGAGTTCATAGTCTAGAATATTTTCAATGGTAGTGTGGTGTAGAGGCATTTCATTCTAAAATTTAGAGAACTTTTCAATTTTAGAGTGTAAAATTCAATGGGAGTGGTCGTTTTTCAAAATTTCCAGTTCCTGTAGCCATTGCAACCACTTTCCATAGTAACAGTAGAAAATGACAAAGCACCTCGAAATGAGCAGATGCACTTTCTACTGGATCTCAGGGAAATGGTTGCCATGGCAACAGAACTAAAAATGCTGAAAAACAACCAGTCCCATTGAATTCTACACCCTCAAATTGATAACAAAAGAATAGTTTACCAAGGATATTCTGGATATCAGTCTCCACTATATATGTATGGCTATGGAAGTATTGTCAAGGAGTCCTTATGTAAAGCATTGGATTTGGGCTTCTGAGAGGTGATGCAGACTGGAGAATGGCTGGGCAGGGTCCACCGTCTGACCAGCCAAGGTCCCAGTTTGGTTTGCTCACTGAGGGACTATTAGGTAAGAAGTGCCTCCGCTGTATGATGGGGCACGTAGGAATACATGTTAGATTTTTTATATCTCAAAAACCTGTAGCTTTGGAACTGCTCAACATAGCTTGGTGGGATTTGGACGGCCAGATGGGGAAAACATCAAGTTCATGGTCCCTTGCGGATTACCCAGAATGCACCAATCAGCCAACAGGAGCTCAAAAGGTGAAAAATATTGTTTTCCCTTTAACTCTAGAAGCATTTAAAATATCTCCACCAGGATTTGCTAGGTTATGGTGGACTATTTACTCTCCATTTTGACAGGATACCACTGAGCTGTGGTGGAAACTCTGTGTACAAGCAGGATTTTCGTTTAAAAAGGTGAGTCTTTGCCTCTCACTTTGCAGCCATGTAGCTCTGCTCCTGTCGATCTGATAGCTTAGCCACTCATCCCAAATGAAAGCTCTGACAAATCTCAACAGCTTAGACCCATTGCATGTCCAAATCGGACATAAAGTGCCTTTGTGGGGGCCTCCGATGTGAGGGTGACATGCCAGCAGAGCATGGTCATGGCCTGCGACCAACCCTCCAAAGTAGTCTAGAATATTTTCAAGGATATGTCAATGGTAGTGGGGTCTACAGGCATTTCATTCTAAAAGTTCTTTTTTATCAATTTGAGGGTGTAGAATTCAATTCGTTTTTCAGCATTTTTAGTTCCTGTTGCCATGGCAACCATTTCCCTGAGTAGAAAGTGCATCTGCTCATTTCGAGGTGCTTTGTCATTTTCTACTGTTCCTATGGAAAGTGGTTGCCATGGCAACAGGAACTGGAAATTAAAAACGACCACTCCCATTGAATTCTACACCCTCAAATTGATAAAGAAACACAGTTCCCTAAATTTTAGAATGAAATGCCCCTAGGCCAAGGATATTCTGGATATCAGTCTCCACTATCACTGCTATTCCGACAACACCTTTTTTACAGTGTGTTTGTTTCAGATGATAATTCACAATCTTGTTACCGATCTGACTACCACTAAAAAATCCACTGAAAAATGAACTCCAATTCGGCCTTGAGTAAATGTATTCCCCCCTTACTATTGGCTACAAAATCTAGGATCCCTGTTTAGCTATGTAGTGTGTAGTATAAACCTTTAACACATCTTTATGTCTTCATTTATTGTATTTACAAGCAACATAGATTTAAGAGAATACGTGTACAAGCCTCTTGACCGAGAAAAGTCTAGTTTACAACGTTGACATTGCACTTCATATCTGGTACCACTTTCGATAGATAATTTTCCAGAGATGTAGTAAACTTCCGTTAGTAAGTAATAGATGCTTAATACAATTTCGACAGTTAAGGTCATGGCGAGAACTACATTACACAATTTCAGAGAGGAATGTGTCAGTGCCCGCACATATGTGCACCACATGTACCCTAGGGGATAGGAAAGAGGAGATATATAGACCCTTTTATGTGGGCTACGGAAGCCCGACCTCCATTAGTCAATTCCCAATAAGTTAACTGTGAATGTATAATGCCTAACCTTCACTTACAGACGCCACTCACTGTCTATGAAATCTGTAGATTAAGCTAATTTTCTCAATGTTCAATTGGTAATATGGGAACTACAGCCAACAATTTGGAAATCCGGGTCCAGGTATGAGCACTTGTAAGGGGCCCAGTAGTGCCAGTGCTAAGATATTTCATACTTAAACATAAGTCTCCAAGAAGTGATAGGTATTATCAATATAGTTTTCCTCAAATGTTCAGTATCTAAATCTCTAAGTTAGCCGAATACCTTCTCTTCGTGTGTTCACTGGAGTTCTAGGCCCTCTGGGACAAGTCGCCCCTGACTCAACCACTAGGCATGTTGGTACCGTAAGACGACTACCCTGGACTAACTTCTTTCGAGTAATTCAAAATTACTAATTAATTATACTATCTACTAACTATAACATCTAGCCCTTGCAAATGCAGGGGCGTAGGAAAAGGGGGGGGGGCCTGGGCCCCCCAATCATGAAGGAGGAGGGGCCTGAGTATGTCTGCCCCCCCCCCCAATATTTTCCAAGAACTCATAAACACAATGGAAAAGAAGCTAAAACTTTACATCTCAAATTAGATTATTATGGTGATGTCATAGGGAAAATGGGGGTCTGAGCCTAAAGTCAGATCCAAAATTTACCAAATGTTACTTTTCTATATGAATTCTATATACACATTATATAGACGCATCAGCCGACAATTCAAGGTGGTCGCGATGGTGCCCTCGCCGGGCCCCCCCCCCAATGAAGATTTGCTTCCTACGCCTCTGAAATGCCCTGAACATTACTCATACATTGTGAAAATAACCCATAATACATGGGTTGTCGACTTAAGGTATACTAACATCCCTAGTGGTCGACTCAGGGGCGACTTACCCTATATCCAGTTTATAAGGAAGGTGGTGAGACCTAGACCGTGGGATCAGTCAAATTTACTCCCAATATTACACTAGAACACAGCTCTTGAGACAGAAGCTTTATCAAACCACCACAAAACCCAGCTGCTTCATGAGGACAACTGTCTCAATTACCTGTGTGGAGAGGTGCTACATTTAGGGAGATGAGGTGGACTCCTGCTGATAGATTTATTGCTTGTATTGAATATACATTGTGAAATAGACGCTCAATCCTTAAGAGTATAGGAGCTCGGGATGAGGGGGTGGGGCGACAAGGGTCACAGGCAGAGAGAGAGAGAGAGAGAGAGAGAGAGAGAGAGAGAGAGAGAGAGAGAGAGAGAGAGAGAGAGAGAGAGAGGGATAGAGATTAAGAAGGAATAGAGATTAAGAAAGAACAGAGACAGAACTGAGTTTTAGATATATACTACGTTGGTAATCTCCTGAGAAAGCATCTTACCTATACACTGTATACACCTGCACCACCTAAGGCTAATCCCATATCTTACAGTGCTGCCAAATCCCAGGGGGGGGGGGCACTGCCTCTTTGTGGGTCACCCTCAACTACCGCCCTACCGCCCTATCTCTCAGTAATCTTGAAATCTGACCGCCCTACTTGAGAGGGTAAGATGGACTTTGACTGCCCCCCTCTTTGAACAATCCCAAATATTGCCCGGACCACCTCCCAAGCCTCCATCCACAACCAAGCTGTCTATTGTCCTCATGCATATGTATGAATCAGAATTTTTTATTGACGAGCCTTTGCCCTCATATGTAGGGTGCATAAGAAATACACTCTAATGGAATTTCACCGCCCTGCTGTTAAGGATCCCATGGGAATCGACCGCCCTACCTTTTTGGGATCTAGTGTAAATCGACCGCCACCGCTTCAGAGAGTTGGGCTGCAGTCGGTATCCAAATCATGGGCAAGTGCCCCCCCGGGTGCCAAATCGTAACTCTGATAACAGCTGCTATCTGAGAAAGAATACCCTCTAACCCCCTAACCCCCCTACCTCACCCCTTTCAGGGCGCAGCCCTTGGTAATATTATAAAGAAGGCGCCTGACATCCATCTCGGCAGGACGTTGACACCTTGGTTACACTTGGACGATCAAAGACTGCTTTCCTTCTTCTCCTTCATCGATCAAGCTCTAAAGGACGTGCCAAGATTATTCCATAAAAAGCAATTTGTTGATGGGCTCCACCTCCGCTGGGCAAAAAAGGACTTAAATCTCACTTAAGGACCGTCCATCGTTACAAGGGAAGGTGGGGATGTGGCTTACTAAATCTGGACTCATGTGAAGTCAGAGTTTTGTGGATCCCTTTATAATAGGTTGATTGTATCTTTGGGAATCTGAGAGCCTAGGGTTTTAGCACAAAGAAACTGCTAGGTTTGCACACGGACGGCATTGTTAAATTTGCAATGCTGATGTAGGTTGGCCTACATGGGGAGGGCCAGTAGTTCCTGTACAACATCGACATCTATCGAATTGTGAGAATGCAGAAAGGGTTATGCTCTGCCTGTGGGCAGCAAATAACCTTTTCTGCTTGGCTGCACACACTGTTCACCCTGTTTCAATTGTGATCAAGCAAGTAAAATGGACGTCCCATGCATCTCTACAAGGACTACCCTTTCAGGTTGACTCACTATTGCAGGTACACAGCCCAGCTCCATATCGATACAAATACTGGATAATATGAGCGAGCCCCATGGAACCGATATGATTAATTTGCAGCCTATACAGATGGCCTGATACGGCAAATATGTATGCAGGGATCATGGATTGCCCTGACTGGGCCGTTTGTTAACGGCTAGGGCTGGGAGGAAAATGACAGAAAGCCATTGCCACCCACATCTCCCCCTCTCCCTCATTCATCTGGTCACGCCTTGTAGGCTGCCTATTCACCCCCGTGTTACAGGTGGACAAGATGGCTGCCATGATGGACGGTTGCTATGACAACCAATCAGGACAAGGCTGACGGCTCTTGGACGTGGAATCAGCTCCGCTTGGATTGTCTGCCAATATCGAAGCCGAGTTTGCCCATGCCACCAAAACTTGTAGCTATGGTGACAAGAGATCGGCTAGTGGATCTACAGTATTGGCGAAGGGTGAGAGGTATGGAGGTTTCGTTAAGGAAATTTTGTCCAGATTTTCATCCAGAGTTTGTAATTTCAGTCTTAAAGGTTTGTCCATAAGGTCATTTGCTTACAAATTTGGTTTCTGATGTGTCTTGCTAGCTGGCTTGCAAGTGGTCAAGCATTGGTGTTATACTTTTGTGGATCCAAGTGCATAATACCCCGGCACTATATTAAGCTATTAATGTATTGATATTCTAGGACGAGGTGAGGTTCGCCCTCCTGCTGCGCGGTCGGGCAAATATTTCCAGCTAACCTCACCGAGTCCTAGAATATCAATGCATTAATGCCTTTATCGCACTTATTCATCCATTTTGTATGAATTTCTTACCTGATAACCCCAGAATTAATCCAGGAGAAGACATTTTGAAAAGTGTATACGATGCGCATGGTTTGCCAAGCCGTCGTGGCCATGTTGTCACTCTGCCCGACATACCTCTACCTTTACACACATTTTTCGCGTAGAATCCAAGCATGCCAGCTCCTGTGCTTCAAATGCCAGCAAATATACGATCTCTAGTTGGTGTTCGCCTACATTTTGTCTCCATTTTCTTCTAAATAAATGAGAATCCAATGATTTGACATAGCGATATGTTTCACCACCCGCCTCCACCATGATCGGCTTCGTGTTGATAGTGTGGGAAGGTCCCCTATGTAGGTCGCTATGGAAAATCAATGGATTCTTATTTATTTCGAACATAATGGAGAAATTGGGCATGGCATGATCATCTAGGATATCTAAGGAAGTTTCCCTGTTAATAACTCAACATGACACCATTGGATTCTATACTAACAAGGTGTGCAAAGCCCCAGGTATGTCGGACAACTTTTTCAAATCCTTCATGTAATTTGATTTCTAGTCCCGGTCGGCTTGGTATAGTGGACAGCAAGTTCGCCTCCTGCCACAGCGGCCGTGGAACGATTCCCATAGAGCCCAGAACGCTTTTAACTGGAAATATATGGCGAGGGTGACTTTGTATCCTTCTCCAATTTATTAACATGCCCAGGGTCTAACTAACATGGTCTTAGGAAAAAAAAGAAGTCTCAGAGTGTGGTTAAACCCCGATAACGGAACGGGGTTATGACCAAAAAGGCACGCTGTTGGGCCTGAATCGTGAGATAACCTTTAATAATGTATTCAGTTTGAACCCCAATGGTGTGAAGGTTGTATCAAGCTGGCCTTGGCCACAGACCCTTTGCCAAAGTGTAATGAGCCAACGAAAGCAATTAATTGGATGGGTTCACATAGGCCAGCTTGGATTAGCTTAATCTTTCATTCAAACAAAATCATGTTGGGTCTTTTTCCTTTTTGCTGTGGGTCCACTGCAACGTGAACTCACGATGACCATCCCCATGATTTTAAATGTACAAATACTTTGAACCAAATCTTTTCCTCTCATGTGAACTTCAGGCCTGCAATCCACCTTTTTTTACATCCCAATGTTATTAGAGTATTTTCAGATAAAACACTGACGTATTTGAATCCCAATCACATCAGACGGATTTAACTGCCAGTGCTTTCCAATGGCTGCGCACAGGATAAGAAACCATGGAACGATTAAGTTACTTCAAGTAGAAAATGAGAAGCATAAAATCTAGATGCCATGGCATTACCACTCAATCCAAAACCTCCATCTCAAAGCTGGAGAAGGAGACTTTCTTTCTTACTTGAGTGGCACAGTCTTCATCCCCCATCCCAAAACCCCTCTTGAACTTGCGGATGGCCAAAGAGAGGACAGGAAAGAATAGTGAAGGAAACAATTTCTGATTTATTTTAACTTATTTCAAATCTGCTTATTTTTGGGTTTTGAACCACTATAATTATGCTTGTGATTTCTTTTGCCATACACCCTTCATTTCTAGGAAGATAATTCCATATTTACCATCCATAATGTATACAATCTTAAGACTTCGGTTGTAAATTGGTTCAAATTGGTTTGCCTGAGGTGACTGGCAATGTGCGAACAGCCACATAGAAAGGATCCTTTATGTGAGAGCTAACAGGGCATCCTTTTTGATTGTCTACTCCTACTCTGCTGGCAGAGTGATGTTGAGTGTGGTTATTTTTGCGTGGATGAGGCTTGGTAGTCAGACAGGGGGGCCCTTCCATACAACCTATCAGTACACGATCTGGATTCGGAAACAGGCTATTTGACATATAAATCGAATAGTGTTAGCACCGGTGGCAACCCTTTTGCCCTCGGACACAGATTGGCGGATCGCGAGTAAGATTTATTGTAGACTAACGACTTGTAAAGCACATGGCGTGCCACCATTATTTACATAGATACCTGGCGGGGGTTGGAGGCAGGGGCAGCCATCCTGAACACAGACTAGGGGGCTTTTAACTAGCCCACAGGTCACGGAAAGACCAGATTAGTCTGCTAAAGCCTAGAGCATTCGGCTTCAAGGGTACGATGCTGAAGATTAGTCTCCTAGTGAGGAGAAAAGAGGGATACTTAGTTTATAAATCTAGATCTGAAGGATGATAGCTGTTATAGAAAACTGAATTATAGGCAATTGCTATGGCTATTTGGGGATTAAATGGGTCTATAGTACATATGTAGCAGGGGAGACTTTTGATCAACAAAATTCCCAGCAAGGAACAACGGTGCCCAACATGATTAAGTTCCATCAGTGTTTATCTCGCTGATACAGGATAAAGATTTCTCCAAATGGAGCGACCATGACTTTTCGAATTACAGGGGAGACTGGATGACTTTCATCCCTGTAAGGGAGTGATAATTTTTTAACAACAGGGGGGGCTGGTAGGTTTGCGCGCAGATGCGCGAAAAAAATTGTGACCCCCCCCTCTCGAGGGGGTAAAATATTTTTTACCCCCCCATAAGGGACAAAAATCGCTTGCGAACGTCCCCTTTTAGCCTATGGTAATGCGCAGGGTTTTCCACTGAAAACAGATGAAATTATTTTGTGAAGGGGTTGAACAAATTCTGACCCCCCCCCATCAAACCCACCAGCCCCCTCCTGTTGTTAAAAAATGATCACTCCCTAAATGAAAGGCAAATACACTAATGAAATGGAAAGCACCTGGTTCATCTGCACTTTTTTTTCGAATCGACATGTACCTTCTCAAGTAGGGATATGGATTGACGATCAACTCATTCACTTGACACTTGATCACGTAGGTTATGTCATAGGACACTGAATACCAAGGCTAGGTTGACAAGGACAGGGATATTTCCTTTCAAGAGGTACAGGGTCACTGAATACCATTCCTAATTCAACAAAGGACATGAGCCCTTCTACCTAAATTCATTAGAATAAAGCGTCCCAATGCAGATCTCAGTCCGAGAAGAAATTATACCATTCAGGCTATCTGGTACGAGAGCCTACGCCAACCAAACCAATGTCATGGATTTTCTGGTTGATAATGCCTGGTGTAGGCTAACAGCCAAAATGTCACTTAAAAAGGGCTTAAAACACAAATAAACAATTGTGTACATGTAACCAATCTGTGTCCACAACTACACTATATGTGTTATATATTGGGTGCACATGGAAAGTAACTCGCTGGAGCTGCATTCACGCATCAGGCGCATAAATGGTCCTGGGACCAGAAGTGTAACCATGGAAACTTACGGCAATCCTTCTCATCTGATTGGTCCTCACAGTCGGCGTCCCCATCACACCTCCAGGCACTGTTGATGCACATACCGCTGTCACATTGGTACTCTCCCTCCTTACACGTGGGACGCGACTCTACAAGAACATAAAATGTATCATACTTCAATTCTTATTTAAATTACTGCACATTTGGTTTTACACAATATAATACAGGGGGTCTCCCTAATCGACTTTTATAGTTGCCTATCTATGTAAGTTGCCTAACTTTGATTAGAAAGATCAGACCATTGATGCTAAATTATGCTGTTATGATTGGGAAACCACAATACACAATTTAAGACAGCTGAAACCAATAAAACACAGGGTCAATTGCACATTTCTACTCAACACAAAAGTCACCAATAAAATGAGTATGGATTATGCATGAAATTGTATAAATGGAGTGCAAATCTGCGTGTAGAAAACATGGTAAGAGATCAGACTCAAATGTTCATAGTTATCAACCTGCTGAAACAGTTGTAACCTAGTGCCCACATGTTATATGGTGAATTGGGGCCCTGATGCCAAGGAGGACAGCCTGTGACACTTTAAAAGGACACAATAGGCAACATGTTACATCACCAAACAATCGCTTCACAATGTTCTGCCCAAACTACTCTGTGTTACCACTGCTCCTAATGGGGACAGAACCCTCCTAAAGACATGGTCCTGTTCAAGTAACCCAGCAAATTAGAGTCAGCTAGAGTGAACTTGTGTGAGGGTGAGCGAGCTGATTTTGCGATCAGACACTAGGTATTAGATTGAATCACCTTGGTCTAGCTCATGCTCACTCATACTCACCCAAGTCTAACTAAACAATTGAGTTGGGAAGTGGGAGGATGAGCTACGACCTGCGTTTGGGTAATAACATTTATAACTCAAGGTGTGAGGACGAGCCAGTTTAGTGTAAGGTGCCACTGATGTCACCCATCCTCACTAAAGTATAAGCATTGGCAGACTATATGAGAACTCTAAGTACCCTTAATCTTTTGTACTATGTTTGAAGATCATTGATTTTGGTGAACATACTCTATAAATCCATCAACCTTTTTCATTGTGTTTAAACATTTATGAACAGGGAACATATTGATATCCAGTAATGTGGTATTGCTACTGTATTTATATAGTAACTAGTGGCTTCGCCACTAGATAGTGGGGACAAATTATGCACCTCAAATTATCCCATTCCTTTCTTGGCCTATTTAAAGTGGAAACAAGCCCTGCACCCCCTCATAGCACGGTGCCCATAGATAGTGGGTATTACCCCCCCCCAATAACTGATTACTGTCCCCCCCCCCGAAAAAAAGAAGCCCACAGCACCCTTCAGTGCAGCCCCCTGGTGTGGTACAACAGAAGCGCTTATCAAAGAGGCGCTTATCTTAGCAACGATGAGTATCATAGCAACCCCCAAACAATTTTACACTCTTCCAGCAGATTCTCTCGGAGGCTAGATCTTCAGTAGTTATCTCTGGAACTACCTGTAGGATTTTGATGTATGACCTATCAGATGAAAGGTCTGGGTACATAGAGTCCATATACACCATTTTCGTATAGTTTCACTGATAAATACAATCAGGAAAGGTGCCGATTCATTTGAATTGAGACCCAAAATGGCGGCCATAGCACCTTGGCTGGCGATTTTTCAAGGCTACTAGTGGCTTCGCCACTAGATAGTGGGGACAAATTATGCACCTCAAATTATCCCATTCCTTTCTTGGCCTATTTAAAGTGGAAACAAGCCCTGCACCCCCTCATAGCTGGGTGCCCATAGATAGTGGGTATTACCCCCCCCCCCCCAATAACTGATTACTGTCCCCCCCCCCCCCCGAAAAAAAGAAGCCCACAGCACCCTTCAGTGCAGCCCCCTGGTGTGGTACAACAGAAGCGCTTATCAAAGAGGCGCTTATCTTAGCAACGATGAGTATCATAGCAACCCCCAAACAATTTTACACTCTTCCAACAGATTCTCTCGGAGGCTAGATCTTCAGTAGTATCTCTGGAACTACCTGTAGGATTTTGATGTATGACCTATCAGATGAAAGGTCTGGGTACATAGAGTCCATATATACCATTTTCGTATAGTTTCACTGATAAATACAATCAGGAAAGGTGCCGATTCATTTGAATTGAGACCCAAAATGGCGGCCATAGCACCTTGGCTGGCGATTTTTCAAGGCTATAAATTGTTCTGCTAAAAGTATAGGTCATATAACATCTGAATAGTTAGACATTACTTCTGTAAAATAGATAATTGTATAAGTATTTATGAAAATAATTTTGTTTTAATGCATAAATTACAGGTCAAGTTAGCTGGAACTTTTCTAACTGGTTCACAGCCTAAATATTTTGCTTCATCTGGTACCTCACGAGTACTCTAGGCAAAAGCAGTCATTAATTATGCAACAGTGACCAGCGATCTTGTAACCCATTTTTATATATAGGGTAATGAGCCATTCGATTTCTCTATGGCACATAGCACTGAACTGAGTGAATGCAGAATTTATATAATTATGGGTTAATGTATGACTATATTCTGAGCTGAATAAGAAACTAGTATCTACAGAGAACCAAAAGATGGTATGTACTCATGACAAAATGATAGGAATTCTAAGTATTTAGCCAAAATAAATCTCAGCGTGATAATAAGGGTCTATGCATGAGGGAGCTTTGGGAGAGAAACCTCACTCTATCTGGTGCATCTTCACATATCGTCATGCATCCTCACACAAACATACTCAAATAATTATACACTCAGTGCATGGGCTGAGGCTCTGTTCTCCTCCCTGATTGGTCCATTTGGTATGGTGTGATGCTATGCTTCTATCTGACTGGTGTATTTTCAAATGTCAGAGTCCTTTGTCCATGGAAGTAGCAGTTTCACCATGCAGCCAGTGGAGAGAAGATATCAGGTAGGTAAGGCTCTCTCAATTGAGTATTTTAAGATTTAGAATTAGGTGGTACATGAACACACATACAGTATTTTGTATCCTCATCCTATCACCATAATCCACATGTATATTATGTCTAATCTGATTGCTTTCTTTTTAAAAAGGACCTCAGAGGAAGGAAATATCTTAGTATTAACACTGCAGTTGGTTCACACCAATGAGGAATATACCATTGGGCTAGTATCATGGACGGAGGAGCTGTTAAATTGATGTTTCAATCATGGACAGGGGAGCTATCAAATTGATGTTTCAATCATTGACAGAGGAGCTATCAAATTGATGTTTCAATCATTAATAAAGTATTCAAGACATATAGTAAACTCCCCTCCCCTATCCAAAACCATGAGCAACCTAAGTCAAATCAACCAGATAGCGTCAGTTTGAGTCACTGTGTGTCTAACACATAGTGTCAGATTGAGTTGAGCCTAACTCTTAGTGCTAGCTTGAGTGCCCTTTGACTCTAGCTCATCCTGGCACTGTGTACACGTTTCTAGCACATAGAGTGACCTAGTGATGCAAGGTTGCTCATCCGGTGCCCATCCTGACACTAATTTGCTGGGAAACACTCCGCCAAATATCTTTAGGCCTACCAATTGTACCATCTTCCACTCCATCCCTCCTGTGGATCCAATGACAGGTCTTACTAAGGGGTCCAACCAGGGATCCAACCAAGTGACAGTGCTTCTTTCGCTCCGTCGGCATCTCTGCTTGCCATGGTTTGGTCGTGGAGTGGTAATTGCTCAAATAGTTCCCAAATCCAACTGTCTGCCTCCAACCCCTTCCACGACCAGCATCTAGGAGCATTGACATCAGGTTTGGGGAGATGGTGTGGTACGACGTCACTGACAAATGTGAGGCTTGACGTACCAGTAATGTCCTCTGCCACTGAGGTGAGGGTATGAGGTGGGGGGGGGGTCTCCTATAGGAGAAGGGATTAGATTTGGCTGTTTATTGCAGGTTCAGTGACGCTACCACACACGTGCTAACCCTTCAAGAGCCGCATCTATAATGCATTCTTGCATCATGCCAGTTGGTTGCTGATTGATGCAAATATGTATCCCTTGCCAGCGCTGCATCATGCAGCCCCCAGGGTTGATACACCGACTTAGCGGGATTAATTATCAGCCAATGAAAAAATAATCATAATTATTCACTACGGGCCTCTTGGGGGAAAGATGGTACCTATCTGATAAGTGTTATCAGTGATAACCAGCTTCAGCAATGGCCGCTCCCATTGGATAATCCACTACCTCGGTACTACAGTGCAGAACTCATTAGTATTGCACTGGTGCATAATGGCAACTAAGGAACATTAACCTAGAGGCAGGAGCTGACCCATAGGCCTAAAGAATTAATCTATCTCTCCTTGTAATTTCACTGCATCAACCCTACCAACTTGACAGATGACATGTCATATGCATGTCATCTGGAAAAGACGTTTAAGACACTCAATCTCCACGCAGACAATCTGACCTGTTATACAAAGGTCCTTAACAGTCAAAGTTAGAGCACCAGAATTACCCTTAGTACCAATTGGCAAATCACATCCCTTTTCCCTTTGACTTGTCAAAGGCACTTGTGAATAGTCAGTCACCAAAGAGCAAAAGGCTGGATTGTCCATCAGATATGGTACTAAACATGGATCATACTCAACATCAACCATCTACGGTAGCTGTCAATGGAACCTGTCAGGGAGTTATAAAACACGCGCCTCTACAATGGCCCTGAATGTCACTTTCTTCACTGCTTACCTTCTGAATGGGGCTGGTGCAGACGCGTCAGGATAATGTTTTATAGTAGGCCAGTACTTTGCAAGGGAGATTGAACAAAGCATCGCATGGGTTGCAAGATTTGATCCTTTGTCAATGTGTCATCTACCTTAGGTTCAACTATGAAATACCCTCAAACAAATGTCATTTTGACATGCTACCTGAAAAGGGTTTTCTAAATGGTGTTTGACTGCAAACTATCGCTTAGCGGCATAGCACGTCATATCATACAGTATACTGCATAGACAAATTGACACTGATTACTTCCTGTGTTTTACTCCCCAACCAACCCCTATGGTTAGGTGCTCCCAAGAGTCAAAGTGTCAACTGGGATTAAGGCTGTTTGACCATACCCTCTGATGTCTATCTGCTCCTATAAGTTGAAGCTAAATTCTAGCTGACTGGAATATCAAGTAATGTTTTAATGCTTAATACACAAACTGGTCCCCACATTCCCTGACTGGGACTGGAAGCTAAATACCGTAAACTCCCGTGTAGAAGACGCGTCCTCTACGCCAAACAAATGCCTGGGGGGTCTTATAGGATTTTTTCAAGTTTGGGGTGCGTCTTATACGAGGGGTAATTTTACTATAGAAATGTACTAATCTTACAAATTTTAGTCTTAAAATGTGCGTCTTATATGCGAAAATGCATGTGCTGAGTTTGGGGTGCGTCTTATATGCGCAGCGCGTCTTCTACACGGGAGTTTACGGTATGGGTTAAATACATTACCAAAGGCAGTTTTAATTGGAATAAAACCGTTCCCAGTAAATTATGACTGTAAGGTGAGGGACTGGATTATCACAGACTGGATTATCGCGACTCCACTGTAGTAGGTAACCTATATTAATCAATCCTGTAATGGAGATGGTTCATAAAAGAAATATTTGTTTATCTACTTCCACCCTTGGCCCTGATCAACATTACAGACCCATGTCCCTAAAGACGGCCGGCATAACATAGACTACTTTTTTTAAACCGGCCAGTCCATTTGAAAATAACATATAGGAAGCCCTATCCAACATTTTAGATCAGTGGAGAGCAGCCTTTAAGCTGAGACCGCAAGCCTCCCTTATAGGAATAAACATTCGATTTCCTATTTTGTGTTCCTTCCAGAGGGATATCAATCGTAGGCTATAGCTGGGGATAGTCAGATGATCCAATGGCTTCCTAAATTGATATTAGATCACACCAAGTATAAAGGAAGAGAATATAGGGCAGGTCCTGGATGCTTTAGGGTAAAAAGACCAGACGACAATTTATTTAGGCCCTGGGACGTTTGCTACAGGAATTTATGATGATAGAATCAACCCACAGGGAAATAACATCAGCTACTTGGTTCTCGGAAACTAAATTTTATTAGCGTAGAGCATATAGAAACGAGTAAAAGAGATCGTCAACTTGGGGCCCTGCCGCTAGTGCTGCGTTATTCATGCATGTGAAATATAAGAAGGTTATGTATGCATGATTAAATGCCCGTTCACCGTAGAATCGTCCCCTTAGGCAAAATAAAGCAAAATACAAAATCGACTCTATTTGAAAAGAGAAAGGAAGGCTGAAATATTTAAGCACACTGGGGACAAGAGCAAGTTATACATGTACTACCCAGACTTGTCACTAGGCTGAATTGCTAATAAAATCACCAGACTGAGTTTGATTTAGTCAAAGTCTAATATGAAATCACACCGGCGGCAGTAAAAATCACGCCGGCGGCCCACCGACGTCATTACAGTGTGAGGAGAACCCTGGTCTATATTCTTATGGTTTACAAGGATGATTGGGAGAAGAAAACACAAGTTTACACACACGATAACACTGAGTGTCTCATGAAAAGCCTCTTGAATGAGTTTTAAATCTCTACAATGTGTTCTCCAGTCACGGAAGGAAGATGCTGGGTAAGCAGAATAATTGAATGAGGAGTATGTTTTCCGCTTCGGTATTAACTTTCTATCGGTTTCTCTAAGTTTTGTTTTTGAGTGAAGCAGAAGACATTTTATTATTTAACTTACTTCCACAGTCTCGTTCGTCACTCCAGTCCCCACAGTCGTTACCGCCATCACATTGGTAGGTGCGAGGTATACAGCGCTGTGTGTGCGCACATAGGAACTCTTCTGTTGTGCACGACCCTGGTTCACGACCTGTGAACATAGCAACAAGAGAGAGACTTAAATCTAATAGATATTGTTTGGTGGGTGGCCCAGAGCAATTCACAAGTTGATCGTTTTGAAATATTGAGACTTTAGAAAATGCAGTAAATATTTTATGTGCCATTGCCCCATATCTACATTCTCATTAGGCACCCATCAAATACTATTCCAGAAGACATGGAAACCATCTTTAAAGTTCATATATTCCTTGGTCGCCATGCAACAACGCACTGCTACCAAGAAAAGTCAACAGCACTGCATTGACGCATCCAGTGGGCTTACATCTGTCTCTCTGGTGCATTGTACCGGCCACTTGGGACTGGATCGACCTCATAGAGTTGGCACAATGCAGCAGCCATGGCAAGTAAATAGACACAACTAAACGACCATGGTGTACATTGGGGTCGATCCACCCTGAGGGGGCTGTCTCCCCCAAGGGCGAAGCCCGAGGGTGGAACAGACCCCCGAGGGGTGGAATGACCCCAATGTACACCTGAGAGTTTAGTTTTGTATTTATGTCATGTTATATTGTTCTAAAAGTGCTGAAACTTACTTAAATTAACATGTAAATTAGTCACGTGACCAGCAGTGTGGATCGAGACATGTTATGCCACTGGGGGTGTGGAGATCGGCCCTCTAGTGTTAAGTCTATGGAGAGTTGTTATTCACACGAAATAAAGTTCCAATGGCTGTATTTGTTCATCATGGCGATATGGCATGATGCATTCACAGACTAAAAGAGTTAAAGCAGTGAGACCAGAGACATAAAGATACCTATGTACCTTTATATGGTAAGACTAACAAAGTATGGTCATCAGACATTCAGACTTACCACATTGTTCCTCATCCGAGCCGTCTGTACAGTCCACGTCCTGGTCACACCTCCATGTGTTAGATATACAGCCTCCATCACGGCATACAAACTCCTCACTGGTACATGTACGTTCAGCTACAACAGAGAGATGGACATAGTGTTAGATATACAGCCTCCATCATGGCATACAAACTCCTCACTGGTACATGTGCGTTCAGCTACAACACAGAGATGGACATAGTGTTAGATATACAGCCTCCATCACGGCATACAAACTCCTCACTGGTACATGTGCGTTCAGCTACAACACAGAGATGTACATAGTGTTAGATATACAGCCTCCATCATGGCACACAAACTCCTCACTGGTACATGTGCGTTCAGCTACAACACAGAGATGAACATAGTGTTAGATATACAGCCTCCATCACGGCATACAAACTCCTCACTGGTACATGTATGTTCAGCTACAACACAGAGATGAAAATAGTGTTAGATATACAGCCTCCATCATGTACATCTCTGTGTTGTAGGTTCAGCTACAATACAGAGATGAACATGTGTTAGATATACAGCCTTAATCACGGCACAAACTCCTCACTGGTACATGTATGTTCAGCTACAAAACAGAGATGGACATAGTGTTAGCTATACAGCCTCCATCACGGCACACAAACTCCTCACTGGTACATGTACGTTCAGCTACAACAGAGAGATGGACATAGTGTTAGATATACAGCCTCCATCACGGCATACAAACTCCTCACTGGTACATGTACGTTCAGCTACAACACAGAGATGGACAAAGTGTTAGATATACAGCCTCAACACAGAGATGTACATAGTGTTAGATATACAGCCTCCATCATGTACATCTCTGTGTTGTAGGTTCAGCTACAATACAGAGGGTACTCTGAATGAAAAACAAAATCCATTCAATATATATTTGAACACCACATGAGCCATAACAGGCAAAACTTTAGATATAGTATTTACAATGTTCACTTTACTAATTGAAGCAATTCGGCCTTTCTATGCCTAAATGGGTCAAGGATAAAAGATTCTGTATTATTTAGACAATTTATTTGGACAAAGATGCTTGTCTGTAGAATTTAGTCTTTGATGTTACAAAAGGGAGTAAAAGCGTCAGAATTCTAAGTGGTCTGTTCTGTCGCCACACTAATAGGTAATACCTCAGGTACACCGTTCTGCCGGAACGCAGACAGTGACGTACTGTGTCTCAACTACCACGTCAACTTCCGTCCATACCGGAAGCACTAACATATCCACCCCTCACAGGTGACTTATGGGACATCTCACCGGCCAGCAGACCCAGAGCGAGTCTGTGGGCTGTACGAATTGCGCAGGCGCAGTCAAACTGATCCACTTGGAGGAGGGACCTGTAAAGGGATTCAGGGAGGAGGTGGTCGAGGGGGTGGGGATGAGGACATACAGTAACCAGGGGTATGGAAATCCAATGGGTAAAATCGATCCTCATGGCCTACTTTGACATATAGATCTATAGGCATATAAATTTTTCATTATACTTATAATCGTAATATGTTTTGGGAGGGATTGGATGAGTGAGTGAGTCCTACTGGTTCAGCCGAAAAAGAAAGAGCTTCAAAATAATAATTATAAGTATAACATGGTTTCTAATCTAAAAGTAGAACTATTTGTAGCCTCTACGCTGCCTGGGATTTACTCCCTAAAATCTATCAGTTAACATCCACTTCCAGCATGTCCCTGGAAGTGGATGTTATCCAGGGAGAAGGTACCCATCATGACAATGCCTTATCAGTGTGTTTTGCCACCTTTGGTGTAACCAGCAAAATTAAAAATGGTGGACCCACTAGGTATGGGTCCAGGCTCCTATAGCTGATACATTCTTGTTTCTAGTGGAAAAGGGCCTTCTTTGATTGGTGTCTACAACGGCTACTCTATTCAAGATGTGAGCGGCTCTGGAGAGATTTGGGGTGCGGGATCACCCTCCCTGTTTGGATGCTCATACTGTCCCAACATAGATTTCACTTGTTTCTTTTGTGAGCAGCTGGTCGGAATGGATGATCCACATCCCCCCAAGTGCAGCACCCTTTCCATATGCCCGCTCAGAGACATCTTGTCAGCCAGGCTACACTGACCAGTATCTTCGGTAATGTTGTGGAGGGGACAGAAATCCACGGCCATAACTCCATGTGCTGCAGGGTCCTGACACCTTAATCCAGGTAGCCGTGGGCAGGGCAGCTGGGCTACAGGAGGAGGGGTGTAGGGGACAGTGGAGGAGGGAGAGGGTATTACATTCCTGCATTGTCAGCGATATACGAATACGGCTTACAATGTAGCCAAGGGGGACTGATGGTTCGTTTTGCTGTTTTGTATTTGTCATGCGGATCGCTCTGGTTCTAGAGCTAGAACAAGAAATCGAGATGAATATCACGTCGATCATAATTCCTTTGGCGTCTACTCTACTTATTCTGATTCTTTTATTTGATGTAATCGTTAAATTTATCCAGTTATTTGGAGTGCATGCCAAATTTCCACCCACTGTAAATAGTGCTGTCCTGTGAAAGATGGCTCAGCCCATGGCACCCCCTTTTCTTAAGCTTTATATAAAGTGTGCATATTAGATGGTCCTCCAGCAGCACATAATTATAACTATCATATTACAACAGGGCGTGGAACACATATTTATAAGTAGCTTTTTGGAAAATAAGACTATGTCATGGGGTAGGCATAAGAAATAAACCTGATATTTGAAGATTTATCAATTCGTCCTCCCCTTTAATATCTGTCAGAACAGACAACGATGCATTTAGTCTACAACATTAGTCCTAGTTCAATAGTTGTGTTTGGTGTCTGAAATTGGATTGGTGCCCCTCACCTACTGTAAATGACGAAAGCGTTGATGTGATATACCATACAGAATAATAGTAGATAGCAGGCACTTAATAAGCGGTAATATCATACATGGCTGTCAGTGACCAATATAATTATATACTGGGGACCTCAGGGTCTAGATGTACACTGTAGCTGGAGCCCCACGACAGCTCCACACAGACAGGCTGGAGTTGAGAGATGAGGGGGCAAACGAATTGTCAGCTGTATAAGATTGACCTGCCAGCCCGCTGCCACATCGAGGTTAATACTACAGCTAGGATTCACTATCAGATCCAAGGTTGGAGTTCAGACCAACTGTCTGCCAGCTAAACTACATGGCAGTCTCCATGATGATCTGTAGTAATCGTGTATTCTCTATAGGCCTATTTCTACACTGCATACAATAAGGGGAACCTTTAATGGTTCTGGGACCCTTTATGGGCAATCTTAGCCCCTTATTTCACTTTTCTTTGTATTATCATAAAATATGTATAGTCTCAACGCATTCTTCACTAAACTTAAGCCACCCCAAAGCCACTCCTCCACCTCAGCTGGGCTAGCTCCTGATGCCATATGTGAACCTTCCTATGTGTTTCTTGTGTGCCATAGAGAATCAAAATTGGTGGGACGCTATGGGTAATTTAAGGAATTTGACCACTAACTCTATCTGATGTGTGGTAATTTTGAGAAAAGATTTGGTAGGAAATTCCAATAGAGGCTCGAACTCATAACCTTTAGATTTAGAGGTACTCTACCAACTGAGTTAACCCTTTTCAGTAGCAAGATTATTAGCTGAATGGGGCCAGAATATTAGAGACACTTGTCATTTACAGATCTGATGAATACATGTGATCTGGAATCAGAACTGATATATTGTTCTCCATGATATAGACACAATACAAGGACAAACCCATGGCCTCAGCTCATTTAGCAGTCTCAGCCTATCCATGATGCACACATGAGAGGATGTCCTGTGGGCACTAGACCCTAGACCCACCCCATACATCCGGGCACTAATCACATGACTGAGAAGCCCGCCTAGTGGCGCTGATGAAGCCCTGATTACTCATCAGGGGCCCCATGGTCACCCGCCGGCCGCCATAATGGGCACGCTCATGTCCTTACCACAGCAATGATACAATTATCAACTGGCAATGTCAGACCTGCAGGCACAGGCAGCTACTGGTACTATGGCCAAGTCAATACTGGTAGAGTGTTGCATAGGGTCGCTGAATGTGTGTCCCCAGAGAATCCAGAGAATATAGACATGGTGTTACATATATGCCTCTCAAAACTTTATAATTATCATGGTTGCCACCAACATGACACTTCGAAATTCCCTGACTTTTCCCTGACACAGTGATCAATTTCCCTGAAAACATCAATTAGATTTATTGTAGTAGCAGACATTTTTGGTGAATTTTAGATCTAATCTAGGGCCCAGGCCCTCATTTCTCTATCCCATTACTATTACCATTCTAATTTGAGATGGAAAGTTTTAGTTCCATGTTCAATTTATTATGAATTCTTGGCAAATCTTTGAGGGGGGGCCCAAACATACTCACACTGAAAACATGGAAGATCCGAAACTAGTCAGCGGTGACCACTTTAGGTCCTCAAGTTGATGAGACCTAGAACTACAACTTTAAGTAGTCAAAATGACAACTTTAGATCATCCTCCTGAAAACCTGTGTTGTCAATATGATGACTCTGTACTGTCGGTATTGTCATCCTAACGACTCAGGTCCTCAGGATGATGACACCAAAATATTTCCCTGACATTTTCACAAAACCTGGGATTGCCTGACAAAAACCATAAAATCCCTGACATTTCTCTTACCTGGAAGGGATTTTTCATTTCCCTGACAGGTGGCAACCATGATTACACATTACTCAGTAACAAAGAGGGTATTGAATTAAAGGCAAGGGATAAGCGCATCTGATGATACCATATATTCTATCATTATCATTTATATTTAACAGAGGTGTAGGAAGCAAATCTTCATTGGGGGGGGGGGGGGCAGCGGGGGCCCCACCTCAACCACCTTGAATTGTCAGCTCAAGCACAATAGCAACTATACATACCTATATGAAATTTGAATAGGAAAGTAATTTTTGATGAGTTTTAGATCTGATTTGAGGCCAAGGCCCCCATTTTCCCTATCCCATTACTATATCAATCTGATTTGAGAAAAAGTTTGAGCAAAGTTTTAGCTTCTTGTTTAATTCACTATGAATTCTTGGCAAATTTTGGGGGGCCCAGACATACTCAGGCCCACCTCCTTTATGATTGGGGGGCCCAGGCCCCCCTGCCCCCCCCTTTCCCTACGCCCCTGTATTTTTGTCCTAAGAGAACAGTAAAGATGGCCAAACACTCAGTTTTAGCTGCGCGTGACCAGGCAGTCCATGGCACCATGTAGCCTCAATAGGGGCATTATATACCACCTCAGTCAATGTCATTTCGGCAGAAATCTGTGTAGTTGACACCAATCTGAATAAGGCTTGATTATTCTAAGGATATAAGGGCATAACAAACCGGTTGAACATTTTTAATCACATGCCTGGTTCAATCTCCAGATCAAAAACTATATTTCCAAGGTTATAAAGACAGAAAAATTTAGAATTTCAAAAATGTTCATTTTGATTCTTGACAAATATAATCTTAAATAAACAAATGCATCTGCAATATTCCCCATATCTAGTGATGTCTCCTGCCGAACCAAAGCCAAGTTATAGTCATAATATTTCAAGGAATCCTTTACCTTGTTATGTCTAAAACATATACATTGAAATATATTGAATTGTTCTTAATCATTGTGAAGAATTTACAGCCTTACTTATTATGCCTTTTGCGATCCTTCAATATGAAGAACATGAATTTTCCTCCACTAGGCAGTTTGACTGCATGCAGAGTAAACCCTCACAGTGCTTCTTGTTCCAGTGATTACTATAGGGAACAGAGCCATTCCTGTATGGAGGTGGCCATCTTGAAATCAGTTATGTAACTTACTCTGGGTTGTCATCGAACTAGTTCTCCCAGCACAGGCGTAACTGCTAAGCATTACCTAACATCAGGTGGAGAGTGAATACACTTCCAAGTTCAATCAGATTCTTTTCTTGATCAAAGGGGGTAATTCAGAAATAAACTGGAATACACATCCAGTGAAATGTACAGCTGACCCCAGGCTATTGAACTGGTATCAATAGCCGCTGACCGAGGCAGTGGTCTGGCAGGCAGTTATGGGATCAGCGAATCAATCAGAGAGATGCATGAGCCATGCATGCAGGCAGCTTTACAGGGATGCCGCGAGTCAAGCAGGCATGACAAGGGTTATCAAAGCAATACAAACATAGGGCATTTCAGCAGACAGATATGTAATGCCAATGCCAGTCAGTCAGGTAGACAGGCATGTAGATATTCAGGCACAACTTTACTTGGCAAGTCAGGCGGGGAATCAGGTAAAGTTCTGTGTAATATGTGTTCAAAAGGACCATGCATACATAAGCGCAATGTTCCATTCGTGAAGGGCTCTTTCCTTTGCTGCTTCAATGATCGAATATTAAAAGTCCATTCTACATTGCTCCTCCCATTCCCTGCTGTCATTTTACCTCCATTTAGCTGCCTTACATCCGCAGCACAATGCTCACATAGGAATTGCCTACAGTGTTTTCTCTCTCATTTGGCTTCACGGTATTTCTCTCCCCTTCCCCAATGGGTTCCTTTAAGTCATCAGAAATCTGCTGGTCTAGTATTGTAAGCCATCAACATTCTGCATTAAAGACGCTGACAGGAGTGCCAGAGACACAATATTCTGGATAAACGTCTTGTAAAACACTCAACGGCTTCCAAGTGAGCAAGGGAAATTAAACACTAATTCAATGAGGAGTGTCATTAACTCTAATAACGTCTCCTTGGCCGACCATTTTACATGAAAATTTGGTAATAATTTACACAATAACCCTCTTCCCAAAGTCCACTTTGTTAATTTTGTATCATTATCTCTTATCATTCTTTTCCACAAAAGGTAATGTATTCTATTATCCTGATACCGCAGAGTTCCTCCATCTACATGCTCATTAAATTGTTATCCTTTGAAAGAAATGGAGATGTACCTTTTCCTCTTATATTTTCCAAGTTAAGATTACCTTTTTTGAAATGTACTCTTTTGTATTTATCTAAGAGATTGAAGACGTGTTTGAGATTGAGGGTGTGCCAGCTGTCACAGAAGTCTCAGGGGCTTCTTTTGTATCATAATTATGTTTCTGGTTGGCCTTTTACCTGCGACTTCCAGGAGAAAAGAGCGCTCAGATTTCTCTAAAAAAACTGAAGAACTCTTATGGTATGGAAGTCTCGTAAGTCCAGTATATATTAATTCTCTAAGACCTACACAAATTGCACCCTCATGCTACAGGTATGGAAGTCTACCATGTTCCTTATGTACATCAACAAAAATGGATCGTCCACAAAAGTTATAATGGTCCATATACAGGGATGGAAGTCACTGAGCATAAGACCCTGAGCCAAAAATGTATTATGAAAGTTATTGGGAAACTCACGAATAAGCCTCATTAGAAGTTCTAGGTGTCAGCCTGTGGCAAATTACATTGCGCTGCAGCACCACTGACATAAAAATACAATCTAGACATCGCCCATAGCAGTTTGTCAGGAGATGAGCTTCCAGATTGGACGAGAATTGACAAGCTGTCCAAAGTGGAAGAGCTTATGAGAATTAAAACATTGGCTACACCACAGCGGGTGACCGATGAAGCCGTGTAGAGGCAGTTATCAGATAGGGTAGAGTGACCTTGAGTCGTCCATGTACCTTGAGTCGGCCACTTTGCATGTGTATAGTGCCAAATGTAGATAATCAATGACCACCTTGGAGAATTTTAAGTAATTTATATTGATAAAAGATGGTAAGATGCTGCACCTGCTATCCTATCATCTCTGGTTATTGTTGTTCTATCACCTTCAACAGGCTGTCAATGTCAGTATGTTTGGGATTATATCCATGCAAATAGGGAGGTTTTTTTTATGCTTTGCAGGCCACTTATATTGAAATTCAACTAGTAAATTAGGAAAAACTTATAATGATGTCGTAGTAGTCAAGGAACAGAGTTAACATTAACTTAATATTGTAGATGGGTAACGTTCACACCCTGTCAATTATCAGTAAACTGGAAATCTGCCCTTTCCTTGCATCAAGTACAAAATAGACACTCTCCTACACAGTAGTTGATTCATGATATCATGTGGCCGACTCAAGGTACTGATGGCTGACTCATGGTACTGGTGAAGAAAAATACACGTCACTTCCCTAATGAAGACTAAAAGGGCCTGATGGACATGGGTGTAAGAGTTGTAAACTTATTTTCTGGAAAGACAAAAACTTCTGGATAATTTCCACACCCATTTTTTTATACTACCTACAAGTTAGCCTACTATAGCAGAGATCCTAGAAAAGGTTGAAGGTTGCACAGAGGTCCAAGTGGACGACCGCCATCCAAAGCAATACATGTAGTTAGTCTGAAAGAGTGAAAGGCGAGATTGCCATTTATAAACTAGTAAAGAAGTTCCAGAGATAGAGACCTTCTTCTATGCATCCATTAGCAAATCAACCTTCATTACCATCCCCTGTTAAATGCTGAATAATCGTATTGCCCGGATTCTTTGTTTCCTACATATGGCTACTGCATGATGAGTAGCATTGGCGGATCCAGGGGGGCAGGGGGCCAGCCCACCCACCCCCCCCCCCCCAAAAAAAAAAAAAAAAAAGAAAAAAAAAAGAACGAAGAAGAAGAGGACAAAGAGTGGGAAAGGAGAAGGAATGGAAACGTCTAGAGGGGGCCCAAACATGAGGCACCAGATTATATCTTGTGATTTGTTTGGTCTTTTGAGATTCCATTTTGTCACTTTTTTTGGGAGGAGGGTGTCTTGGTAAAGTTTGGACTGAGGGTAGTTAGATGGTACCAGAATGCACCATTCAGCCTCAAGGAGTTCAGGATTTCCCCCAGACCCCCACCTTGCATGAGAATTGCTACTCAGAGACACATCTGAACAGATGATGTTGAATTTCATGTTTGTTTGACTTTGTTGGGGGTGGGTGGGTGGAAAAGGAGTCCCAGAATGCCTCAGAATACACCATTTCCAGTCTTAAATTTCAAAATTTCATTGGGGGCCAAGCCCCCAACCTCCCAAACTTTAAATGCCCAATCTGAATACAAACATGTCTCTTATCCGTGTTCAATTAGAATGCATCAGAATGCACCATTTCAAGTCTAAACCCTCAGAATTTCCTTGGGGGGCATGCATCTATTGTAGTGCTCTGGGGCATGTAGTACCCCACCAACCTTCACCAAGTTTGGGCCCCCCTTCTGGACATTCCTGGATCCGCCACTGACAGTAGCCCAATTTTATCGACATTTTCTTTTTGAATATATGATCCATAAGTTCTTTTGTTTGAGCATTTTAGAAACAAAAGTCGTTTGGTATAGCAATGGAAAATGCAGAATAGCATTGTGCAATGCAGGTAACCCGAAAGGGCATCTCTTCTCTTCTTTTATGTCCCCTCTAAAGCAAAATCTAACCAACTTGGTTTGGTGAGCATAGTCATTATCAATGCTTAATGCCTATGGGCAAATACACCATTATCACTCACGTTCTCATCGGCCAATAACTTCTCTCTTTGTGAGTTAAGCCCTCCATAATGTCAACAGGTCTTAATTAAGGGCCTATCCCACCAATAAACAGGTTAATGCACTTCGAATAAAACAGAATTACTATAATCTCCAGTGTATAAGGCATGTCTTATTCAGATGTGCAGCATTATAAAAAAGCATCCTTGTATAGTATATTGCTGCTGCCACCTGGTGTTGTATCTTTAAATGATTCCTGGAATTAACACTAGGTGACACCACTAAACAATTTCTATATTTTGGAGAATCTAGGTGAATTTAGATGACTGAAAAAGATATATTCAAACTATGTGTAGATGATATTAGGATTCATGTTCATTTCCTAACATGCCACAACATTGATGGAATGCTCAAATGCAGAAGAAAAACTAATGATACAATGTTAGGGTTATGTTCTACTTTTCTTCACACCTTATTTGTGGCTTTCTAAAGAAATATATGGTCAGCATCCCACACGGCGGAACCTGCTGTTTGTCGGGAGGCGTGGTGCAGTCGGTAGCGCGTCCGCTCACAGGCCGTAAGGTCGTGGGTTCGGTTCCCGGCCCGGCCGGGGCATAGTGGTGGATCCAAACGTCGCCGTAAGGTGTCGTTTGAGTTCCTCCCTGCTCTGGCTAGGCTGTGCTGGAAAGTCTCTCGGCGGTCATGGCAGACAAATGACTTGAAACAGGCCTGTCCATCTCTCACTATGCCTATGTAGTGACGGATGTTAAAGAACCATTGCCTCGGTAAATGTGTAGGGGCGTGATTTCTACCTTCCCATAGATGCGGTCACCATCCTCCCCCCTCCCCATTAGACTAGGGTCCGGGCATGCAACGCCACAAGGGTAATCTCACTTCGGTGTGGATACAACCCGCGGGACCTCTCACCCTTGAGTGTCGGCCGCAAGGAAGGCACGAGGTGAGATAAAATTCGTCACATCCTACATGTCGGGAGGCGTGGCGCAGTCGGTAGCGCGTCCGGTCACAGGCTGTAAGGTCGTGGGTTCGGTTCCCGGCCCGGCCGGAGCACAGTGGTGGTTCCAAACGTCGCCGTAAGGTGTCGTTTGAGTTCCTCCCTGCTCTGGCTAGGCTGTGCTGGAAAGTCTCTCGGCGGTCATGGCAGACAAATGACTTGAAACAGGCCTGTCCATCTCTCACTATGCCTATGTAGTGACGGATGTTAAAGAACCATTGCCTCGGTAAATGTGTAGGGGCGTGCTTTCTATCTTCCCATAGATTCGGTCACCATCATCCCCCCTCCCCATTAGACTAGGGTCCGGGCAACAACGCCACAAGGGTAATCTCACTTCGGTGTGGATACAACCCGCGGGACCTCTCGCCCTTGAGTGTCGGCCGTAAGGAAGGCACGAGGTGAGATAAAATTCAAATCAAAATCATCCTACATTCTCACTTCGGTGTGGATACAACCCGCGGGACCTCTCGCCCTTGAGTGTCGGCCGTAAGGAAGGCACGAGGTGAGATAAAAATTCAATCAATCAATCATCCTACATTCATCAATTTTTCTGCACCACCTCTGCCCAAAAGGGTGGGAATGTTGATCCCATTTGCACCTCCTATGGGGTTTAGCTTTGCACAGAAAAGTGTCTCCACTTTTCCCACTATTAGTAGTGTCTTAAAAACTGCATTTTCACCCTGGCTCTTATAACCCTTTCGGTTTAAAAATATTATTCCACTGAAATACTTATAATCCTGTGAATGCCCTCTGTTTTTGTGATAAATGGGGCGATTCTGGGATAATGCAATTGCCTATACAGAATAAATACGACAAAAAGCACCGTGCACTACATCATGGAAGGCTATACTTGACCTCCCCATGTAGGTCTGTCTAGTTGTTTGCATGTCTCAGTACACCGGACCAAGCAGCACCTAACGGGATATGCATTTTGGGAGAGCAGGATGTATACATTATGGGATGGCGCGTTTCCGGTAACTGAGGGCGATTCAGCAATATGCCCTTCTGTTCATGTTCTCTGACAGATAGGGTTTCACAGAGTCCCACTCAGTGTACAGCCTCCTTGATTGCACTTACAAAGCCTATACTTTGTAGACTACTAGTAACTTCCATAAGAAAGCCCAGTCGGAATTGCCCTGCCCCATTGTGCATTAATACATCATCGACCAGCCACTCGGTGGCGCCACCATCACTTCAGCAACCAATGAAAAGTCAATTCACTGGTTGGTGCGGGGTCACGTGAGGTCGTTGCTGGGTCTGGGCATGCCTTGTTGAGTGCTGTATATCGCGGTGAGGTAATCAGCGTAATGGTGCCACAAAACACGGAACACCCATCAAAACAAGGAGCCACCATCATGTAAAACGGAAAGTACCGGTTGAGAATCATGAGGACATTGCACCCAAGACAGTGATTGTTTGTCACCATCTGCGGTGACCGTCAACTTCTTTTCCTCTCAATCCATTTGGCATTTCCAGGAAGAAGTGGTCATTAGTTAACAGTGATTGGGTGAATGGTACGTGGATTGTAAAAATTATCGGACCTCCCTTTTAAATCTACAGTAACAGAAATTTCCAAATTCAACTTCCGCCTCTATATCTGTATGCAAGTTTGAACCACACCATGCCAATTTCATGGATTTTAACAGGATTTCATCACATTTGGTGCCTAACTGCTTTGACCGTTTGTGCATTATTTGTTGATGATATTGGTAAGTCCTAATTGCTAACTACAGGTCCCAGCACGCCTGTAGGATATTCCTTTTGTCAAACACTCTATATGCATGCGCTATTGCAGAGACAGATTGCTATAAATGCAATAGTTATAACATTCCTTCTGATTAAAGGGAGAGGAATGCAACAGCCCTGGTAGTTAGGAATGAGCTATAGGCCTATTTTATTTCAGAGATCAAGTGGGATTGGAGGCACAAAATTCAAGTTGTGTACATCTCAAACGTATCACCAATCGAGATTACGTTTTGATCAAAATTCCGCATGAGATCTACTCTGACAGCATACCTAGCTTTCAAGCAGCGTTCATGGAAAAGAGAATCTACCATGACCTGTCTCTATATTAGTAGAGATGAGTAGCAGTGGAGCTGGGGCTGACTTTGTGGCTTCTGAGTAGTATATGTAAAAGTGGCTTTGGTACAGAGACGGGGTTTTGACCTTGTCATCTATCTGACTGGATGAAAGCATCTCCCGGTGGCGCTCCCCTTCATCAGCAGTCTTAATTCCTCCTAAGGCAATGATCTTAGGCCAACACAGATCGCCTACTCCACGCGATCCTCAAATGAAGCTCAGTAAATCACTGCTAGTTGAGGGAGTAAAAGGTGGAATGTGTGGTGGGTATATGTGACGTTGTAGCCGTGGCGGATCAAGGACTTTTAAAGGGGCTCACTGTCGGGAAAATATCCTTAGGGCCCAAATTTACATTGAAAAGACAGCCCTCCCCAATAAAAAAAAGGGGGGGGGGAAGAAAAGAAAGGGAAGACGTCTTGTTGTTTTGCTGTAAATCAAGCACAGGATAACTACTGTAAGAAACTACAGTGACGGGATATTGGGAAAAGATCATTTATATTTCAATATGGGGTCGATACGAAGAATAAAGGAGTTATTTCTGAGCGATCTTCCATATGAGTGGTTTAAAGGAGTGGGAGAAGGAGAGAATTTGAGGAAGTGGAAGTAGAGAATGCACGAAAAGACGGCAAAGAGAGATGACGGTTTGGCAGTAAAGGAGAGACAAGCTCAGCGAGTGGCTATCAATTCGTTTCTTTATCCCCGGTCCTTTTTTGAGACATAGTTCATAGTGAATTATTTATTTTTTTTCAATGGTACAGTGCACCCGGCGTTTATTCAAGACAGGCCCTTATTCAAACACACGGTGCTCATATACACAGCACTATACAGGTACATCGGCCTGAAGGGGTGATCCTGTAGTATGACAGACCAGCAGGCAGGCACCCAATGTTCTATATTAGAGATGCCAGTGACATAATTCAATACAGAAATGGCGAAAAAATCAGGAATTTCTTTTATGGGGACGCTCTACTTACGGCACAACTCGTCACTGTTGTCTCCACAATCGTCGTCACCGTCGCAGCGCCATCGTAGTCGCACACAGTTACCGTTGTCGCATGTCATCTCCTCACTCGTACAGTTCTTAGGAGCTGTAAATATTGCAATATTTCTCGGTCATTTACGACATTGTACCTTTACAATGTAAAACGTACATATTGTCGGCTAATTTATTATGGCTTAATAGAAATTATGTCTTCAAAAGGGAATATTTCACCTCTTCTCCTATCTGATGGAAATATTTCTGTTTTACACCGATTCGTACATATAAATATAATTTCTGTGCCTTATATGGCAGCTTGGCACATATCCTTCCAATCCAAAAGAGGTTATACAAACAATAGAGATTAGGCAAAAGTATACATTTAACAGAGATACTTCAAGGTAAAATATTGAAAATCAGAGTGAAATTAATGAGGATTTTCATTAAGTGTACTTACCACAGTTGAGTTCATCACTGTCGTCCCCACAGTCATTGTCCGAGTCACACACCCACTGCTGCCGGATACAGCGCTGGTTAGTACAGGTAAACTGGTCTGGTTCACAGGTCGGCAACTCTGGGGAAAAGAGGGTGGGGGATATACATTATGCTTTTAAGAACGACAATGTGCTTTATATTAAGGATATCTGCCAGATCTCATCTGAATTTGAATTACATTCAGATGAGATCATCTGAAACTTATGGAAACTTAAATGGAAGATTTTAATTCAGATGAGATCTCGTCTGAAAACAGTCGGAAGTGTGTGACAGCATGGTCCCACCACGTCCCTGAGGAACTGAGGCGGCGTGAATGTTTGTCTCCAGTGTGACGTCATTCTACTTCTGGCCAGGTACAAATCCCCAAAAGAGACCCAGATGCCCCAAAGTGTATAGTCACTAACAATGCGCCTTTGTGGTACATAAGGTGCGAGAATGCCAACTTGTGGACGACCCAATTAACAGCATGGGAACAATATGTTCCATGTTACCCAAATAATATGATATGTTAAATTACCATGGTCATTTTTGGACAGATACCTCCATTTCGAAATTCCAAATATAACACCATGTAATGAGCAGTAAAAGTGAATTTGTATCATAGGTGTTACACAAATGATTCTAATCTCCAATAGGCTAGAAAGGCCCATTTTCCTCCCTTTCTCAGTCCCTGTATTACACTGTTGTGTCTCATTACTATATAGAAGGGGCTTAACGAGTGTCGCGAACACCCTAATCCTCTCTTTTTAGTTTGGCATGACACTGTGCTCTCTCTTTTCCCTAGAGACACTCACTATGAAGTAAGAGGAGATACGATTATCAGAGGCACTAAGCCCATACAAGCCAAAGGCAGTCAACTATTTATTCTCTTACTCCTAGATGCAAACAAGAGTCCATGTGATTTGATACATGGGAAGTAGTATAGCATTTCTATTCCTTGAAGGTCCGTATGATACCTCAGGATCCATGTCCCTAGGTCGTCCTGATGCACCAATGATACCTCAGGATCCATGTCCCTAGGTCATCCTGATGCACCAATGATACCTCAGGATCCATGTCCCTAGGTCGTCCTGATGCACCAATGATACCTCAGGATCCGTGTCCCTAGGTCGTCCTGATGCACCAATGATACCTCAGGATCCATGTCCCTAGGTCGTCATGATGCACCAATGATACCTCAGGATCCATGTCCCTAGGTCGTCATGATGCACCAATGATACCTCAGGATCCATGTCCCTAGGTCGTCATGATGCACCAATGATACCTCAGGATCCATGTCCCTGGGTCGTCATGATGCACCAATGATACCTCAGGATCCATGTCCCTAGGTCGTCATGATGCACCAATGATACCTCAGGATCCGTGTCCCTAGGTCGTCCTGATGCACCAATGATACCTCAGGATCCATGTCCCTAGGTCGTCCTGATGCACCAATGATACCTCAGGATCCATGTCCCTAGGTCGTCATGATGCACCAATGATACCTCAGGATCCATGTCCCTGGGTCGTCATGATGCACCAATGATACCTCAGGATCCATGTCCTTAGGTCGTCATGATGCACCAATGATACCTCAGGATCCGTGTCCCTAGGTCGTCATGATGCACCAATGATACCTCAGGATCCGTGTCCCTAGGTCGTCCTGATGCACCAATGATACCTCAGGATCCGTGTCCCTAGGTCGTCATGATGCACCAATGATACCTCAGGATCCGTGTCCCTAGGTCGTCCTGATGCACCAATGATACCTCAGGATCCGTGTCCCTAGGTCGTCATGATGCACCAATGATACCTCAGGATCCGTGTCCCTAGGTCGTCCTGATGCACCAATGATACCTCAGGATCCGTGTCCCTAGGTCGTCATGATGCACCAATGATACCTCAGGATCCGTGTCCCTAGGTCGTCATGATGCACCAATGATACCTCAGGATCCGTGTCCCTAGGTCGTCATGATGCACCAATGAGTACTGCATTGGTGTACCATACCGATCCTTCGGGAGTGTATCAACCACTTGAGGGTCGGCGTGATGCATGGATATGGAACTGATGCGTCACTCACAAGTAAGGCATTGATGCATCATGATGGCTATAGAGCATTGATGCATTAATGCATACTGTGGCCATTTAAGGGGTAGTCTGCAGATCCGACGTATGTATAAGCTTCGACTGGTGGTAAAAGAAATAGTCTATGAAGAAATAGAGGTGTGGATGTTTAATATACAAGGCCAATTCTGTAGGTTATGATGAATGGGCCATATATGTCTGGGTCTAAGGGCTACTTTTGACTAAATTCACAGTCTTTATAATTATCTCTTTGTGGAACGACACATCGGCATCGTCTCTCTTTTTTACCAAGGAACAACAACACATCCTACTTCCTATAAAAGCCCACATGGAATGCATCCATTATAGAAACTCTATTCCCTTTGTGCCTCCCTGCTCGTATACACCTCACAGTGGCAGATGTCACACGACCCCCACTAGTGACATCCTTTATATCTCCAGGTGACATTTATATTCATAAAGCCATGAATATTCATATAAGGGGAGGCAGAATTCTCCCAGAACACTCATACCAGTGTGAGAGAATGTGGATGTGATTGCTTGTCTTTGTTAAGTTGTGTCAAAAGTGGGAGAACCACATCTCCTAATGGCTTTATTATAGGACCTCTGGGGACACCCCAGGACATTCAGAACTAATTGATAAAACTTATTTTTGTGTTGAAGCCACATTACACATTCATTTGCTGTTGACGCATTCAATCAAAATGCAATTTGGCTACAGTCAATGCATAACCAGACATAGAAACCAAATATGTATATGCTTTAGAAAAGATTGAGCAAACAACATTATGTTTGCCTTAGGGCTTAAATGGAAATTGACATCGATGTTTTCTTTTTAATATTCCATGCTCTGGACGAGTACAATGTTCTTACTAATCTGTCTATGTGTATACTTATGCATTCGGAGATAGCATCTGGGATTCATTATGTGATCATGTGAAACATTCACAAGGATTGCCCTTTTCTTTACCCTCTTTGCCTCTAAGCTGACATAGTGCCGACAGAATGGGATAGGGGCTGCGATAAAAGATTCATATCAGCTACTGTATCCGCCTACGACTCTGAGGCGAAATGTAGGGGGCACTTCCCTGGAGACAAGAGCACTGGCCCACTCTGCTGATATATAGAGGGGAACCTGAGATAGAAGACAGGAGGAAATATGAGACAGTAGGGTGGGTTTTAGGTTAAGGTGAGGGTAGATGTGGGACAGCCCAGAGCTAGAGGACAGCTTTACTTTAGGGAAACAGAATGACCAATAACCAACAAAGGTACACTGAATGGCATCAACTATGATGTCGAAAGGCAAAACACCACAATAAAAAAGCACAATCATGTATATTAAAAAAAAAGAAACACACTTAAAAATCCACAAGAAAAACAAAACAAAAAAAACACATTAAAGGCAGCTGATAGCTCTCACGATAACCAAGATAAAATCCAAGATATTGCTATTAGAAGAATGTATTTGGATAATTAGACAAATCACTATTAGATATTTATGAACAGGAATTGAAGGAAATGGTCGGGAATGTAATTTTTCTTTAGCCAAAAGAACTAGCGGTGGCACCCACAATTAATTTGTATATGATAGAATATAAAGGTGAAGAGAGAGGACAAGTATAATTTCAAAGAATGCTGAACCGACTGGATGGCAGCAATCTCCATCGAAGATAACGGATTAATCCGAGGCCTTGATATAGGAGTCCCCTGTTGGAAAACGGGGGGGGGGGAATTGGTCCAGAAGCGGCAGACTTTTCCTGACCTTTATTCAAGATTGGCACCAGAAACTCCTGCCATAGCGGTATAGAACGTTAACAAGGAATGGACCCATCCTGGGTTTCCTAGATGTAAACTTTACTGTAAACTAGTGGTTTGATTGTTATGTGGTTTTATCAATGGACCTTTACACATGATAGGAAGATGACCATACCATCCCCTAAATTGGCACTAAAATCGGATAGTATTATATAAATGCACTTGCTAACCTCTATCTGTCTATATTACATATTTCTATTAATTCATGCAAGGTTTTTATTTTAGAAAGGGTATGACACAGACAGATCTGATCCCCTCGTGTTCAAACTGTAGGAAATTAGGAAAGGAATCCCCCCCCCAGATTTTAATGAGGAAAGCAGCATGGTTGCAGATTCCAGAATTCATTTTATGTCTTTGTTCATTTGACAGGAAAATTAATAACTTCATCAGAATCATCCATATTCTACACGACAACCCACCATGAAGCAATCCCGCAAATTGTACCAGTCAATTCAAAGAAAAATACCTCCAAATGCTACTAATTAATAAATCTCTTAAACTTTAAAAATCAGGGTTGCCAAGATTCTACAGATAACTAATTAATCAGTGTCACACAACTGCCGTGGATGGTAAGAAAGCAGAAGTTCATGGTATTAGAAAGCCTTTGGGCTGTACAGGAAAATCAATTGGTGATGGATGATGGAGCAAGGGCTTATCGTGTAAAACTCCAGTGTGGATGGCCGCGTGGGAGGTAGGGGGAGTGGAAGGAGACCTACAGGAGTAGGGAGGGTGGACACAGGGTGCCTCAGACAAGAATCCATATCTACACGTTATCTGTATCAGTCTCACTGATATATTATAGTATCACCCATATGGGGATACCCTGCTGATGCTCGGCCTAATGCTCTATGACCCCCTTTCCTTATACTACTAGTAGTACCCTGGTACCCTACACACTGGCAGGGGCGGCGGAACTGGGGGGGCAGGGGGGGCACATGCCCCCCCAACTTTCCTGTTGGAGGGGCAAGACTATGTTTTTGCCCCCCCCCCCAACTTTTCTAAGAAAATTGTGACATTTCAGGCCAATACCAATGTCAATTCATAAGGCCTACAATTTCAATCAAATACAGCATCCAACTATGCTTGTTGAAATCCCCATAATGCACCATTTTAACCCTAAAATTTCAAATTTTTTCAAGGTGGGAGGGATATAACAAATATGGGATATATGAGGCCAAGATCAATATAATCCTGACAGAAAGATAATTAAGAAAAGTCTGTATAATATGTAGGTCTGTGGTAAGACAGAGGGAAATTGTGTTACAGGTTGCTTGAGAATGCATCATATGGTATCTAAATTTTCAGTCTTTTTGTGGGTAGGGGGCTTCCTTTTTATATATTGTAGATAACCTATAAAATATTATGGGAATCTTCTGATTTTTATCTCTTAGGTCTATAGATTTGGGGGATTCATCAGGGCCCAGAGAATACATATTCTCTCATCAAAATGCACCAAAACACACCTTTGTGGCACCTCAATTTTCAAAATTTTCTGGGGGGTCCCAAACCCCCCTGCTCTCCATGTCTTCTCTCCTCAAAATGCACCAAAATGTACCTTTGTGCCACCTCACTTTTCAAGATTTTTGGGGGATACCCCCCAGACCCCCCCTGCTTTCCATCATCACAACTATGGTTCCAATACATCCCCCCACCCCTGGCAATCTTGGGGGGGGGGGGTCATGGGCCAATACCTGACCTTTGCCCCCCCAACTTTCAAATGGTTCCGCCGCCCCTGCACTGGTACACCAGAAGTACCCAGTGCTGGCACCCAGTGCTGGAACATAAATACCGCCATCTGCAGGCCATCGTCAGAAAGGGTGCACATGCACTTCGTTGTGTTTTTCTTTGTGAGAAAAAAAAAATAGTTTTCTTGACAACCAACTTCAGAAATTATGAAGAGAGGCAAAATATTTCCGGGAAAAATGTTCCCGTCCCACTGTTTCCTTTTTATCCCGTTTCTGAATCAATCCTTCAGGACGAAAGAAGGAAGATCACTCATGACAGTAAAAAAAAACGCTAACAGCAGTCACTGACTTCACCATTAATTTCACTCGGATTTATTTAAATGAAATATTAACAAGTTACTACAAATCCTTGCTCACCCAATGATATACAACATTAATGCAACCTTCAACATTGCACTGGGTTACCTAAAAGAGGATTTCTCAGAGCTTAGATCTCAGCATATATAAAGATTCAGGTGCACTACTTTCTTAAACTATGGAGAACTACCTTCGCTATTGGCCAAATAGAATTTAGATCCCCGTGCATGATCTGAAAGATTAATGCCGGTGTAGCCAGCAAGGTTGACACCGGGAAAGTCCGAACCACAGTGCCTGGTTCTAGAAAAGAAACGGAGAGTGTGGGAAACGCGATCTCACTCATTTACTGGGGGATTGCTATGAGCTTTTAATGACGGTAAAAGCATTGGGAGGCCTTGGAGGACATCTGTGGCTATTGGGGAAGTCTGTAAGAGCTCCCAACGGGCCCAGGCTGATATTGAATGTGTTCAGTACATAGATGTTAACGGACCAGAAGACTCAAGCTTCAGAAACCTTAGCGTTCTGGCTCTTTCACTTTCACATTTCATCTTATTTATATCTTCAACTTTTCTAACATAAACATTTCTGTATATCTTTTCAACATTGAAGTAGCCATATGAGTAATTAAGTAATGGTTTTTAAACGCCATTTCGACAGCTAATGGCATAGTCATGGCGGGAACTATATCATACACATCGATTGATGACTGCTTTGGATATAAAACCAATTACCCCAAGTGCATTCCACTGTAGGCACAGCAGGGGTATTTATAGTCCATTTACAATTGCGCCTGAGAGTGCGGTCAGTTAATGTTAATCATCAGTTGGATAAAAAGAGCAGTTATTATTGTAATGTACCGTGGCTGCGTGCACCAATGACATGTATGACGAGCAGGGAGTCCACAAGGGTAGAGTTTATATATTATGGAGGCATTCAATGTGAGCTTTTGTAGCAAGCAGGGTGTGTCGTTCCTTGGTAAGAGAGAATTTGTCTTTCAAAGAAGTGATAGAGTAAGAGTCTCTACCCGGTACTCGCTAGCACTGACTGCATTGGCGCAAGATTGGTGCATCATAACGACCAATGAATATGTACCTGGAGGCACCATGTGACCCTAAAATTATTACATGGTTTTAAATCACAAGCTATACACCTACCACAGTCATGTTCATCAGTGCCCTGTTCACAGTCCAAGTCTTTGTCGCACACCCAGGGCTGAGGAATACACGTGCACTCTCCCCGCGACGTCGGCTCACATTGGAACAGGTGTCGGGGGCAGATACACGGCAAATTGGAGCCGTCCAAGCCTGCAAATAAACAGAAATTATTGTAATTGGAAAAATAGGCATATTATAATACTGAACTGCCACGCTCAATCTGATATCAAAAGAACTGAACAATATGAGTCTACTAATATGTACAGAGGACATTTTGCAGAGACAAGTTCAGACTACGAGGCGTCGAATTGCTATGCTTCAGAATGAAATCTGACACCCCCCTCCACGCCAACATGATACTGATATATGACAATTCTTCGAATGTTTTGTAAATTTCTGATGGAAAACAGAAATATTTTCTGATCTTTCTCTCTCTGCTTACCTCCTTCATGTGTTGCAAGAAAGTGGATGAGAATGAGAAAGAGGAGCAAATGAGCAGCATTCAATTTACAAAATCCCAATGGTCTTAAAAGATTCAAAGCCCTAAAGACAAGTGTGAATCTATATTTGGCTATTATCCAATCTCAACTTCAGCATAGATATCTCTTCCAATTTGCTGCTTTCAGGTATCAGGCCCACTTATACATAAAGCCGCCCGTTGGCAGCAGGTTCACTATGTTTGGCCATATTCCCTGGTGATTAATCAGTAGCTTCTGGAATTTAATGTTGGAAGCATTCACTCCCAGCTAAGCGACAGCAAAAAGAGGCTTCCAATGGACGGGTATTCTCTGTAGGTGGTAGTAATGTGATTAGACTTGCCTCTGCCATACAGACCCCTTCTACCACTGGCCTCCAACACACAGACTCCCGTCACTCCTCATACATAATGCAGATGGCGCTGGCGGCCTCCTTGCCTTACAGACTATTGGTGGAAGGATAAAGGCTTATCAATATCACAAGGGGGATCTATTTAATTAGGTTATTGCACATACTGATGTAGCAATTTGAATAGGGACCCTTCCTCAAAGTCCCTTGTGCATGCTTTTAGTGTAGGGTGTCCAATATTGCCAGAGGAAGAGTCTTTGGGTTTCTAAAATCTTGAGCATCCCCACAGAGTCCATAACGCTATTAAGTCTCACGAGGACCCATTTGAATGTCAAGCTTAGCAAGTCCTCACTTTGATAAGAGAATGAATTGTTGGAAGAACTGTATTTCTAACCATGAATAGATTGTCAAGGCCATTAAGTGGAAAAATTTTCGAGCAGATTACTGATTTGAGTGATTGTTAACAAAAACAGTACATATAGGGCTAATTCACTCTCCCTCTTGGCCATCTGACTATGCTGCCGAAATTATAAGGAGGCATGCACTGTAGACCTGTGTGCATTCTCATTTTGTAATCTAAAAAAACAGCTCATGCCCATGACGGACACAACAAGGGTCCATCCAGGCACTTTAGACTTGCTAAGCCTACCCTATATCATAGAATACAAAGGACAAGCTGTGTCACGCACTGAGGCAATTGAGGCAAGCAAGTCTCTGTGCTGTGGCAAAAAAGTGGCGCGTTCCTTTGCATTTCTTCCCCTATAATCAAATATGTTATTGGCAAGCTAATAACATAAAAATAGTCTGTTTCCGTTGATTGTGTTGTGGACTACTCATGTACTAATACTGCTGCTTCAAACTTTATAACAAAACTATTTGGGTATATTCGGCCCTTTCGCTCATCGATTTACTTGTATCAGTGGCATTTTACATATTCTAGGCATACAGATGGATCCTTCTCATTATTGAAGGGGGTGAAAAATGACTGTTGATTCTACACGGCATGCCTATAAACTGTTAGTCTACAGTGAATGACGCCCCCCCCCCCCATTTTCTTTTAATGCAGTGAAGGATTGCAGCTTGTACAATTAATCCCAGGAAATCAGTACAGTGAAGCACAGTGTTTTTAAAAAACCTCTGTGAAAATAATGGTGAAAGCCTTATACCAAAGTTGCCGGAGAATTGATCAGCATTATTTTGACGGCATATTTTTACAGTGTGGCAAGGGCTTCAGCCGGACAGTCAAACCATCTGTATGGCTGGAGATCGATGTATGCCCATGTGCCCGTGTAAATATGTTTTACCCCATGTGGCTTCTGGTTCCCGAGGCAACCAATGATGAGGAGTAGATGACTCGCAGTTTACCACATCTTCGCCTTCACCTTATCTTAGAAATGTCAGGAATTCGCCGCAGCTTTTGCAGATATATATACATTTTATGCCGAAGGCAAAGTATAGAATCACAAGTGATATTTTCAGGGATTATAGATCTATGTGCAATTAACCCAGCTATGTGTCCAAAATTTTTGTTTAACATTTCCGCGATCACACATTGTGTTTCACAATCTACTTTTGGATAACTGCCTACAATGATTAAGGTGTTTGTAATGTCCACCCAGGTGAAGTAATACAATACAAGAATTATGCACAGCAGGAGAAATATAGGACAGCATTTTGCAATGCAAGTAACTCGAAAGGGCACTTTTAGGCCCCTTCTGATACTAACCTCATATTTTCTTCGAGCATTATCACTGTCAATGGTTAAGCCTATGGAGAATGCATCCATTATCGCTCGTATGTTTCATTGGCAAATAACTCCTCTCCTGGCGAGTTAAGCATTGCACAATACCAGCAGGTCTTGAATAATGATCCATATTAACCATAAAAACGCATGAGACAGTGTAATTCTCCTCCATTTTGTTATAATCCAGCAGTTTGCATGGCACCGTGAGTCGATCGTCTCGTTGTCCGCCATTTTGGATTTTGATGTTCTGTGTGCATGCGTGACCCCTCCTTGCCGGAAGTAGCATTTGCGACGGAGAAATGATATTTCTATCGATTTAACTTGAAATTAATGGCTTTTTGAATATAATCCATGCATCTTTGGCAATATCAATCGAATTGAATTGAATATACCCTATCTTTTTACTGTTATAGCCCCACAAGTCGATCGTCTCGTTGTCCGCCATGTTGGATTTGGTTCTATATGCGCATGCCCCATCCAATTTCCATGGTTATTTGGGTCAATTTGCACGACCACGGCTTTGTGATGCGAATTAATGACAGGGCGAAGGCGTAATTTTTTACATTTTTAATCAAACATATCGATTCAAATGATATGCTCTTGCACTTCTTTGTCATATTTCTATATTATAACAGTGAATAATTGAAAAAAAAATAATAACGACCACTTTTACGACAATATAGACGCGCGGACGGATCGAATGCCGGCAAATTCATCAACATTCATCAATTATTCGCACCACTCCGGACCAAAAACATGGAAATGTTTTGTTTTTTGCACCACCTATAGGATTTAACATAGGGCTAAAAACGTCTTACTATTTTCTCACTGTTAACCTACCATTTAGTAGGCACTGAATGTGTGTCTTTTTTACCCGGCTCTTATAACTTGTCTTTCGAGTTAATGACACAATTTATGGGATCTAACCAACCTTTCCCCGACCTGCAGAATAAGGGTCATATCCGGGATTATCCTGCCATTCTGATAAAACTTAAGACAGGAACCCGTTTGTTACAAAGGGAATCTTGGATAATCCCGCCATCATGGTAGAACTAGAACTGTATATCATCACATTCCTCATGGCGACTTAAACCCGACCCTTGACCTTTTATCCTGCCATATCTGAATAGTTTCTCTCAGCATATATACCCTATATTACCAGCATATTCCTCATGGCGACTTAAACCCAACCCTAGACCTTTTATCCCGCCATACCTGAATAGTTTCTGTCAGCATATATATATACCCTGGCATAAAAGGTCTAGGGTCGGCTTAAAGTCGCCATAATGGCGGGATAAAACAGGAGTAATATATAGGTAAGTCCATCCATAATATCAAAAAACTTAAAACATCTATGGGGGAAATACCCCCCCCCCCCGGGGAAAGGGATTTCCGGGGGAGGGGGGAAGAAATATATTAAAAATTGGCGCATGGCATAATTTTGGGGGTAGTCAAGGTTTGCAAGCGCATCTTTATTCATATGGCGACCTATTTGTTTAAGGATAATGAATAGTGACTAAGTGTTGACGTATACAGACTAATTGCTGATAGAGAGAGACTAGGTGGTGAAATATACAGTACTGAACATCCTATAATCTTAATTCAGTACCAACGTTCTTGCTTCAGAATCCTTTCTGTATAAACGCAACTAGGTACAACTTGACTAACCCATCATGGCAACTTAAAAGGTCTAAGGTCGGGTTAAATCGCAATTAGTACAGAATGGACATGGTTGGGGAATAGAGGGCATTAAACTGTTATTATGCCCCGATTCCCAATAGAATGCACTTTTGCCTTTAGAAATGCCTCAACATTGTAACATACACAGATAAACATTAAAATAACAAGATTGATTTATCCAGACGACTTTCCTTCAAAACAAAATAAAAAAGTACATCACTGGCAATCATTCGAGGTTGAGTACCCAGCAGGCCCCTCAATGTCTCAATACAGTCTAGAGCACGACCACAGCCATGCCCCGTGCATTATTCCCTAAATAATGAAGCACAGTCATCAACCAATCAGAAAGCCGTTTTTTAGATATCACACCGTAGTGTCGGTCAGTCAAGTTGTTATAACATGATATGCAAACATGGAATATCAATTTCCCATTTACCCTAAATGATATCAAGGTTTGGTACAGGGTATTCTTATATTGGTCAACTATACTAATTTTTGGGAAGGGGCTTTAATGGAATAAAGGGGATCTTCCTATTAGTAGGATTCTTCTTTTAAGGTGTCACCACCCCAAATGCCTTGTGGCCATCCAAAAAATCACAGGTCTTCCACCTTTGACCTGATATTAAATATACTTAAAATTCTCACAGTGCTTAGCAACCTACACCATATTTTAGCTTATGAAATGGAGAAAAAAATAAGATAGGTCCACATAAACATAGTCAGGCTAGATTTTGCGCAAATTGCCATGGTAACCAGGTAGTGATTTTTGCATGGTGAGGCCTGATCAGCGCATGAATACACATCAGGACCCCTTCACCCCATAAACTTCCACTGAATTTATGTTTTGAACAAAGAATATTCTGGGACTATTGAAACACTCCTACTCATCATTCTGATACCAAATAGCAATGGGCTTGGCCCCTCTTTCTCTTCCCTTGAGGCCAAATTCCTCAAAATAACTAAGTTCAGAAGGGACTATTTGGCCAGTAAACCAGGAAGTGGTCCGATTTAGGGTGATGACACCTTAAGTATCCCGAAATTATTCAATTACAGACCCATTTTACATAAGGAATTCACTGCCAAATTTGAAGAATGCCCAGAGACAGAGTCATGTCTGCATATACTACTTGCAGTGGTTCCATCTAATTCTCCATCTGCATTGTATAAGTTTCATCTTTTCCTTGTTACCTATACTTTCTACAAAAAAAATGTAACTTATGGCGACCTGTCCACTCTCAATGGCAGATTTAAACAGGAGAGTGCCAATAAGGCCCCCCTGCATGTATTGAATGTAAGTAGTATATAGGGTACTTTACGCGCTGTAAAAGTACCCTAAATACTACTAATATAACCTATGAATCAATTTCATATAACTCACATAGAAAATAATTTATCATATATCGATTTTCTGAAAAACGACCTTTGACGATCTATTACAAAGTCATAGGGTTTCATTTATGGAAAGTGCAAAGGAAGAAAAATAAATTTAAATTAAGAAAACATGGATGGGTAAAAAATGCTGGCTAAATGCGGCCGATCAAACTGTGCTTACCATGCAAGCCCGCCATTTGTATCGGGACTGGGCTGAGAGATCGATACCTGGCCCACATATGGGACGAGCAGCTCACTGACCTGAGCAGCTCACCATCTGTACTAGCTCACCATCTGTAGTAGCTCACCAGCTAGTCCTCAAACATGGAGATAGCAGCATTATCAGTAGGATCTGGGTATAACTATAGCTATTGCATGATTGACTTGGTAGCTGCCCACTGAGCAACTCATCAATCTGCTCATGGACTAGCCAGCACTTCTGTTTAACTCCTGACATACAGATGTTTTATTGGGTTGTACATCTAGTTCTTGACACAGTATGTCTCTCCTGTATGATATTGATTTAGCCTTCTCTTTTCAAAGCTAAAACGTCCCTCGCCATAACCTCATAATTGTTCCACATATTGGGTCCTTATGCATGACATTGTGGGTCAAAAATGTCAATTCCTCCAAACTCAAGCATTATATTTCATGATATTGGTAACCGTAGTGTTCAAGAAAGAGGCACCCAACTGCTCCTTGGCAGTTTTATTGGCGTCCTTAAATAACCCATTCCATTCAAATCCTCTCATAGATGAATCACTGAATGGCCCTAAATGGCACTGCCCCCAATATTCCCTTAACCCTCTGTATTTGTTCAGTACCATAAGAGCTGCAGTACAGGTCATGATACAAACTGGTCTGACTCCTGCCTGGTGCCTTGGGAGCAGTTCTAAGTGGCCTGAGCGGTTGGAGCAGCTCAGCAACACTGAGCAATTATGGGCCATTACAGGTCCGCCCACTGACCATACTCACCCCCAGGGGCTCCTTGCTCTCAGGGCAAGTAGGGTTAAGCCTTTGTCTTAGATCAGCAGGGAAATTTCTCCTGAGCGATAAAAGCTGAGTTAATTTGTAAAGTTACTTTGGAGGTCTTGTTTAGATAAACATTATCCGGGACTGAATGTAAAACTGTTGAGATTTTCTTCATGGTTGGTGTTCCCCTATGTACACCATGTACACCGGCATGTCGTTTGAAAAAAAAGTCGATCTTACAGGAGGTTTTAATGCAGACATGACGTTTGAAGTAAAGCATGACCTTTAAGAAGCAAGTACTAGACCCCTTTCATATTCAGTCTAGATAGTCTTTCCTAAATATTATGATATAGGACAATTAAATTAGCTAACACTTTAAGAGCAAGATATCATAGTGCTGTAAATACACCATGACCCATTCCATTATTGTAATATGAAGACAAATAACCATATCGCACTACGTTAAAGGTATGCTGGTTGAGTACGTATGATCTGTGATCATGTAAAGAGTTCAGCGGCCATAAGCTGCCATTATAGCTAACCACCATGATCCTGATCCCACCTTTAAGTTTAACTTCTCCAGTTGATCTTGAGCCAAGTCACATATTACAGAGTCCTGTAATGTGTATCAAGTACCATTTGACATGCGAGATAAGCCGCCACAATTGAAGAAGATTACAATCATTTAATCTGCACGCCAATGTTCTTAGTGTAATGACAATATAATGCCGAGATAATTGGATCGGGCCCAAGGACTTGTTGCATTGCCAACATTGTTACATGTAAGCCTATGCATGTGTACAAGTATTTATGGAAGTAGCACATATGAGAGCTTCTATATGGAGTACCTACTTTAGGCCAATTTATTCTTCTAAGTGTACATTTGTGTTCAAGGATTGAAAGGCTTTACCTGCTCTGAACGGACAGCATAGACAGTAAATAAAAAAGACAAATTCTAGTAAAGATACTACAAATAAAATATCCGTCGACTACACAAGGGAAGGGGGCTTTAAATAAATAAATACAATAGAATAATGAGAATAAATCAAACCATTACACTAAAGAGACATGATTTATGCCTGCCATATATATAGCTCCCTCAACAGATCGGTCAGCCATCCATCCAATTCATAACTAGGCTCTGACAACACGTCAGGATTCTTTCACATACCACACTTTGGATCCTATAGAGTTAAGACCAAGATGTATTGCTGTGAACTATTAATCGGGAGACCTGTGTAGACCTCATATAGCAGATTGAAAGGGACCATGTAAGTTAATACCTAAATAATTACTTCTATGGGCATTCTAGTGGTAAAAATAAGATTCTGGTATGAAGCAGACGACATTTCTCCACACATAATGGCGATATTCACCACCGCGCCCCCTGGTGCGGACGTGAGGAGTTACTTCCCAGGGAAGGGACCTCTTCAGGTGATGATTGATCAGAGGACAGCAATGGCAGGTGCGAATTGCAAATTACCTCCTTAGATAAGTTCATCCTGTGTATTAGGGTGACTGACTGCCATCTCCAAGCACAGCCTTCAATCAAAGCAGCCTTATAAATAGAAATAGGCACCTACAGCGGCGCCAGTGCAAACCATGGGGGAGCAGGAGAGGTTGCTATGATAAAGGCCTGGGCTTATTTAGAAACTGTGCATAGCTTTATATCTATAGTGTTTCAGTCAATTAATTCAAGCCTTAAAGAATCCTTAAGAGATTGGATGCATTGTGTCAGCCTTTCAGGCTGAAGTATAGCTCAATCGCGTTAGATATTCATAGAACACCATGCTAATAAAAAGGGATAAATGAAAGCTCTAAGCAGTGGTTAAAGGTGGCATAATGCCTCCAGGTTCATATTCCTTGCTGTCATGATATACCGATGCATTGGTACATCATGCCGATCCTCTGGGAGTGCACGGTATCAATCCCATGGGGGTGGCATGAAGCAAGAACCCAGTTGTGGCGAGTTAATCGCCAAGGCTGTATTCATTTATCATGACGACAGAGGGGATGTTACTTTAAAGCACTATGCGACCCTTCAACGGTTAACGTCCCCAGTTCAGTCCTTTATAAGTTCTCTCTATGGTGTCACACCAGTCCGCCCAACATACACAACACCCCTTCATCTTCCATAAATGGGTAGAAGTGGATCTTGTGCTAACAAAAGAGGCTCTGTTCAGTAAATGGACAGGCCCTCCTTATTGACAGATTACAAAAATCAATCTCCAACTATTGCGTCTATGAATCACACCCCAGCCTCTTCTACCCATGTCCTCCATCAGCAGGACGACATTGAAAGAAGCTGTGTATTAAAGTGCTGCTTTCTACTGGGCTGCCTTCAGTGGTTGCCTCATGTGGAAGGATCAAGGCAAGTGGGCAATAATGATGCCACAAGGGGGGGGGGGCTGCTATGGGTGCCTAGAGACGCCCCCCCCCCCACTATAGACCTCCTGAGTGTAGACTCCCCCCACCCATGACAAGTCAGAGTGTGGAGTAGGTGTGCTTTGTTCGTCATGTACAAAACTGTCCATCAAGGGGATGCTGTGGCTTGAATGTGACAGGGTCTTTGGATGGAAGGTTGCTTTCTTTGATTGAACATACAACATTTATCTCCTCTCCTTTCACACATGCGGACACACGGCAAATTTTAAAAATCATGTTTTCGATTTTGCCTGTTAGGCAGGCGTAACCTCTTTTTCGGGAGAGTCAGTCAAAAGAAGGGGGGGGGTTGCGTCCCGCTTGCCCCACCCATTTAATGGCACATTAGTACTTCATATAGAGGAGGTACAGTGATGAGTAGACCTGTTTCCCCTTCCTCAGAACATTACTTCTCTCATGTATAAAGATTAATCTTATGAGCGGAAAGGCCAGGTAAACTAACCAAAGGGAGGAATAACTGCACTGAAAACCAAGTCCATTCAATACTGTTTGGTGACACAGATGAAAAGGGAAGTACTACTCACACCCTGTATATATGTGGAGGGCACTGATCAAACATATACCTGATGTCCCCCTTATATATAGGAGTGCACCGCTAAATCACGCTATAGATCTGGCATTTAGGGTAACTCGCCCCTGACTCGACCACTAGGCATGTTGGTACCTTAAGTCGACCACCATGGGTTATAATCTTTCAGATAGCACATGGCTGGCTACCAGTTGATTTTGCACCATTAGATACAATATAAATATCCTGCACCTGACACCAGCAATCCTATTCTATTGTGAATATAATTTGAAATAAGGTGGGATGGTCGACTTAACTCGCCCCTGACTCGACCACTATAGGCATGTTGCTACCCGGTAATACAACATAGATGGAAGAGCTAGATATATATGCCTATATGTATATGACAGGCTCTAAAGGCATATAAATAGACAGATGGCAGGAGGTACACTCAAAGGGGGACGCATACATAGGGGAAAGGAGCACTGGATATGTTTAATGAAAGCAATAGTAAAGGAACACATTATCTAGAGATGAGATAGAAAGAGGATACAGGAAGATATAGTGACTCCCTGCTGTCCCTCAGTCTCTTTCGTGGCATGGTGCCTGTATTGTTCGGAGGGGGGTGGGTCAATGACAGTCACTTATGCTGTCAATCAGCATAAAGTTCATAAGATGTCAACCCTGACAGGGACTGCTTACAGTTACTTATCCTGTACACACCATCTACATTCAGTACAGTCACAGGATGTGGGGCCCATTCAATACATTGTACCACCACCGTATAGTGTTTGAGCTATCTTTATAGGTCGGTTAACCTGAACACCCAGCAACAACTGACACTCGATCCCAGTGTAACTTGTCCTTTCTAGGAGTAGTGGCCAAATTGTGTGTATTTTCCCTGGCCTTTTACAATAGACTATATATAGAGAAGTCGTAGTGGTCTCTCTAAGGACTGCGTCTTTGAATAAGCGACAAGATGCATTCATGAATGCAGATCTTAAATAGCTTACAGTGCACTATTGACCAATTGATTCTTTAACGTCCAAAAGTGGGATCCTCAATTGATGAGACTGCCTCATTAGTTCATGGACATTCAGTCTGGATAGGTATTTAAAATATGCAAGTCCAAAACAGCTAGACAGGTATTTATGTGTTGCTTGTCCATCCATCACAGCAGCGATCGCATCTATGGATGACCAATCTATGAGATGAATGATCGTATCTACGAGGAGGGGTGAGGGAGACCAACAGCATTGCTTAGCCAGTGTAAACCTGGATAGAAGAAAATTGATAATAAAGACACCAAAAACACTTCTTGAAATATGTTAGGTTTTACATCTTTTACTTCGGGGTATCATTTCAATTCACTCCAAGATCCTCCCCAGTCAGAAAAATGAGATCGTATAGGCCTATACAATGTATTTCGGAGATTCCGCCTGAGAGATCTAAAAAGGTAATTTCAGCACATATCTTACATCGTTCCATCTCTCAATATCAGTTACAGGAGATTCTTAGGACAGCTCAGTTCAATTGGACGTTCAATAGTAATGTGATGACTGCACCTCACCAACCTTAGCCTTAATCCTAGCTCCCCTTCAGCACCAAATTCTCCTGCCCCTCACAGTGAATCGTCCAGGAGATATGGTTGTCTCCTGGAGAGGTGGGTGTTCCTACCTCTCAAGTTACCTACACCCTCCATGCCACATCGACCAGGGTGTAATTTGATTGTAGCTAGCTCTGTACTGTCCCCTGTAATCTGATGGACCTGTTGGAGTACAACACCTTGATATCAGATTCCACATCATCCCTCTCCCTTCATCCTGTGTCAGGGATCCTGAACACTTAAGTGGGGTATACACAGGCAGTTTTTCAGCCGACCCGACCCATTTCATCTCATCTCATCTGGGCAGTCAGCATCAGACTGCCTGTGTATACTGACTCCCGACCACAGTTGGGTCGGGATGGCTGTAGTCGGGAATTATCTGCAATGTTTGATATCTGGGCCCAACTGGACCACAGCAGGGGGTGCAGTTGGGGCCAGTCGGGTTGGAAGTGCCTGTGTATACTTAATTCAGACCCAGTCTGCCCCAGTTGGGAAAGTGTTGGCCAATCACATAAGCTCTCCTAGTCACATGGTCATATTATAATGATTTAATGATACCCCAGTAGAATCCAAATGGATAATAAACCTGTGCTGTGTATACTCATTCCCATCTCCCAACTCAACCCAACCCGACTACAGCCAACTGGGTCAGTTGGGATGGGATGGGATGGGTCGGGGCGAACAGTGACTTTGTATACTAGGCTTTAGAACTACTGCATTCTAACAGCGTTTGTTACGTTTTCTCTCATTGTCGCCCAAAGGAGAGTTGTGTGCACTCCTTGGTTTCAGCAGACGTGTTTATGTATCATTACTGTACTATCTGCTCCGACTATAGCCAACAATATTCTGCATTTTTGAGGCAAAGACCTTTGAAAGTACATGCATACAACAACGTGTACCTTGCATAACATATTTTGGACTTACCAGGGACCCCTTATACGTATCACTACCAAATACGAACTAGGCCAAAGAAAAATGGTTACTTGCCTAAAGATCTAGATTATAGCTATGACAGATTGCTTTTGCTTTTGGTCAGTCCCAAACTTTCCCAAATATTGACCTACCGATATAGATTGCAGGGTTCGGACAATCGATTACAGCTCACAACAGACCCGTTAGCCGATGTGATCTTGACTCAACTCTGAAGGTCAAATGTCAGATTTTGGACGTGTCACTTTTATTTGGGTAGCTGGGTTATATACTTTGTATTTTTCTCACTGGTATGCTTCAAAGGTAGCTGTAGATTTGATGTTATATTTGTGGCATGGATTGGACGAGGGGGGCTTAGGGTACTCTGCACTAAGACCACTTTTCGCAGATCGTTTAATGCTAAAGGACAGGTAAAATGCTGCTGCTTGCCTGTTTCCATGGAATATTTTTTTGTAAAATCATCTTTAAATTACTCAAATAATTTTTTTGAATAATAATAAATCTAAACCACCGGGTGACCGATATGTACATATGTACCTGTACATCAGGTGGTTCACAAGAGAATTCTAATCTCAAGGTCTCCAGTTCAAAATCCACGTTGGAAGACATCGCTTTTATTATAGTAGGGCCTATGTTGATATTGTGAAGAATTCCAGGCACATCTACCATTGCCAAGGAATTTTCTTTTGTCAGGGGTGCACGTTGCAATGGTTTTCCTGATTTGACCATTCTACTTAAGTTATGGGCTGTCACTCCTCTCGATACGATCTACAAGGGATGGACAAGCAGATGAACGATCATTTTAGATCTTCTCTCCTCATGGTTACGTGGAACTAATTCCATTTCCTCTATGTTTCTATATAGCATAACACATAAAAACAGCCCCCCGTAATGTTCGTTGGTAATATTTTCGACCATAGCAAGATTAAACCATCTCTCACACACAATGTGTTAGAATATAGGATAGGCTTAACCCTGAAAATCTTAACTAAGGGAGCGATACGTACAGCAAGTGCCATTCTACCCTATTTTGGGCCTCAAAACCTCCATTGGCCAGATGAACATTTGCAGACCTGATAAAATCCCCAAACCTTGGCAAAATATAAAAACTCATCTACTGTTCCATTTAGGAACTATTTGGGGTCACTTGTGATTTTTTTCATAATTTTACCAATATTTCTCGCATATGATTTCTAAGCCAATCAGCACCCAGATCACCTTCAGTGCAGGCCTGAATACCATATGACTCACGAGAGGGCAGCATTTACGTCCATGTAACCTTAAAAGTCTGTGGGCGTCCCATGTGGCGGTGCAGTTTGGGATACCAGACCCCGGATGTAAACAGTGAGTGTAAAGTACGCCACCAGAGGGCGTAACAGTGGACGACATTTTGTATACGAGGGAAACCAACCTGCTAAATCCACCAGACATCTGGATGAAGATTGGAGTGTGCAAGTGCTATGGTATTATTGATGGAGAGAAGTTTCAGAGGTCCAAAGAATGTCAACGATGACGAAAGGGTAAGCAGGAGAAGGCTGTTATCAAACAGGAAACCACCCAGGAGGGGTAGGAGGGTTCATTACACTGAAAACATGGAAGATCCAAAACTAGTCAGCAGTGACCACTTTAGGTCCTCAAGTTGACGATACCTAAAACTACAACTTTAGGTAGTCATAATGACGACTTTAGGTCGTCATCCTGACGACCTGAGTTGTCAGGATGACAATACTGACAGTACAGAGTCTTCATACTGACGACTTAGGTTGTCAGGATGACGACCTAAAGTCGTCATTTTGACTACCTAAAGTTGTAGTTTTAGGTATCGTCAACTTGAGGCATTTTTTTTATGATAAAAGACACGTTGCCAGATCGGCTTACCTCAGTGTAGAAAAGGCACTTCATTCTTATTTAGAAAGGTGTTGGAATCGTAAAGAGGCTTACAGAAGGCGCCATGAGTTGGTTTACTGAGTAAAAAGACAGACAAATAATAGAGTTTGGGATAAAATCATATAAAAATGTATTATAAGAAGGCCTTGCAAAGGGACCTCATAGGTGGGGGTCGGGGGGTGGGTGGGTGGGTGGGGAGGGGAACAGTATTACGATATCAAAAATATAGGGGGAGAAGAGACATGTAAAACTCCCTTGGGGCGTGAGGGATAGTCTAGAAAGGAAATTGAGAAGTTGCGAATTGAAAGAGCTCTGTCACTCAAAGTCGTGTTTCCATAGGGCTTTAGTTTGAGGACTGCCAGTGACAGGGGCCCGGGGTCAGAGCCACACAATGGTAATACACAAGTGTGCCATTAGGTGCTTGGCGTTATCAGGCCATATATCTCTGAACATTGTTTTCTACTGAAGCTGGTAAGATAACGTTCTATTCAGAGAAATGAGAAGTTGACATCATTAGGGGTGATATCTAATGGAGGAAGAGGGGTGCTTAACTTCAGGTTCTATCAAAATGCAGATATTTCTTTTAATCATAGAATATCGTAAATTTATTCATGATAGGCAAACAGTTTACATCTTATTCCCAGTTGTATTTGACCAGGAGCAAGTCCAGAGCAACTCCTTATAAATGTACAAGCACTCTCCATCAGAGTTGGAAGTCCTCACTGCCACCACAGCCTCTTAAAGAACAATCGGGGCTGTGATTGGAGACGGAAAAAGTCTGGGGTATGCAGGGTCTGTAGGGAAAAAGGTTCATGTGGAATTCAGGAGTGAGGAAAAAGACGACTCGGGGACATCTGGTCCGTGTATAGGCACGCGTTTGTTCCCTTCCCTTCTTCTTTTCACAATAACAGCTGAAATAGATAGATGTGGTTTAGACGTGACATCTGGTGGCCACTGGGGTTAAGGAGCCCAATGTGTTTGATCTTAGTGGTGCCTTTAAGACGCCATACAATCTTGTAGCACTGCTATACTAGGGACTTTAGGGACGCTCGTTCTCTTTTTTCAATATTCATAAAGTGCTGTGCAGCTGCAGTGCTTAAATGGTGTATACTGGGTATTATGGATTTATAAAGTAGACTAGTTCTCTGGAGAAGCCAGAATGGTTTGAATCAGGGAAACGTCAGTCACCATCGGCGCCAAACTACAGGACCTATTCCATCGGAACAAAGTCCGAGCAGACGGAGACCCCGTCTCAAGAAAGAAACAATTGTTGAACATACGATGATTCGCCTGATTTACCCTTGAATCGAACAAGGCAAGTATGATGCTAATTACATCCCAATCCATAAATTATGAATACAATATTATCATATATTATCCAAGCCTCATTTCAATTTTCAGTCTCCCTTCCCTCTTTAGCAATAACCAACTGTGACTAGCACCTATAGATTCTCCCATAATTATATTTCATCTCTACATAATTAAAATAGGTTTACAACCACCTGCCCCTATTGTTCATGCTGTCTGTGGGCTCAGGTCTCTAGAGGCTTTTTATATGTAGACATACATCATGTTGCATTACCTGGAGGCAAGCCTTTACCAGCCCCCATCTTTCCAGCCCGGGGGGCAGTTGCCTCGGGTGACAGACACCTTTCTCCCAAATGCCTCCTCAGGACTTGTACTTAATCAGCTGTCTTCTGCGAGGCAACATCTACTTTAATACTTTTTTACCCATAGGCAAGATAGGTCCCAAGGAGCAATGTCAATAGAGATGGCTATTCTATTTCCTCTCTTTCAGAATGATACTCCTTCGACTTCATGGAGACTTTAAAAATTTCTTCCATTTAATAAAGGTGTTCTGTTCTTGGACGTGAAGTTCCATCCTTCAGTGTGATGCAGATACACAATTGATCCAAATTGTTTCAATTAATCAAAGTAAACACACAGAGCTGAACATTGATTGTGGTAGCGTTAACAGCAGTTTGAACAGGAATTCCTGCTGTGATTGGAAAGGATGAACATGCTGTCCCTTTCAAATCATTAATGAGGACAGATGAAACATATTGTCCCATATTAAATGTTATTTTCACATCGACCCTCACTTTGGGAGCTTAATAAAGTACCCCAAGAGGGATGGGGTCTTCTTTTTCTGAGAAACTGTATGGTACATACCCCTTGTAATTTAATGTGCCAAAGGGCTTGGCCAGTTGGGGTGGGGGTCGATAATTGGAGAAAATACATAGTAAGCACCCTTCCTGAAATTTGAAAATTGTAAGGAAACATATCTGAAGAATCAAATAACCAGAAAAGGTACAATGTAAAAACATGGGGCCAGTTACAAATTTGATAAAGGGGATCCAAAGTTTGTGAATGTCTGAGGTACTGAGGTTTGACTGTGCCTCAAAAACTGAAGCACCAATGCAGTAATGCAAATGCCAAGGAACATGAACATTTGGGCATCCTGCGGCCCTTGTAACACAGCTTAAGATGGTATCTCTTGTTTAGATACCTACATCACCATGCTACTCATGTTCTTAACGACTCACTGCTCACTGAACCAGAGGTATAATCTCAAGAACTGTGATATCCAGTTAATGCTCCCCACCACGGTACAATGTACATTGAAGAGCTGGTAAAAATGCCCCACCAGACAGGTGAATACTAATACTTGTGAGAGTGGGTGTACTTTTTGTAAAGTGTAACAGTAACTTTATTGATAGCTCCATTGGGCTAAGAATGAATGCTATACAATCGTCCCTCTCAGTGACAGTTCTCCAAATATCACTCATCACTTAAGGCTTCCCCTCGTGCACCAGTAATCCGAGCCTCCGCCTGGATCACCTGGCTGAAACCTATTGCAAATGGCTACGTATATGATACGTTTAAAGAAGAGAGGTCTGTTACATTCCATTGTATAGGATTTTGGTAGGCTACAATTAATGAGGAGACAATTTACATATTAAGCAAAACCTAATCAATGGGGACAGACGGTCGTATGTCAAAAGCTAAACATTTTGTATAAAAGCCACCACGAGTAATGGAATATTGTTGAGAGTCTATTTGGTGTCTCTGTGCTTAGCTTAAATTAATTGAAGGATATTTTGTGGTTGTTGCAATCAACATTTTGATCAACATTATAGATATGTGTACAATTAAAGATCCCAATGTACCAAGCAAGTCCGATTTCCTATCAAACAATGATGCCAATCAGTGATTTTTTTTTCTTTCTGAAAGTGCCATTCCACCATCTCCAGCCTCCAGGCAACGGCGATAAGAAGCAATGGCAGTGTTATGGGCTATATCTGGTCTGTGCCGACTTATAATGATACGGAGAGGATCCAGAGGTGGCAATGAAAGTCTACTTAGGGCTCAAGTCTCATCATTCCAGGCCATACACTTGCTGTGCCCTCTTCCCCTGGTTGTATACGCCCTGCATGCATAGGTCTATGAAGCGCAGGGCTAATGACATACCCCAGTGACCCTGCCTCTGCCCCAAAGTCACATTGCTGGCCCTGCACTGTGGCCTGGGCAGTAGGAACAGTAATTGGAGCCTGGACACTGTATAGTGAATGCCATAACCTTTGTCATTTAAGGGCCGCGTAATGCCTACAATTCATATTCCTTGGGGTCTGTTATCACATGTCAGATCAGGGATGCCACTCACTGATCCCCACATATTCGGAAATCCTCCTAATTTTCTCAATACAATTTACACTAGAAAATACCTATACAATGTATAGGAAGGAAAATGGAAAATTCGGAATTCCTAAGAAGTTAGGAAAAGTGGCATCTCTGTGTGGTGCATAGGCATGCAAGCGACTGAACACAAAATTCTTTTGGTGTTCAGAATCCCTGAGGTTTTAGACTTGGTATACATCAGTTTGGTAATCATTGCTTACCGCACCTCAGTGTCTGGTGGGGAGCACACACTTCATATCACAACTCCTGAAATGCCTTACTTGAAAATACACCCCTGGTTTACTGAGCAGTGAGTCGTGAGGCACAATAGTGGCAAGGTGATGAAGCTGTCCAAATACAGAGCTCTACGATCATTAACCCTGTGTAAGGCTGCACGATCCATGTTCCTTGGTCGGCATGATGCACCAATGCATTGCTAGCGGGTCTACTTGTCAGCATTCCATCAGTGCATCATGCCGACCATCCAGAAGTCTAGGGTCAGTTTGACATGTTGATGTACTCTGCAGCCCTGAGAGTGTTTGGACGCAGGCAGACACAGAAGATAAGCTAAAAAGAAAGGCCCAGGCCCTTCATGTTCTACTCACATTGGTTCAGATTGTGGCCAGGTGGTGGCGCCCAATGTGAGCTGCTCGTGGAGGTGGGTTGGCTTTGATGTGGTGCTCATTGGACGGCCAGTGCCATCAGGTAGCGCGGATAATAAGCCCGGGGATGTCGCACGTGATCACTACAACTAGCCATGACAAGATGTGACTTTTTAACCATGTGAGAGCCCAATAGTGTTTTAAGGTCCATGTTCTATCATGCCAACCTGTTATCATGGTATTCACATACAGCCCTAGTGGATAACTTGTCATGGTTATAGTCATGCTGCAAATATTGACACAGTGATCCATGATGTACCAAAGTAATCCATTAGCCTACGTGTCGTATAGGACAGAATTACGATGAGACATCAAAAGTGGTGAAAATCTATTGCCATGTTTTCTGTTCAGTTGAGGTGAGGTTTAAACCGTTACAATGAGTGTCACGATTACATTGTGGATATGTATTTACTCTTAGCAAATTGCCAAATATATTGCTTTCACTCCGAGAGGTGGTGGTAATTAATTGCACATATTCTACCATTTCGCAGCTATCAATAGGATTATGAAGAAATATTAAAGGATACAGGATCAAAATGTATGGGCGACTTCTTCTACTGAGCATATGTCACGATATTCAGCATGAAAATGCATGTACTTGGGGCAGGCATTACTGCGTAGTTACATGAGGTTTCCAGGTGAAGCTCTCATTATCTCTGACAATGTTTACTTCTGGCACCAGGGGGTTATGCCTGTTACCCAAATCTACCACCAGGGGCAGTGCTGACTGGCTCCAATCTCCAAGCAGATATCCATTCATCAGCAGTGCACTTGGGATGTGTGGGGAGACGGTTTGGGGAGGATTAGTGGGAGGGAAAGCACGCCTTGTTGTCAGGGCAAACAACTTTGGAGATTGGAGACGTGTCGGAGATCACCATCACCGTCAATAGGGCCCAGACTGGATTACTCAATACCCATCCTCTTCATCCCACCTCTCGGCCAATGGTGAAGCATCCAAAAGTGGCCTAATTCTAGCTGCATTAACTTGGTGACAAGTAAAGCTAGGCTGCAAGACACTTAATATAGGACAGCATTTTGCAATGCAAGTAACTTGAAATGGCACTTAATCTCTTCTTTTAGGCCCCTTCTGATACTAACCTCATGTTTTCTTCAAGCATTATCACTGTCAATGCGCAGGTTAAGCCTATGGAGAATGCATCCATTATTGCTTGTATGTTTCATTGGCGAATAACTCCTCTCTTGGCGAGTTAAGCATTGCAAAACAGCAGCAGGTCTTGAATAAGGATCCATATTAACCATACAAATGCATGAGACAGTGTAATTCTCCTCCATTTTGTTATAATCCAGCAGTTTCGATGGCACCGTGAGTCGATCACCATTTTGGATTTTAATGTCCTGTCTGCATTCGCGACCCCTCCTTGCCGGAAGTAGCATTTTTGACAGAGAAATGATATATTCTATCGATTTAACTTGAAATTAATTGTTTTTCTAATATAATCTATGCATCTTTGGCAATATCAATCGAATTGAATCGAATATATCCTATCTTTTTACTGTTATAGCCCCACAAGTCGATCGTCTCACTGTCCGCCATTTGGGATTTTGGTATTCTGTGTGCATGCCCGACCCAATTTCCATAGTTATTTGGGTCAATTTGCACCACTACGGGCTTTGGGATGCGAATTCACGACAGGGCGAACACGTAATTTTTTATCTTTTTAATAATACATATCGATTCAAATGATATCCTTTTACTATTCTTTATCATATTTCTATATTATAACACTGAATAATTGAAAAAAAAAATAATAACAACAATAGAGACGTGCGGACGGATCGAATGATGGCAAATTCATCAACATTCATATATTATTTGCACCACTCCGGACCAAAAACGCAGGAACTTTAATGAAATTCGCACCTCTTATGGGATTTAACATAGACCGGAAAAGTGTCTTAGTTTTTCTCACTGTTAGTAGCCACTGAATCCTTCCATTTTTACCCCGGCTCTTATAACTCTTTCGAGTTAATTATTTTCTCACTGTTGGCTTATATAGCATATCGGCGAAAATGAAATATTTGTGCGCATTTCTGGGCTAAACCACTGTTATTTTCTTGTAGGCACACAGTTTTCCCATCAATTTAGGGTCATGATATGTGGTACAATGATTGTAATTAACTTTTCCGCTATCGGCCATACCCAGATTTGGGGGTTTTGCAGTGAATGATTTCAATAAGTTCTCTAATTAAATAGAGTGCACCCCCCTCAACTTATCATCAAATACCAGCCTAAATAACACTCAAATCAATTAATATACAACCTAAGGATTAATTTGATACCTGGTTTGCCTACCCACTGTCAGATTTTAGACCAATAATCTTTGTACAACACCCTTCAGTGCGGAGCTACAAAGTGTCACCTGCTGCCACCTCCCGCCAATTGGTGTACTGCAACCGCTAACACTTGGGGCTGCAAGACACTGATTATTTTCTCACTGTTGGCTTATATAGCATATCGGCGAAAATAAAATATTTGTGCGCATTTCTGCGCTTAACCACTGTTATTTTCTTGTAGGCACACATTTTTCCCATCGATTTAGGGTCATGACATGTGGTACAATGTAATTAACTTTTCCGCTATCGGCCGTACAGTGCGGACATACCCAGATTTGGGGGTTTTGCAGTGAATGATTTCAATAAATTCTCTAATTAAATAGACTGCACCCCCCTCAACTCACCATCAAATATCAGCCTAAATAACACTCAAATCGATTGATATACACCCTAAGGATTAATTTGATACCTGGTTTGCCTACCCACTGTCAGATTTTAGACCAATAATCTTTGTACAACACCCTTCAGTGCGGAGCTACAAAGTGTCTCCTGCTGCCACCTCCCGTCAATTGGTGTACTGCAACCTTGGCAGGCATTCGGAGGCAGTCTCCAGAACAGTGTCTAGCTGTCTTTTTAAGGAGCAGAAACTGCATTAATACATCATGCAATTAATGTGTAGTACAAGTAACTTATGAACACATCAATACAGCATGTGAAACTTTATTTTTGCCGACTCGCACAAGTCAAGAACCGGCAGGGGGTGCATTAAGAACTTATCAAAATATATAGTGCATGTATGGGTCTAGCAAGGGAGAAAACCCCAGACATCAATTCAATAATTATTTCAATTGAATTTCTTCAGATATGGCTTTCTTACGACAAAGGTTTATTGAAATATGATTATATGATTTGGAAATGAGTAATGAAAGCCTGTATAAGTTAAAGGGCTCCTGACATGAAAGGTATACCTGGATTTTGGGTGGAATGAGGTTGGAATGTATCTTTAATCCTGTTGTAGTCAGTCACCTGCTCGAGAGGGGATTAAGAAATGCTTAAATCATACACGGTTTGTTGGTTCATGTATTCCATTCATCTCCGGATTTAATCTAAAATGTATCGCTCTAATAGTGGAAATCACTCGTGTATGCCATTATTTTAGATGATAGGAACTCACAAAGTTGTGTAGGTCTTGATACAGACAAAAGTTGACGTTCACGTCAAGACAAAGTAGTCAGGTCATGGGTATTTTTCAAAGTGTGTGTATTTGTGTGTGTTTGATTCATTTGAGTGAGAGAGAGAGAGAGAGAGAGAGAGAGAGAGAGAGAGAGAGAGAGAGAGAGAGAGAGAGAGAGAGAGAAAGAGAGAGAGAGAGAGAGAAGAGATGATTATATGTAGGCGTCTAGTCTTCTAATTTAGTGTGCTAGTTTTGACTGCGTTGGCAGAAAGAGAAATAGATTGACACATATTTCAAATACTCTAACCAGTCAGCCATACGCCTTCAATAAAACCTGTGCCACTGTGGGAGAGGGCTTAACTTCATGTTTCTACCCCCCCCCCCTTAACGTTACCACTGTACCAGCCTATACCAAAGCATACCATAACCCATTTTATTAACTATTTACAGAGGGGGTATACGGTACAATATAGCAAACATCTAGGTGCTTTGATCTCCATGGCAACAGATTTGTGCCATTTGTAGACACGTGTTTGTCTTTATGAGCGATAGAGCAGAACTTGAAATGCCCACAAGCGAGTTGTAAGCCTCACTCCCACAGACATCTGTCTTCATATTGTACAGGGGGTTAGAGATGAGTAAGGAATGCAAGTATTTTTTGCCAATGTTTACTGTTTGGGAGCTGTTTACTTCCAGTCTGAAACCAGTCAACGCTGTGATATTTGGCATAACTAGTTCATGAGTCTATATATACAAGAAGGGATATCCAGTAGGGTAGTTTGAATTTGAAAATCTTATTCATTTGATACATAATTTTTGATTTTAAGTGGAAAATAGGTTTGCCCCTGAAGTCACTGAACCAATGATAAAAGACAGCTAACGCATTGTAATGTCTGTGTTCTTAGAACCTAAAGGATTTTGATGATGTCATTATAGTCTCGTGTCCCTTTTTATCATTGAACAAATATTCAAAGCCCTTTCCTTACCCTTGGGGGGATGTCTTCAGAAATACGGTACACATTCCATGAAGTCCTACTTAGCCCCATCAATCGCCTCTCAACCCGAAGACCAAGTGGCACCATAAGTTGTGTAAAATAAGTCTCCCACACAATAGATATTTAGTAGTATAAGATTGAACACATTCCAATACACTTTGGTGAATGAGGCGTATAGCAGGGAGAGGGGGACTGGTGTACATCTTCATCATACCACTTATTTATAATGTACCTCTTGTTGGGTAAGGAGGTGAGTAAGGGATGACGCCTCTTCACATACATTTTTACTTGCTGCTGGTCCCTGCTTCTAGTACTGCTACAAGCAGGGAGGTGTCGGAATAAATTAAATGTCACATGTTAAAAATGATTGAGTTATTGAGTTAGATCAGTGATTCAGATTGATTGTCCCTGTGTAAAGAAAGCACCACTGAACACCTTGTACATGTAGCTCCATCAAGATAAGGGCAATGGTTTATACGATCCCCACACCACCCTGTACCAAGGTCCACAACTACAAAGATCATTTCGTCACTCAGCTAGACTCTTAGCTGAATACGAGGTACTGAAAGAAGGGAAAACTAAACCAACAGCCCTGAAGTCGACAAAGGCATCAAATCTTTGGGTGCACCTAGCGAGCCTTTCCACCGAAACTGGATCCAACAAGTAAGAAGGGAAACAAAATTGGAGTGCAGTATAAAACAAAGGTGGATTTTCCACCGCAAGACATAGTGCTTTTAATTTTCCACCATGGGAAAGGACCGTTTCTTTTGACACTGAAATCCCCCTTTTAGAAATTGCTTTGAATGACAAAGTGGAATTAAAGGTCAAATCATAGTCATATTGATTTGTCCTTTGATAAAAACAGAAAGTGAGAAGAGTGAAGGACATGTGATCTTTTCTGGTGCTGAAATGTCTATTTCTTTTACTGTGATCTAAAGTTTTATTTAATGGACATCAGTGTTGAGTACCAACTTTTTTGTATTGAGGGTATAAGAAAGGGGAGATAATGTTGGCAGTTTGGTCCATTGTTATTTTCAAGACTAAATGAGGATTTTATGTATAGTATTATTATATTATACAGGATGCATTATTTGTCTAAACCATGGTGTTTTACATCTACAGCCAATTCTGTGGAAGAGCATTATATTTTAGCATAGTATTATAGTCTTTTCAGTTGAGTCTTGAAACTATAATGATACTTCTTTCCTCACTGCTGCAGAGATGTATTCCATTCTCATTTCACATGCGGATGCTTTTATATGCATTGTTTTATCAGAAGAAAAGTAAGAAACCTTTTGCATTCGTATGTTAAGTGAAGTATTCAATGTAGACCTGGACTGCATGCATATCACTGTAAAAAAGGTGTTTAGATATTAAACACTTATCTAAACACTTTCCTGTCCCACCTTTCTAAACACTTATTATATAAGTTTATAGGGAAGTGTTTAGGCAAAAAGTGTTTAGACAAGTGTTTAGACAGCCAAAAAGTGTTTAGATAAGTGTTTAATTTCTAAACACTTATCTAAATAAGTGTTTAGAATCTAAACACTTATTCAAATTTTCTAAACACTTTTTAAAATGTGTTTAGAAAGGAAACACTTTTCTAAACACTTTTTGGGAAAGTGTTTTGTGTGTAAACACTTTTTGACTAAACGCTTTTTGCTAAACACTTTTCAAAAAGTGTTTTGATTCTAAACACTTTTCAAAATAAGTGTTTACAATCTAAACACATTGTTAATGTGTGTTTAAAATCTAAACACATATGAATGTGTTTAGGTGAAATGTGTTTAGAATGTAAACACTTATGCAATGTGTTTAAAAAACTGGGACAAATAAGTGTTTACAATCTACTATTTTTTACACCCTCAACACAAATGAAAATGAAATACCTTAACTGACATCTGTGGAACATCACAACCCAGACCACAACCTTTAGGTATACTGTATGAGAGTTCAGGTCTTGTGGCCATCCATAAGAACGTCCGCCCCAGGTCGCGTTAAGAGACCCATACCTCAACCCAACGACTTGGGGCAGAAAATAAACCCTGCTCCATCATGGAATATGTACAGCCTTGGGCGTGTTCAGTCCCACTTCTACACCTTGTGGGACTTACATTCCGGGATTTATGTCTAAGGTGCACAACTAAAGCAGCCATGCAGCTTTTCCACTGGGTCACATTTGTCCTAGGAAGTGGTCATTACTATATCAGATTCTAACAAAAAGGGGTTGAAGGGAGTCTTCTATAGAGGACTCCATATTTTCAGCACACCTGTTTTTCACGAGCAAGGCTGTGAATTGAATGATAAGAAAACCTAAAATTGACATTTTCAACGACCCCCCCCCCCCCCCACCCCAAGTTCCATTCCCTGTGCCCCCTACCCACAATTCACGACCCGCTCCGCCTTTCTTGTTGAATGAATTTAAGTCACTGCTTTAGGTGGCAGCGTCTACATACAAACCCAGAATTAATTTGATACTGTCAGGATCAAACATTAAAAGAAAAGACCACCCTATTTTCATGTTGACTTATTTCGATGGGATTTGTGCTTAATAAAAAGATTTTTACATTAACAGCAACATATACACTACCCTAAGGGACAGGAGCAGACCTTTCTGATGCATTATATGACATCACGATTCAAGACCAAAATGCAGCACAATATTGACTGCACAGCACTGTTAGTCAGGACAAAAAGCCAATATCAAATTTGTGTTAAACTGATTGTTTATTTCTTCTGTCAATAAATACAAAATAACACAAGAGAGTGATCTTTGGTAATAGAAAGGTTAATATTTTGGAACGTGTACGGGGACGCCAAGGGCTACAGGTACAGGTTCGAGTACAGGTCCAAGTAATATGTTTAAGATATATTCCCACTTTTTGGATCTATCAACACCTGAAGTAGGTGGTTCTAGCTGAGTGGAGCACAGGGTATAGTGAACAAGTAACCAATGGATAATTCATGACGAGTGTGTGTTAGTGAAGGATAATGACATGAGGCCGTAGGCCGAGTGTTATTAGCCTTTGCTAACACACACAAGTCATGAATTATCCATTGACTACTTATTTTATACCACGAAACCAATAAATAATCAATAGAATACCAATAAACTCAAGTTGAAAACAAAAATTATTCCCCCTCCCCAGGACTCGATCGAAGCCAGCCATAGTGTGTGTACAGGTACATACACCTCCTTGCCCAGCAGTGGACAGCGACAGGGCCCGTCTCGGCTAGGCTTGGCAGCGGCACATGGCAAAAAATAGTGTACATACACCTCGTCACCCGGCAGCGGACAGCTAAAGCTTTGAATGCGTCTCGCGGTTATGTTTGTGTAGAATACACCTCCTCGCCCGGCAGCGGAGAGCTCGATCCATGTACCTCTGACGGCTGAGCGCAATGCGCTAACCACTAGGCCACCGCGTCTCCTCCTCCTGCGGCTGTCTCGGCTTGGATTGATTTGAATGCATCCCTTGGTTATGTATACACGATGGGTACACACGCCTCGGCGCCCGGCTAGGATTCCTTTGTTTGGTTTAGTTCTAGCCAACCACCTCTCGTCAGTCTCTGTGGCGCACTGCATAGGGAGTTGGACTAAGGACCTGAGATTGCAAGTTCGACCCCTACCATGGCAATGAAAGATTCTGTAGTATATACATGTAACATATGACATGGAAGGACATGAGAGGCGTGCGGGTTATCCATGGATAACCGCACTGGGTGTGGGTTATCCATGGATAACCGCACGCCTTACAAAATTGATGTTACAGCCTACAGGGTGTGCAATATCAACAGATATGTGGATGGGAATAGCCACCAAAAAGCACTAAGCAACCCAGAAATCGTGGTATAACAACAGCTAATTACAGTGTTATAATGAACCTAAGTGCAACCCAAGGCTAAAACAGGTACAAAAAGACCTAAATAACAATTCTGCAGGCCTATCAGAAAACTACATAGACCTATTTATCTTATCTATCCTATCCCCTACACATACATGTCGAGTGGCCCCTACACGTCCAAAACGCCAAACCTACAGGATGGATACCTCTAGCTTGGGATTCCCCCCATGTGACCTATGACGTTAACCGTAGACGCTGCAGTACACGTTCACATCTTAACCTCTCTTTTATCATGATGGGGAGAGGGCACTCTTTTATTTAGTAAGATGTTTTCCAGAAGTGCCCATACTTAATTAATGCAGCACCTGCTGCATTTGGTCAATTGTGACGTCATACAATGCAGCAGAGAAGCCTTCCTTACTTAATTTAACTATGCATTTCAGAATCTTTTTGATTAGCACAAATCCTATTGAAATAATGTGACATGAAAAAAGGATGGTCTTTTCTTTTAAACCTAAAGATATGATTATAAAGGCACTTAAAGTCAATATAGGTGCATTGTAAATTCTATATCAAACCCAATCACTTTATTTGAAGTATAAACCAGGGTATCAATTAATGTGAATAACCTACGGAGGCCTCTCAAAACTACGGAAATGAACTGAATGACATTTTCAGAGGGCACTGAATATTTTAGTAGCCGGAACACACTCACACTCTGAAAGGACATAGCAAACCTTTTTTCGGCACAATTCATACTCGTGAATATACTTATTACATACAGCTCACAGGTGACACCTTAGCCATAGGTATCTCTGTTCCACATATATGTGCTATCTACATCACACTGTATGACCAGCTATACTGTAAACAATACTCATTGACAATAGCTACAACCTAACATACAGCCACTCACTGTTGTATTTATATGCTTCATACAGAGGCATTTGGAGTTGTATTTTATTTTCATCTGGAAGCCAAGGTATAATGTTACCATCATTATGCTATCAGAAAGCAATTTGTATTGGCATGGGATTATGAATGTTCTTCGTAGCAAAATGCCAATATTCTCCACACGTATCTAAGATTGTGATTGCTGTATAAGGCACAAAAGGCATTTAGCAAAACAGGAAGTACCGTAATCTCCCGCGTATTATGAGCGTCTTATACGTGAGTCAGGTCGAGGATGCGCCTTATAGGACTGGCCTGAGTTGGGGGTGCGCCTTATATGCGGGGTAAGGTGAATTTCCATTTGGAATGTTTGAGTCAGAATTCTACATTATATTTTCTGGAGAGTCACAAAATGGGTGTCAGAGCACCAGCTGCTCTCTTACAGTGCATTAGTAGGAATGCTACATGGTTTAACCACATGAACCTTTATTCTGTATATGTCATTATGAGGTTCTGTGATTTAGAAGAACATTGTAACATGTATATCACTCAAAACTAACAGGTGTTTTCTGTGTAAGTCCTCAAGCCCTGTAGTGTGAGAATTTCTAGTCAATTTTACCTCAGATAAAGGTTGTTCAAATAGGCCATTGAGATACATTATACCACCTTTTTGGGCCTGGGGTTAAGTATATATCAAACATTATGAGACCATATATTTACAGTTACTCCCACTCAATTGAATGGTCCTGATGAAAACAAAAAAAAGGGCAGAATTCCGCCTCTAGGCAGTGATTTCACACCCCTGACTGGTAGTAAAAAAGAAACTGGATGAAAGGGGTGTGGGTGTGAGTGAAAGTATATTGTGTATGTATTTGTCTGTACAGGGTATGTTGGGTTTACATACCATTCTTCAATAGCATGAGAAAGGGTATTTACACGTGTACACGTATGTTTCCAGGGCTTGAGCTGTAAGTTCATTTGGCTGTTTTGTACTTGATCCTAACTGTAATTATCAAAATAACCTGGGTAAGTTATATGGCCGACCCTGTTTTGCTGCCACCACTAAGCTGGGAAATATTTATAGGGTCCTTGGGGTCCTTGGAATATGAGGTGACAAGTATATGCATTGGAAATAATAGAAGCTGTAAAACTGACTTCAAGCCTTGCACAGGATCTTCATATTGTTAAGTTTAGCGGCTGCCATTCAAGAGTTGTCAGTAGAAGACCCTCCTTGGTCACCCAAAAATAAGCCAATGCAGTCTTGCACCAGGACTGACTGAGTTTGACCTTGTTAATTTTATGTTACCAGAGACTAAGAAATGCTCAAGGGACCCTAAATTTGTTTAAGTCGATTGTGGTTCTGAATCATCACATATACAGTAGTTCAGGCAGGGAGTCAATTAGGAAATTAACTTTGAACATGCAGTAGCCAACAACATACTTTACTATCGTCAGTACACTTATGGTGGGTGGAACGTGCTCTGCCACGATCAAACAGATAGAGAAATGCCTCTTGGGGATAGGGAGCGTGATTGCTATTGAAGCAGAGATATGCCAAAGGGGTTTTATATAACTTCACCTGTGCCTCGTAAGTCACCTAGTGAATACATCCTGTACATGTATTGATTAAAGGGGTGTACTACAAAGGAATAGATATTTAAGATATACCAAAACTACTAGTGCAATGATAAAATGTGGAGCAGTGGTTTAGAACAATTCTTATCCTTGCACACATCAGGGACCATTCTCAGACACTATACACAACAGGGAACTAGGGAAATTAGTGACAGGTGAAATCTTGATAATTCTATGAATGTGGTATTCTTTGAAGATTAATTTCTTCTTGCCTGTGCTTCGCCCCCTCATCCCACCATTTGTCTGACAAACTTGTTTCTGACTGCCTCTGGGATAGAATTACTATTGCTATTACCCCCCCCCCCCCTCCCCTCATGCGTGCAGAACCTAACTGTCCCTTTCTCCCTCGCCCACCTGTGCTGTATCCTGAAACCTGAGATCGCTGTATGGTCCACACTGTCTACATTGGTCAGATCCAATCTCAATGGCTCGAGTGAACACTTCAAGTGACAGCCACTCTTTTTCTTCAGTTTGTGTCTTAAGTCTGTAGACATACATAACAAGAGTCCATCAATCTCAGCTTCCCTAATGGGTGCAATTATTAAGCCGACAGATAGATTTAATGATCTAATACATCACCATTATTACCAATTACCACATAATACATATACATTACTGGTATATCACAGCTGAGGCATGTACATGTTATTGCCATGGATAATAGGCATGGTATACTGTGAAGAATGAGGAAGAAACACTCCCCATTGCTCACATGGCTGATTATCTAATGTATATCTTATCTTGTCAACCTAGATAAATAGACCCATCAAGAGGTGGCATAATTGAATGGGATTTAGGAAAGGTTTTAAACAATCTGGCATTCCATGCATACTTGCCATATGATGTATGGCATACATTGCAGGATTTACCATGTATTGCTTCTACCCTTACATTACACATGTACAAATGTATATTGAGACTTCTTTGCATAACTTCATTTCTTCTTCAGCAATATAAATGGTCTTGAAAGAAGGGTGATACATGTGCTCCAAAGAGACCAATCCTTTCTGCATATATGCTAATAAATACTATGTTTAAGCGCTGAGGTCTCAATTAAACACCTGTATTAAATGCATGTATTCAAGGGTGTACAATGGCACCAAGAATGTGAACACATTGGATTCAAGTTGTCTCGCATATGCACTGATCTCTTATGAAATGCCTGTCATAATGATAATATAATGTAATATCTAAACTAATAACCCTACAACACTTAAGCAGACGTGTATGGTTATATTCGACAGCAATACAAATCAGAAATATAGGATAGCATTTTGCAATGCAAGTAACATGAAAGGGCACACTCTTCTTTTAGGCCCCTTCTGATACTAACCTCATGTTTTCTTTGAGCGTTATCACTGTCAATGGTTAAGCCTATTGAAAATGCCCCATTATCGCTCGTTTCTTTCATTGGTGAATAACTTCTCTCTTGGCATGTTAAGCATTGCAAAACAGCAGCAGGTCTTGAATAAGGATACATATTAACCATAAAAAGGCATGAGACAATGTAATTCTCCTCCATTTTGTTAAAATCCAGCAGTTATAGCCCCACCACTCGATCGTCTCGCTGTCCGCCATTTTGGATTTTGGTTATGTTTGCGCATGCGTGAACCAATTTCCATGGGTATTTTGGTCAATTTGCACCACCACAGGCTTTGGGATGCGAATTAACGACAGGGCAAACACATAATTTTTTTTATCTTTTTGATAATACACACTGATTCAAATGATATCCTCTTGCCATACTTTATCATATTTCTATATTATAATTTACAAAAAATCAATATCCCCCATGTTTGTGCCGGAATTACGACAATGAAGACGTGCGCGCGGATCCAATTACGGCAAATTCATGAACATTCATCAATTATTTGCACCACTCCGGACCAAAAACACAGGAAAATTTAGTTTTTCGCGCCTCCTATGGGATTTACCATAGGGCTAATTTAAGCTTCTTATTTTTTCTCACTGTTAGTAATCATCTTAAAGTTGCATTTTCAACCCGGCTCTTATAACCCCTTTCGGGTTAATGAGAATCATGATATATAATTGTGAGTAGGCAGGCGAAATGAATAACCCATGTAATGTGAATGGGCTACCCTTCCGCTTGCCTATATTCACAATTGTAATCTTATTAAGTCCAACCCTGAACGAAGACCCCTGTTTAAATGACCTGGGCCTTTCTCCAGGAGTGATCAAATCATATACATATCCCAGCACAAAACAACAATCCTTCTGAACCCTTAAGTGGACTTTATGTTGAATCGTGTATACATACCGAATTGAGAATAATGGCAGCCAGGTACATCACATTATGCCATATCCACAATGCACTTAACACAGAGGTGGATATATCATAGGAACAATATTATAGACGACCAACCTCTACCCCTCACGCCCACAGGAGGCGATCTCCAACATAACAACAATGTCATAACGGAATTACTTACTTCACCACTCAACAGAATATCATTCAACACAGACCCGTTGCTACGGTTACTCACCTACAACAGACAAAAGAGATGTATGTAAAGTATGACCTATGTCGACAGCTACATTTTCTTGATTGGTCGCGAGCAAAGCATGCTGAAAGATGAAGGGTGGATCGTTTTGTGTAGTGATCCCTTTGGGAGAAGGAAGTTATTATGGAGAAAGCCTTGGTCGGGATTCCATAATATCTGGGGTGTTTATGGTAAGAATATGCCAGCTGGGAGCTATAGTCACTGTTGCTCGTCACTCAAGATAAAAGTATTATATTAATGCATAGATCTATGTTTCACTTGGAACATTTACCAGAGCACACAATGATGTATATATTATATACAAAGTGTGTCATATAGATATAAGCTGTGCTAATATCATAGACTTACTTGTTGAAATCTTAGAAAGTAAGGCACATCTGGTGATAACTTTATGTGGGCGTTTTGTGTGGTCAGTCGAAATAGAAATGTCACATTTCCAGAACATACTTTCATAAAAAAGAAAAAACAATATTCAAGTGTTCCATTCAAAACAGAAAAAAAATACAAATTTGGGATATGTTAAAAGACGTCTATGCCACTGGGAAATAGCAAACTCGTGCGAAACAATTAACAAAAATCCAAGAAAATGTGACTGTTACCAGATCTCGAGTAATCTTAACGACCTCTTAATTTATTCTGTAATGCAAAATAATTACCATAGATCCAAGAACACATGCCTGTTTTATCAGATCTCGAGTAATCTTAATCATGTCTTACTTTATTCTGTAAAGTGGAATGTTGAGAGACAATTTCTCATCAGCTTTTAGGAGGGCATTTTGTGCACACATTAAACCATGATAACATTCAGGTATGGCTAACTTTTTAGTCCACATTGGGGCACATATTGTCTACAACTGAGTCATAGCATACTTCAGTAAAACTTGGTTTGCAAACCCCAAAAATGTCTTTGAATGTTATAGTTAGTATACAAAGCACTACCTATGAAATTCTGCTATCCATCGAAACATCAACAGAGCTCTGTTCAAAGGATAACTAGAAGAATGAAGTCTAGAAGGAGAAAGGATCCCCATTTCAATTGTTGATTTTTTAAAAAAAAAAAAGGCTAAGTCACATTTCACCATGTTTTCTCACTCTGTCTTTGCAACTATCGGCCCCATATTCTGTGTTGGTTTTAAGGCGAGGTCATATTTACTCTTATTCTAGAATTCTTTTTTTATTCCCGTCCATAATGGCGGTGGCAGGGGTGGACGGGAGCCAATTGCATGGCAAACCCCCTGGCTATGATGCATAGAGTACCCCCAAGAGACTCAGAGTGCCATAGGTCCCAGCTGGCATTGGCACTTCATGTACTACTGCCGTCCTGTGTCCACCTGCCGTCCACACTGCCTTTCAGCACTGCAGGATCCATGTTTGCAGAGCACCGCTTCTTTTGGCGGCCGAGTCATGAAGGCGGGCGGTAAAGAAGGTTAATGCCAGCTTATTTCCTCCATTCTCCCACACACGCTACTACTACGGTCACGGAGCGAGCTGGACGGACTCACTCACCAGGCACATTCCCTGAACTGAAGTTAGAACTGACCACCAAATCCCATCTCTGGCTGGAGAGCAAACTCTGGGAGCAAATGGCAGGTGCTTCTTCATTAACATGCTGGCTGCAATAAGCTCTAACTGTCTTTGTCTTTCTTGTTTTTTTTTTGTTTTTTTTTTCCAAATATTTACAATATCCTTCGATATTGAGTTCCTGCCTTTATTAGCTTAACTTCTAGACAGGTTCTGATCATCATAGACGTTAGGACAAAGTATATGACTGCAATCATGGGACAATTCCTCAATAACCTATAGCTCTGTATTCCTAGATATTCGTCTAAAACTACAAAATCTGAAATTAAAAATCTAGTGCACAAACGCTTGGCTATGATGTGTTCTATTTGTACAGACAGTATATTCAGCAGTGTCAATCATTGGTTGACAAAATGTAGCAAATTAAATGGTGTTGATCTTTTTTTATGCCAGTAATGGATTCTTTGACATAACTACATAGTCAGCTGCTTTGAAATGTAAATGATTTGACCACGTCCACATAATCTTTGGAAATGATTGCTGGGGTTTTGTAAAGACTGCTATAGAAAAGATTTAACGCGTGCATTGCACGACTGGCCCAGGTCTTCCACAACCTACCATAGGGGACTGTCAATATAGTGACAGTCTGTCCGAGCCGTCAATGGTTATGGCTATGGACAATGCACCCATTATCGCTTGTATGCTTCAATGGCGAATAACTCCTCTCCTGGCGAGTTAAGTATTCCAATGTACCAGCAGGTCTTGACTAAGGATCCATATTTTCGATAGAATAGCCTAAGAGAGTGTAATTATCCTCCATTTTGTTATAATCAAGTATTTTCGATAGGACCGTAACCTGATCGTCTCCTTGTCCGCCATTTTGGATTTTGTGTCTCTCTGTGCATGCCCGACCCCATCCTACCGGAAGAAGCATTTTCGATGAAGGAATTCCATGTTTCTATCGATTTAACTTGAAATTAATGAGTTTTAACATGTAATCCATGCATCTTTGGCAATATTATTCAATTTGACTCGATAAAACCCTCTCAATTTACTGTTAAATGAAAAATAAAATCTGACGACCGGTCACTCTGTGCGCATGCATCAAGTCTCTATACCGGAAGTGTGGCGGTCACCATAACAAAATATGGTGGTCCAATTTACACACTCATATACCAAAGGTCTTAACCCCTCCTGTACAGAGAATTCCACCTCACCTGCTGAAAAAAAAAAATGTCTTAATTGCCCAATTCCCATAGGAGTCAATGTGTTATTTTGACCCCCTGTCGACCGCCGAAATTGACCGCCCGATGCAATCCTATGGAGCCTCGTTTTCATCAGAAAGTAGGTCAAACATGTCAGGTTTTTTCTTCACCCTTTTTCATAGGTAAAACAATTTCTTTCTCGGGAATTGCTACCCTGTGCAGACAGAAAAGGATCTAAGGAACATGCATAAACCTTCTATTAATTTCTAGACCCCTTTTTTATAGAAGCAATTCCCACCTTAAGTTGGCCATCTTTATCAACTGAGAACAGCTGAAAAGGCGCCGCCAATGACCCAGGAGGACCTGGGCCAATAAGAATGTTATTTAGTGTATCAGTATTTTAGATAGTTAAACATACACACACCCATGGTATGTGAAGAGGATGGGAATGCAAAGCAAGCCTTCTATCTTCATAGGGTTAGTTAGGGTCGTCAGTCCGATATCACATCTTCCCAGAGCAGGTGACTCCTGATTTAGTATCACCACCTGATATAAAAACCATACCCCATGGCCTGCAGGCACACCCTCCTACACCATGAGGCACGATCCATGATCAGGCTACACTTGGTCAGTGAAGTGGGGCCAAGGTCCTACCATAAATACCCACCAGCCATACAGGAAGGTCTTATCTGACCCATGCCTGACGTGACGTGGGCAGCAGTGGGCATTCTCTTTGTTCCCATGACAACCCGAGTGGACGCCGAGATGACCCGATGACACTGGATGGCCACAAGGTGGCTGCTCTCTACTCTGTTTAGTGGCAACTAATCTGGCAACTATCTCACTCTCCCTTTTTCTTGTCCTATGATCCCCAATGGGATATTCTGTTTTTTTTTCAAAGGTTGCTCTTCAACTGCCAGGCATGCATGTACATATCTTTGAAACTTCATGCAAACCGATATCATGTAGTTACGACACCATTCATTCACAGAGAAAAAACGATCTGAAACGTCCTTCGGCATTGTAGATTGCCACTGTAAAAACCCAAAACCCGATGGACACTTTGAATCCAAGGGGCATCAAGCTTTTTTCTTCGGCTTTTCTCTTAAATTTGAAAACAAACCACTTATTACAACAGGCTATTATAATATACCTCTTGATATCTGCATAATTATGCAACAAAGTACTACCATCGGCAAACACAGGAGAGACGGTATTGAAACATTTTTTAGGCTTGGTTGGTCGGTTGGTTTCTGGGCGAAGAAAATCAGATTTTTTGGGTGAAGTTGCCTTCTAGAGACATTCATGCCAAAGAAGACTTCAGTTTAAATCATTTTTTTTTTTACAGAATCTTTTATCATATCATCGTTAAATGGATCTTCTGATGCAAAATATGGCATCTTGTTCCCGGATCTTGTTACACCAATGGAATTTTAAGTTAAAAAAGGCGCACTCCTTGTCTATAAAGGAGGATGCTAGCCTAATCTGTGAAGCTTATATCTGAGAATCAATTCTTTATTGAAAACTTATACATTGTGTACATATAAAGCAAACATTGCATTTGGATGGAAAGTGGTCCTTTTCACTGCAGAACATCCCCCCCCCTAACTATCACTATAATTATCACTATAGTCCATTTATTTTGCTGTACCTCTTTCTACTCTTACACCCTTGACATTACTGTCTGTATGCGGTCAAATGGACTCTATGCTGTCTCTTGGTAATGGCTAATTCAGGGGCCAGACACAGAGCAGCTCCATTACAACACTGAAAACCTAGAAGTTCTGAAACTAGTCAGTGATGACCACTTTAGGTCCTCAAGTTGATGATACCTAAAACTACAGCTTTAGGTAGTCAAAATGACGATTTTAGGTCGTCATCCTGACGACCTGAGTCATCAATATGATGACTTTGTACTGTCAGTATTGTCATCCTGATGACTCAGGTTGTCAGGATGATGACCTAAAGTCATCATTTTGACTACCTAAAGCTGTAGTTTTAGGTATCGTCAACTTGAGGACCTAAAGTGGTCACTGCTGACTAGTTTCGGATCTTCCATGTTTTCAGTGAAAGAGCAGCTCGGTATTAGCTCAGCAGCAGCTCGGTCTTACAATAAGATGGCATTAGGGGTTAAGTGTCGGCTTTACTTGCCGTAGTGGCTTCTATAAGCGCCGGGACTTAAATAAACATCGGTCTTGAATTAGTGCCAGGGGGTAAGGGAATGTTGAAATCAATCCTTAGCATTGAAAACAGTATTCAGTCTTATACATGAGGGCCGAGGTAGGGGTACAATGTACAATTAAAAATATTATGCGTCGGCTTTTTGGTTTTGTTGATTTTACATGCAGTGGTTTTAATCAAAATCTAGCAGAGGCACTGTGAATTTTAGGAAATTCATTCCCTTCTTTTCTCTGTGTGGACCGGTATTTGAAAGCTGATTACTAGTATCCAACAGAGCTAGACAGGTATGTATATGTTGCTTGCCCCACAGGCGTCTCTCAGCCACAGTCATATACCGAGAGGTGTGGTCATGACTTCACAGAGAAAAGAAATGGAGTCACCTTGACTCCCAATTGGGAGTCCAGCTTCTATCACTGAGGCGACCCCCTCTGTGACTCCTCTGTGACTCCTTATATGTAGGGAGTCAATGATTGACTCCTTAAAGATACAGGGTCAAGCTTATTGGACTCTCTGTCTGCACTATGACTCCATTGGGAAGTGGAGTCAGGATTGGTTACATTTTATATTGAAACAGATCATTTCTGGGGTATTTTCCTTTTGGGGTCTTCATCATTTATTCCATTAGAATGCACCATATTACAAGATGCCAAGATGCATCAATTTACATTGGTTAGATGCATCTATCTGCACCAATCATCAGCTTTTCTCATGAAATAACCTAGCACTCAGAATACTTTGAAGTAACACCATAACCAAGGAAATGGTGTCTATGCTGCATTTAGACATTTGTTGGGATATTTCAGGGAGTTGAGCATACCACCTTATAGTTCAGTTGTGTACAATTGCTGGTTTTTGTATTTATATAATACCACCATCTCTAGATGATTAGTAATACCCAGAATTAAACTAAATGGAACATGTTCTAATGTGCAAAATCCTCCAAACTGTATTGTGTGGCCCTCTGGTGAAAGTAACGAGAAGCATGTGCCACCTGTGTTATAGAGTCAACAGTGAAGTAGAGAGTCAACCATGTTTGACTCTATATAGTAGAGAGTCAACCATGTTTGACTCTATATAGAGTCTGACTCCAAACACTGACACAGGGAGTCCACCAGGCTGGGACTCTCCTCCTACAGGAGTCAAGCTGCAACGACTCCTTCGGGGTAGTCAAACAGAGAATAGAAGAGAGTCAGTCATCTTGGACTCCTGTCTTACCAGAGTAACTATAGAGTCCAGATCCACTGACTCCTTTCTTGACTCTATTTCTATTGGGCTGACTCTATTTCTTTTCTCTGTGTTGGAGGGATATGGGTTCTTTTTCGACCACCTACCCGGTAGGATCGGGGGGGGGGGATGGGGTAGGCGCCGTAGTGTCTAACTGAAGCTGGTTACAAGCATGTGCCTGTATACACTGGTTGTAGGGTACAGTTATGTCATACCTTGTGGGAATCCACTCTCTCCCACCTTGTGCACCAAAGTACTGTTAGGACTCAGAAGGTAGCTCAATGTGACTTGAAAATATATATTTACAGCTTCAAAGGTATGGCTAGTGTAGGCTTTCACATATCACACCTCCAGGTATGAAATCTTCACACCTACAGGTGTGGACACTCCCCCATGTATAGAGTGTCTTCTGACCCCTGAAGCTGCCAATCTCGTGAGAATGCATGTTAATTAGGCCTCAGCTGGTTGCCGCAGTGCAGTCACACCTGCATGCACTACCAGCATGGTACTAGCACCCACTGGTACACATGCATATGGGTGTATTTTCTCACTGGTTAAGAGTGAAGGAGGGTATTAGTATTCACATTAGATATAAGGGATTTAATTATTGACATTACTCTTGGTCATAATGGCAGCTATAGCGACGATAATGAAACGTTAGAAATCTAGCTTTCACAGAAAACCTAGACTAGTAGAAAAGTCATCAGTGTAGATAACTTTAGGTGATCTTTCCCAATAGATGACTAAAGGTCATCATTTTGAGTGCCTCGTTTCTGCCACTAGAGGCCCCTACTATACAACTGTGTGATACATGTGTGTCAAATGGGGAAATTAAGCGATGGGTCGCGCAAACGACCCATCTTTTTATCTTTCCTTTTCATTCTTTTGAAATTTACAAAGGATTCTATTTCGAATAACATCGGCACCAGTCAGTGTGATGGAAGTGCATTGTTGCATATACTAATATGTAGTCCTAAACCAGCAAGATTCATTATCATCAGGCTATTTTGCAAGCCAGGTCCAATAAAGCATCACTAAAATCTACGCTTATGATATCACATTATAAGTCAGACCAATGTCAATAAATGACATCTTGCCATGTTTCTCACAATCACTCTTGCTTCCCTAAATGACACTGATTTGATTTATAATCCTTGTCATTCCACACTTCCTGTACCTACCAAGCTCTTAATAAAAACAAGATAAGCTACTCGGTGCATATTTTGAAGTCTCAATCCTGTACCTACACTGAAAAAAGTGTCAACTTGATTTGACACAGATAGCACACGTCATTGGGACATGTGCACATATGTCACTATGACAATTGTAGCACACAGTAATCCTCATATATGATTTGACATGCCTTAAAATGCCATGTCATCTGTGAGTTGACTAGGGTCATGGCCATGTCAAAGGCACTTGACATGTGATGGTTTGACATACATAATTGTTCTAGGATATTCCACTAGATGGGGCAAACAACCATTTTGGTACCAGGACTAATCAGTACCAAGAAGTACTACCAACACTTGAGACATTTGATGTATCTGTGTCATTTTGTTTTCATGAAAAATAGATCACTAAGGTCTGTAAATACCATCAATGAATGGTAGTGAATTCTATGTCATTGTTAAATTTGCATTTGTTATTGAATATGAAAATAGACACCCACCATCCTGAATACTTCAACTGGAGAGGTTAGACACCATATGTGTGGGTCAGTGAAAATACCAAAGGACTGTATTCAAACCCACAATCTATAATCTCAGTATCTACAGTACAGGGAGACATATGGCATTGTCATGCACCTCCATGCCTTGTCTTATGGAGTGCATAGAGGTCCTCAGTCAAGTAGAAGTTCTGTAGATAGGAATAGGTGCCTTAGTGTTGCAGGCCTGTGGGACTATGATATCCCCTGCCTTCTATTATAGGCCTGCCTTGATTGAACCATTGGTACATAGTTATTGACTGCTCTTGACCCTTACATAATTGTCTCACAGTATTACCTAGCACTCAGGTGAATGGATCAGAAATATGTGACGTGTCTTCATTACGCATGTCAAGTTGAGTTGACAAACCAAATATGAGAGGGTCAACCTCATTCGACATGCCTTCATGCATGTCATGTGGGAGACAAATTGTGACCTGTGCAGTATGTGTCAAAGCGATCAGTGTTATTTTCTCTGTGTATTTAAACACACATAACAAGTCTGAAGCTCACATGTATGCACGTCATAGCATCATAATGCAATTTCATAGTACACAGGAGGAAACATGGCACCAAAACACATCTAACCCATCCCAACCTCTGATGTGAAGTTCCCGGTATCCTCGCTAGGGGGCACTATGGAGTCTTGGAGTTCACCAAGTGCATTAATCTCCCAGCATCCTTAGCAGCCAAGAGAAACAAGCTGTCACGAGATGCAGACCATCCAGGTGCGCATGCTCAGAGCCCTCAATCAGAGCATCTTTTTTGTGGCTCAGTTTCTGCCCTGCTCCAACAGCTGAAGAGAGACTTTGGTTATTGTGATCGGGGATTGTTCCAGGGTGTGTGTGTGTGAAGATATGTGCTGGGCCCAATACCAAAAGAGTACAGAAGAAAGAGGTAAAAAGTAAGATTTACTTTTTTTCAATCCTTTATAGCATACAACCTACAAATTGGATGTATTTCATGAATGACCACTTGCCTCCCGGGACATTTCCACATGGTAAACCTGAATACCATTTGTAAACTGAGAAATTAAGTAGGAAGAGAGACATGGACAATGGTATACCAGTGGCGGATCCAGATGTTGGACCTTCAGGAGAGGACGTAGTCAGAAGTTAGAGTACTGCAGTAATTTGGGTTCTAAAAAGTAGATAAGACAAAAATGCACTTAATTTTAGAGAAAAAAATTCAGGGGGTGCATAGCCCCAATCAATATCTAGCATTCACTGGTCCGCCCCGGTCCCTCTGTAGACGTTTGGGGTCTCTATATGGGGGGGGGGGGCATCGGCATGATCAGGATCACTCACTGCATGGGGCGGCGTTTGAGAAATTCCCATAGTTATGTCATGGCTGACACAAACGTCACTATAGATTAGTACTAGAACCACCGTATTCAATGGGGGGCATTGAATACAATGTGTCCGTATTTCATGGCTGGTGATCAGGTGACATGCTGAGTATATTGTTTCCATTATATAAAAGCTTTCAAACCTGTGTATCCATGACATAAATGCAAATGTCAACTCCCATTACATATTTTTTGTATCGTATTCCATGGTCATTGACATTTGCTTATGTACTTAACGATTCTACCTCACGATATCGGAATCAAACATGAATAACATTATGAAAGTACATATACAATATTTGTTAAATGACGTCACTGCACAAAAGAAATGGTATTTTCATAAAACATGTGAACTTATGCGCATCATGACGTTTGGGAAAAGCGGGTGATTTTACATTTCAACACTCAGAATATGGCTACTGGACCCTCAAGATAGATTGAAGGTACATCTCATCTTGTTAAAGAAATATCAAGGTGAGGGTTCTGTGATCAGATAACAAATGTACCACTTCCCTATAGATATATTGCTGATCCCCATTAACTGAAAAAAAAACTTTATCCTAGCGCAAAGCATCTGTTGTGATGAGTGCCCTCTGCGCACGCGCACTCCCCATACAATATTAAAAGGGCCGCCATATTGCACTAATGACTCCTTTTGTTTTTGCAGGCAATGGACGACAGTCGACTGGAATTACCAAAGATAATCGTCCTCGGTTTGCCGCCTGTCCGCTATTGCATTGTGGGTGCTAGGAGCTACTGACAATCAAGTCATGTGACACACCAGCATAGAAACGGACATCTATTGTGATACCCTGACACAGCCATGTGTCTTATTTAAACCTTTTAGGGCCATATAATGTGCAATGTAACTCATGTAAGTACTGGTCACAATGAAGTGATTGATATGCCTGTAATGGTTCGTATTGACTTATATGTTGGGTGGCTCTTTGGCTCGCTTACCACTAGATGTACCAACACAACACGAGTAGTTCGGGTTGGGCAAAGCCCCAGAAACCCCTACCTCTCGGGTAGGACTTTATTTGATCTCTTTGATAACAAAGTACTAGCGTCTGGACTGGACCATGTCCAGTCCCCTTCTGCCGCTCGTCCGGCTCCTTAGTAGGAGCTGGACGCGAGGCATGGTGCTGCCCCCTCTTGTACCAACGAGGTATCGCAAAGCGACACCTAGCTAGCATAGAAGGAACAAGCACCACACGAACACGTCTCTCGGATGAACGGCACTAATATATATACAATGATGCCGGCCCCTACACCACCCCCACTAGACCTTACCTAGGGTTGGGTGTAATTAATAAGTAACTATTGTTGACTTTATACAGTGGTGTTATAAATAAATAGGTAAGTCTATATATACACAGTTCGTATTAAATATAGAACATTTAAGGGGCATTATAAGTTATATGTACACAATAAGGCATCATCGTATATAACCCGAAGTGTTTATAAATAATAACAAAAATAGGAAGTGGCCCCTTATGGACCATCGACCTATGGTGGTAATGTTACAAGTGTGTTATTATTAAACATGAGACGCGACGAAGAATATTGGATGTGTAGTAAGGTGATATTAATAAATTTTTACAATGTTTTTACCGACCCGAGGTGGGGTAAATAACCCGAAAAAAAATTTTGAGTACTTTTACTTACAAGAATATAATATACGATATAAAAATAGATTTATACAAAATATGAAATATAGGTGTCCTACCAGGGTAGCAGGATCACCCTTACAATATACCGGACTTCCAGCGAACCTGGAACGACTGGTTTCTGCAGCTCCACCCGGCGACATATGTGTGGTGGCAAACCACGTTGCTGTTATGATGTGCCCTGATGAAGATGGGAAGATGGAGACCCGGTTAGATGTTGTAGTCCTTTGGGTGTTCGGGTTAGCGTCCATCCTCGCTGCAGGTTACGTTCCAGGTATCAGGAGTCCAGCGTAAGGAACAGTGCCTCTGGCATACTAAATGCATTTACCCTCGGGTACAAGGAGACACCAACAGATGGACACTCAAAGATCTTCAGGATCTGTGTCCATCTTCTCAGCCGGCTCCACTGAGGCAGATGGAGCCGAGCTGCTACAGCTGCTCGTAGAGAGCGCCGCTGAAGCCTCGCTGGGAGTCTCGCTCCCCAAGCTCAAGGCCCTCATCACTGCGGACGGACTGTCCATTGCCTCGGATGCTGGTGCAGCAACCGTGGCAGTTGGGACAGCCCGGGTGTTCCAAGTGGGGGGCGGGAGCAGGAGAGCTGCCGGAACTGGCGGAGCAGCCGGGACCGGTGGAGTGGCCAGAACCGGTGGAGTAGCCGGGGCTGGCGGGGCATCCGGGGGTATATCTGGTACGAAGATAAGAGACGACGGTAAGCCGTCCCACTCCTCCAGATGTTTCCCGAATGCCAGGAAAAACTTGAGGTCAGCCTCCTTAAATCGATGGATATATCTGGAGTTTTCAGCTTCGTGAAACTCTTTAAGCTTTTCGGCTTCCTTCTGTTTCCGCCGGCAGGACTCGAGGGCTTCCTCGACCTTCTTCCTTTCCAGCTCCCTTATTTTCTCTTCCTCCCGCCTCTGGATCTCGTAGACCAGATTGACGGTGGCTTCAGTCATCACACGCCAGTAGTCAACAGACTGCTGGCGGTGCAATGCCTGCCATTCTGCCATCAGGTCATTCTGGATCTGAACCGTTCGGACATCGCGGTGGTCGACGAACGTATTCGGATCCTGAAGACCTGACAGGGTACCGGAGATCAGTTCCATTAGGGGTACCCGAGGACCCGTCGGTGGAACTATCACTGGTGGTGGCGCTGGGGCCTCCACTGAGACAGGCGGGGTGCCTGTTGGAGGAGCAGACGGGCCCTCCACCGTGATGCCTCCTCGGCCTCGGCCACCACCCGGGGAGCCTCGGGTGGACTCCAGCCCACCGCGGCCCCTACCACGGGTTTTGGCCCGGCCCAAGGAGGTAAGGACCTGCGACTCGGGTCCAGCCGGTCCCATTGAAGGGAACTTCGCCGCGTACTCGCTGTACGTGGGGCGCTTGCCGGAGGATCCCTCTCCAGCCCACCAAGTAGAATACCCGGATGGGGGAGCGAAGAGTTCGCCCCCATCATCCAGGCCGCCAGAGGCTTCGCCCGGGCGTTGTTCCGCGGGTGCAGGTGTGGAGGTGGCTGGAGTCGCCGGTGCGGTCGCCTGGCTACCCGACCTGCGGGCCTGGTTGCCAGGCATATCTAGAGCCGAGACTTGTTGTCCCGACTCGCGACGATCAGCTGGGTTGGCTGGTCTGGGCTGGTCCTTGCCACCCGAAGGGCTCACGGACCGGTCTGCTCGGGTCCTCTTGGAAGCAGTAGTCGTGACTGTGCCTCCGTTTGGACCTTTAGAGCGGGCTTTGGCCTTCTCTCGCTTGTCGTCTCCTCGCCACTTTTTCACCTTCAGGTGCACCTCACTGGGCATCCCGAATTTCGTGGACGAGGAGTTCGTCTGGAAGTACGTCAGCAAGTTGCCGCTCTTCCACGAGCAGAATCCGGTCTCGAATGCCTGCTCTTTCACTTCTTTAATGCTCAGCGCGGACCAATTAGCAAGGAGCTCGCTGAAGCACTTGATGGCTAGTTTCCTGGTCTTCTCCAGGCCGATGCCATGGGCCTTCTGCAAATGCAGAGCCATGTCTCGGCGCCGGTGAGTGCTGAACGAGCCATCACAATGTTTACTCGGGCGGTCCCCGAGCACACACATCATCACAGGCTTGTGATGCATATGGTACTCGACGATGTGCCGAGCGAAGTGGGGCTTCGTCTCGAACACCTTCTCACCCGTGAGAGCCAGCTGGCAAGACTCGAACGGGCACCTTCGGCGGTTGCCGGTTGGTCCCCATTGGGTCATTGCCCACTGGACTTTCGTCCGGGCCTCGTAGCTGTAGATTGAGCCTAATTTGGACTTGAGCTGGTCAATCCAAATCAGGTAGAACTTGCCTACTGGCGTATCCGAGGGGCCGGACTTCATCCACTCCTCGTCATCGCTGTCACCGTCCTTATTGACGGCGCTCGGACACATGTAGTGGACTGTGTCGTAAGCACAGTCCGCGAAGCAGCGGGGAGTCCGTTCCTTGAACCCCTCGGCTGCATTCTTCCACATCCACTTCTGATTGTCGTCCTTGGGAACATCCGTGGTCATTTCTTCCCACGTTGTCACGGACTCCAAATCAGATTTGGCAGACTCGGGCAGCTCTGGATCGCTTTCGCTTTCCTCACTGTCCGTGTATATGTTAGCTCCCCTACGGCTGGCTCGGCTGGAGGTGGTAGTACCAGTCGAAGCCTTGGTAGGGGACTTCGCCTTTGCACCCGACGTGCTGGCTGCAGAAGATGCAGTAACCGAGGTGGCTACCGTGGTGGTTGTAGTAGTGGGAGCGGGCGTCTTCGGTTTGCCCTTACCCCTCGGCTTGGTGGGGGGCGTGGGCTCTGCCGGAGACGCTTTCGCTCCATTCTTTTTCTTCCGGCGCACAACCTTAGTCGGTTGGGCCGGAACTTCGGGACTGGAATCCGACTCGCGTCGGCTCCTGTCCACTGTCCGAGGGCTCCTCCTTCCGCTGACCGGGGAGTCAGAGTCGGAAGAGATCTCAGATTTTTGTTGGGCCTGCTGCTTGCGATGGGCCCGGCGAGCCGCGGTGAGCTCCTTCTGCTGCTTGGCAAGCTCGGCTCGCTTTGCCTCTACAGCAGCCTGCTGGCGCGAGATGTCCTCTTCCGAGATCTCGCCAGGTGCCTCCGGGATGTCGGCAGCTGGGTCGGTCTCGGTCGTGGACCTCTCGACGGCGATGCGGACATCCTCAGCCTCCAGATCGCTCTCAGTGAGAGGACCCTTGGGCGCAGGTTTACGGGTCAATCGCTTGACCCGGTCGGTTTCCACTGACGACAAGGTAACTGTGGAGTCTGTATCCATGTCGGATTCGGACTCCCTTAACTCCGCGGCCTTCTGGATGATGCCCGCAGAGATCAAGACGGCTCGAGCTAAATTCTCGTTAGTCGCCATATTCTCCGCCAACTTCAGATAGTTGCGGAGCCAAGAAACTGGCATGTTGTCAGCCAGCTCGTCACTGCACGAGTCCATTACCATAGTCTTAAGATCATCTGGTATGGGCTCGGGCACGCCCTCTTCCACCGCCATGGGCCCGCATCCGAACATGGAGGCGTGCATAGGGATGTACGTACCCCAGGAGGTGTACACGATACCTTCCTGGCGATCAACGTGTGCTAGACGTCTGATCTGAGTCCTGAATCCCGGAGGATACATTGGAATGTCCAGGACATCCACTTTGCTACCCGAAGCGGCTGTTGTAGACGGGCGCTCCGGGCGTGGCGGTGGTGGAGGTGGCATTCTCTCCCGGTCGGTTGCCTCGGCCATAGCCGAGAGCGTCCGGGCGGCCTCCTCTGTCGAAGAATCCATAGATTCCTCGACCCGAGACGAGACCTTCGGGTCCTCGTCTTGTTCCAACGGAATGTTGGCAGTTTGACGCGCAGCGTCAATCGTTCCCTGTGCCATGGCACCGGGTCCGACTTCCAAAATAAATTGGCAAGTTTTGTTGGACTCCTCCCGAAGGATTCGTCCAACAGAGGGGATTTGGGTTAGCTAGGCTAACACGACAGCTACAGGCTGTACAACCGCCGACAAATAACTAGAGCAAAAACGGGTGGCGTCTAACCACCACGAGTCCGCTCTAGTTATGACCAGTATGACGTCAGACCTCTCGTCTCGCGAGATCCCGCCATGGCTATCCGGTGACCTAGTTCCGCGCTTTCCCGCCACACCAGCAGCGCCACCTAGGGAACTAGATCCGAACCAACATTCGACTCGACATGTGAGACGCGGCCTACTACCCGAGTGCTATCGTCTGGAGCTTGGCGGTGTATACAACGCTTCAAAGCGAACGTACCGGTTAATCCGACCGCCACTCACGGGATACAGCCACCCGGGGAGGGCGCGTTCGACATCTCTAGCCGTGGAACGTATGTTGCCTGCCTATGGCGGACAACACGCAGCAGCTCGTTGTGTACTGAGTTAGGTTACAGCAGACCTCAACCGGGGGCTGCGTCTAACGCCTTCGGTTAGCATTTTATTTTTCCCGGCTTTACGTACGGCCTTTTCTGGATCTCGCTTAGTCAAAGCGGGACCCTTCCCATACGTAATGCCTTCACTCAGCGAGACTTTCTTCCATTTCTTACGATTAGGTCGTTTCCTGGCCTTCGTCTTCTTTTTTACCATAACCTCGTCTCCCGGCGTCTTTCTCGGCCGGCCTCTAGGGCGCTTCGTCGGTACTACCACGCTCGGTCCACTAGGGACAGATACAGGTGGTTTGTAGCCGAACTCCCTCTCCGCCTCTTCGCGCCCCTTCCAGGGCCGAAGTTTTCCGACATTTGTCTTCCATTTTCTACCCGTCAGGCAGTCCTCTATCATCACCGTGGACTCGGAGATGACACGAACGATTTTAAACGGACCTTCCCAAGGCGTTACGAGCTTCAGCTTATCCAGCGGCTCGTAGTACCTTAGTACTTTGTCCCCAACATTAAAACGAATTCGTTTAGCATTGGTGTCATAGCCCACCTTCTGCCACTTCGCACTCTTCAGCAGTTCTTTCCGAACGGCCTCGTATGCCTGTTTGAACCGGTCCCTTAATGACTCTACAAACAGCACCGTGCAGGGCGCCTCCGGGTCTATTCCAACCACTCCATACACTAAGTCGGCGGGCATTATGATGTCCTCGCCGAACACTAGCATGTTTGGGGTGCAGTTAGTTGATGAATGGACAGTGTTGTTGTAGGCATGTACTACAAACTCGCACTGTTCATCCCAGTCATCCTGGTGGGTATTAACCAGGGGCTTTAGTACTTGTATGAGGGTTCTATTGAAGCGCTCTACCTGCCCATCCGACTGTGGTCGGTACGGGTTTGTTCGGGTCTTACAAATGGCTAGGTAATGGCACATTTCCTGCCAAAGTTCTGACTCGAACTCCCTTCCTTGGTCACTGTGCATCATAAGAGGAACACCCAAATGCAGCACCCAGCCTTTCACAAATGCCTCCGCGCATGTGGCGGCTTTGTGGTTAGGAAGGGGGAACACCCGAGTGTACTTAGTATAATAGTCGGTTACGACCATCATACAAGTATTGTCTCGCGGCGTCGTCTTAATCCCACTGATGATGTCTATCGCTACTCGAGCAAATCTGACACCAAACAATTCCTGTGATAAGGGTTGCTTACCCAGGCCGGGTCCCGGTTTGTTTTTACAACAATCCGGGCAAGTGGCGATCCACCGGAGCAGGTCGCCTCTCATACCGGGCCAGTAGTAACGCCTTTGTAGACGCTCTATCGACCTTCTCTTACCGAAATGGCCACTCGTTTGGTGGCCATGGCAATAATACATGATATCCCTCCTCATCGGGGCGGGTATCACTATTTGCAACAGCCTACCGTTGGTGGGAGTTGTCTTCCACCTACATAGTATGCTGTCTCGGATCTCTAGCTCGGTCCATTGAGCCAGCAACCGCCTCGCTTCCCTATCCTCCAGGGAAACTAGAGGCCTTGCCGGTTTAATGCCTGACCGTAGGTATTCCATTATGCGCGCAGTGGTGGGGTCTGACTGTTGAAACTTCTTGATGGTCTCCGGGGACCAATCGAGATAGCTGCATACAGCCTCCTCCCAGGGGATACGGGGGGTGGTATAATTAAATACCAGCCCGGCTACCACAGCATTGTGGGCCCCGCAGTCTTCACATGTGGCATTTTGGCACCTTCGGATAGGCCGTCTTGACAAGGCATCCGCATTGATGTGTTTAGCACCGGGTCGGTGCTCTATTTGTTTATGCTCTAATCCGAATTCGGATAGGTGAGCTAACCAACGCCCAATCATCCCCTCGGCGTCCTTAAAGTTAAGGAGCCACCTAAGAGACGAATGGTCTGTTCTTAAAGTAAAGTCACTTCCCCAAAGGAAATGCTTGAACTTCTTCGTATACACCACCACAGCGAGGAGTTCTCGCTTGGTGGTACAATAATTTCGCTGTGTCTTGCTTAACGTGTTGCTAGCAAATGCTATTGGCACTTCGACTCCCTCTTGGACCTGAGAGAGAGCTGCCCCAATCGCATCATTGCTCGCATCGGTGTCTAAGATGAAATGTCCCTCGGGAGTGGGATATTTCAACACGGGTGTATTCCTAAATAAATCTTTTATTTTATTAAAAGACTCTTCTTGCTCGCTGGTCCATGGGAATGGGTCCCGTGCCCTACCCGGGGTCCAGTGAGCTAAGCACTGCATGGGGAAGCTGACACGAGAGTAATTCGGTATGAAATCACGATAATAGGAACAAAATCCTAAAAATGATCTCACCTCCTTAGCACTCGTGGGTCTTTCCCAATTTTCTACAGCTTCTAATTTTTCCGGATCAGCACTCACCCCGTTAGGAGTAATGATCCTTCCCAAGTATGTAATGGTTTTCTTAAACAAATTACATTTCTTGGGTTTAAGTTTAAGACCGTTTGATAGTATCCGGTCGAGGACTAATTGCAGATTCGCCAGGCATTCCTTGAATGACTTGCCGAACACGACCACATCATCCAAGTAAACCAGGCATTTCTTCCACAAAAGGTCACTCAGTAAGGATTCCATCATAGCCTCGAATGTAGCGGGGGCGTTACACAATCCGAAGGGTAAGACATTATACTCGAATAGCCCCATATGACTGGAGAATGCTGTCTTCTCCTTGTCATTGGGGTGCATTGGTATTTGCCAATATCCGGACTGTAAATCCAAGGTACAGAACCATTGGTTTCCGCCCAAGCTATCTAAAGTCTCGTCTATCCTTGGTAAAGGATACGAGTTCTTCTTTGTTATACCGTTCAATTTCCGGTAGTCGACACAGAAGCGGATTGTACCGTCTTTCTTAGTAGTCATACAAACAGGGCTGGACCAGGGACTCGAGCTAGGCACGATTACCCCTAGGTCCAACTGTTTTTGTATTTGCTCTTCACAGATTAACTTCTTCTTGAGGGGAAGTCTACGATACGGGATTTTAAAAGGTTTCTCGTTGCCCACATCTATGGTGTGCAACACCTTATCGGATCTACCCACCGGGCCTCCTTCCCTACCAAAAGCACCTTCGTACTTTTGTAGAAGTCTCGCTAGGCAATCCTTATCGTCCGTATTCTTTAAATCTGACTGATCAATCAGCTTTTGGAATTCTTCATCCATGGGATGCTGACTAACTGGGTTTAGTGGTTTGTTAAATTTAGCCTCGGCGACATGTTCTACCGAACTCATCCTTCCAACACTGTCGCCTCGCCTCAAATAAACCACCGAACCACTTCGGTTAGTTATGGGTAATACAGACCAAGCTGCATTAGCCACTAATGTATCCACTGAGTCTAACCCGATGCTTGACAAATACACCGTGTCGGGTTCGTAGACTCCAGTTTCATTCCTCTGAGCCATGGACCCGCCACAAAGGACATCGCAAGTGGTACCCGGTGGGATCTTCACCGTATGTACCACTGCTGCGACCGAAGACACCTGTCTCAATACGCATTGGACATGCAAGCCATACGGGCTCCGTATACCCATCGTACCGTCCCTCGGGTCCAAGACGGCCCCGTATAAGCTTGCAAAATCCAATCCGAGGATTCCGTCATCACTAACCTCTGCTATAGTTGGCGAAAGAACAAATTCTTTGCCTCCTATACGGATAGGCATAAACGTCCTACCAAATGTACGCATACTGCTTCCGTCGGCCGTGCAAGCATTTACCCCCGTTTTGAGGTTCTCATGGCTGCCGGCCACCGAATCGAAGAATCTTTTGGACACACATGAATGACTGGCTCCAGTATCCACCAAGAATTCCCCCACCCGGCCTTCCACAGATATGGGTACATACCACCGTCTCCCCCCTAAAGGCGAGGGGTTACTGGTAAACTGGTGAAAGTCTCCCGAATCACCAAGATTCAATCCGAGTCCTCTCAGGAATTCCAGACACGGATGACTTGGGGGAAGGCGTGTCCCACACACTCGAATCAACTCTTTGATCCATCCTTCCTCTCCCCTAGTGCGGCCACTCGCCCCCATATGATTGCTCCTGCACATATCAACACTAGGGTCCCTGGCCCCGGCCGAGGTGCAGGGGTGCGCACCCTCAGCCACCCGGCCTCCAGGTGTAATTGACTCGAAATCTTCCACTGGGACACCCCCGGTAGCATTTTGGCATTCGTTCCCACTCGGGGCTATGTCAGATGCCGTTGACACAACCCCCACTAGTTTTCCACATCTGTGGAATCCGTAGCATTCTCCCTTCCTACGCCGTCGTCTTCGGCTTCATAGAAGGCAGCCATTACCGGCTTAGTAGCGGTACATTCAGATGAGTAGTGTCCCATGCGCTGGCACCTGAAACACTTAACCGTTCGGCGATCCACCCGGGGTCTTTGCCGATTGGCTTGGATGGCATCTGTAATTTTCTTACACATGTCTTCCAGAAGTTTGGTCATGTCCGGGGACTGAGTCTTCGCTTTGTCAGCGCTTACAATGGGCTTGACCGCCTTCTCGACAGCCTTCGGGTCACTCTTGACCTCGGATGAAGGTCTAGAGTCCCTTTGTTTATTGAAAGATTTCCTGGGAATATACTTCCTACCTGAAGTATTCTTCCTTAATTGCATCGAACAGAAGGTGCCGTCTTCCTGTTCGATATCAATCAATTCGAAGTCGTCTGAGGGAGTATTGACCTCAGACTGCTGGGTCACCGATGCCAGGGGTACCAAGCCGCTGGCATTAGGTATGTCCCCAGCTAACATAGCTCGCTTCTTCACGGCCATATCTATACCATTAAATATGCCGTGTAGTGTTATGCCTTCTTTCCAGGCATCCCTCGCTGCTAATTGTTCATCTCGGTCTCTTAGACCCTTGACGAATTGTGTGATCAAATCGTCCATATACCAGTCCTGGTTTTCAGTACCGGGTCTGGCCTTACTTAGCAGGGCATGGAGTTCCATACCGTATGCTCTGAAAGCTTCATTCGGCTTCTGTGTGCGTTTCTTAAAACGGACCATCGGGTCTTCCTTGACCATGTTGCATAACAGTCCACTAGCAGTTTCTACTAACTGCTCAAAACTCCCAACGAGGCCGTACCAGGTTCGCCATTGCTCTACAGCCATGCGACCCGGCCCGCCTTTCAGACATCTCACCAGATGTGGCTTGGCCTCGTATGGGGTCCATCCATTACAATTCATCACATCGATGAAATCTTCAAACCACTCTTTCCATGGTCGAGTACCGTCATATTCTCTAGGAATAACGGCTACCCTTCGGGCAGAATTGTGAGCATACATCAATCTAGTGCATTGCTGTTTGCTCCATTCAATCGCCTTGGTTTCATTCAAGGTTCGATTGCCCCCTATACCACCGAAGCTCGAATTGCCCGGTGGAGGCGGTGGTGGAGGTTGTGTATACGTCCACTGTGTACCACTGTGGTTCGTATAGCTCGCACCACCCTGGTTGGGGCCGGTACCCGAGGTACCGCTATAGCCTGTGGTACCCGAAGCACCGCCCCCCCCTTGCGCACCTTGGTAACCGCCGTCGGATGGCTGGTTTCCCGTTGACTGGCCGCCATCGTTCGATGGATTTGGTTGGGTGTTGTTATTACCAGCACCCAGCCCAGGGTCGTTACTAGGATCCACATGAATGTGGAACCCACTGGTCTCCGCACTACTATCGGAAGCCTCTCTAGGCGTATAGTCCGGGTCCAGGTTGTGGACTATGGGCACTTCACTTATCCGGACTCTACTAGTTCGGCCATGCTTATCCTGGGTTCTGATGTAAACGCCCCCTTGATCTACATTCCGCGAAGCATTATCATTTACAAAAGGATTATACTGCGGATTCTTCGGTGTAGAACAGGAGACCGGGTCGCCCTGTTTCACGAACGTCGAGTTCGGGTTTGTATCCCTACTCGCCGGAGGGGCATACGTTTGCTCTTGCTCCTGTAAATAACTCTCCATAGCGGACTTATTTATTGTGAGGGTAGCTACGTCTGTAGTCAGGTTTCGCTGTTCCTCCCTTAGCTGTGCGTTTTCTGCCAAGATTTCGGATCGAATCTTTTCATTTTCCGCCACAGCTCGGTTTCTTTCTTCTTGGGCGATAATTGCCTCTCGCTTAAAAGTATCCTTAAGTAGGCGGTACTTTTCACCCTTCTCTTTCTGAGACTTGTTATATTCACTGGTCTCCTTCCTGATCTCGGCTTGTTCCGAGACCATCTTGGCTTCTGTCTCAGCCTTCCGGAGTTGAAGTTTCTTAAGCTTCTCCTCCATTGCGTGCAACTCCGTTTGTAATTTATTTACATCCCGAGCCTTAGCAACCTCCTCGGCCCTAGCCTTGTCGATTGCTCTAAGTTTACTGGCTTCCTCGATTTCCAACTCAGCCAGCCTTTTTTCTTTTTCCTGTGCGTCTCTCTCCTTCCGCTCCAACCGATGGGATACGGAGGATAGACGATATTTGAGGTCGGATTCTTTTAGAATCGCCTCCTGCTCAACGGATCGTAATTTTCCGATCCGAGACTTAGCTTCCTCTTCTATTTTGGATTGGGCTAACATGAATTGTTCATGTTGCCTCTTTGCCTGCAACTCCACCTGTTCCTTGGCTTTCAAATAGGCCTGAGTATTTTTATACCCGGGACCCATCCGACGTCCGTAGATAGACTTGCGACTGCCTCCAGGGTAAAACATGGAGTCAGACAAGCCTTCGTCTAGAGATCGGCCTAGGTGATGCCTTTCCGAGCTTTTCGGTCCGGTACCACTAGGCTTATTTTTTGCTTTCGCGCCTGGGACTATTGCGTCCCTTTTGGTTTTGCCATCGTCGCTGTCATGATCCGACGATGTCATTAGTGGGGCTACTTCGTTTCCACCACCTGGTGCTGAACCCTGGGGGGTTGCAGTACGCTGCATAGGGCTTTGTGCAATTGGTGTACCCAAGCCGCTAGCCGAGCCTGTTGGTACCATAGGACCTAGCTGGCGTCTGCTAGTTATAACTTGGGACCAATCGCTCAAGTCTAAAGTTGGGGGTCTTAACACACCCCTAAACAATCCGGTATCCGGTACTCCTGTTTGGGGTGTAGCCGGATACAATTTTACGATGCCATCTCTGGTGGCATTGTCCATCAGGTCGGGTGTAGAAAAAATATTTCGTACACCCTCCTGATTAAACATTTGTTGTTGACCGGGTTTCCAGTCTAACAACAGATGCTGGGATGTGTAATCATCCTCTTCGAATCCCTCTAGCCCAGGGCTGGGGGGATCCGCTTCGGGTTTCCCGAGGCTTTCGGCCAATGTGGCCGCGCACCACCCCCGAACCAACTGGTCACGGCACCAGTGTAATGGTTCGTATTGACTTATATGTTGGGTGGCTCTTTGGCTCGCTTACCACTAGATGTACCAACACAACACGAGTAGTTCGGGTTGGGCAAAGCCCCAGAAACCCCTACCTCTCGGGTAGGACTTTATTTGATCTCTTTGATAACAAAGTACTAGCGTCTGGACTGGACCATGTCCAGTCCCCTTCTGCCGCTCGTCCGGCTCCTTAGTAGGAGCTGGACGCGAGGCATGGTGCTGCCCCCTCTTGTACCAACGAGGTATCGCAAAGCGACACCTAGCTAGCATAGAAGGAACAAGCACCACACGAACACGTCTCTCGGATGAACGGCACTAATATATATACAATGATGCCGGCCCCTACACGCCCTTGGCGGGTCAGCATAATGCACCAATGCAGCATTATATGCAGTGGCGGATTTAGAGGGGGCGGCCCCGCCCCCCCTTTTTTCCCACTACTTAAGAGTTTAACTATATATTTTGGACCTCAAAATTTGCGTAAAAATAGGGGGTGCGCCCCCTTCTTCTGGGCCGCGCCCCCTCCTTTACCAAATCCTGGATCCGCCAATGATATGGGCTGATAGATAAAGGTTGCAAGACAAACTTTCAGCACCCCCCCCCCCCCCAGCGCTGTCACGTGTTTTGCCATACCTTCAACATTGTGGGTCACACTTTGACGACCGACCCCCCTAGCCTCGGCCAGCGTCTATTGATACCTGTTCAATATTGACGGGCTGGAGAGGGCGAGCCTGCCCCCCCCCCCCCACCCTCCGGTGTGATGTGGATTTCGGATCATATTGGGGTGTCAGCACTGCGTTGGTGCTTGATGCATGATGAACAAAAAGCTTCAGGAATCATGCCACCCTTAAATGGTTAAATGGCCTCACGTTGGGGATTGAAACATTAATCAGTGTTTAATCATCTAAGTCTGCTATAAAAATCCATATAATCCCTGTGGGATTGGTTTTGACATACTCCGTCCTTATTCCTACCACGAAATTCCAAACAGCACATTCTACAGCATCCCCATTAACAAAGGGTCGGAGCAAAGGTTGGCATGGCGATGTAGGCATCTGGGCGAAATTTATAGAAAGGGAGGGGAGTTTGTGGCAAATGGGAGCTTGGGCATGGTTAAGAAGTTTAATGACCTACAAGTGTTTCCTTATTATTATCCCAAATACTGATCCTGCTTTAGTATTGGTTAAAAAACCTCCCATGGATTTACATCAGCAAGTCCAGACAGGAGCAGAGAGCATCAGACCATTATATCCTACAATAATGCAATAGGGCAATAACTCATGTTGACTCAACATTGACGGTGGAAGCATTTTTCCATGTCGGCTGTGGTACATTGTAATAACACACGGGAGGTGGAGGTGGGACGGGGTGGGGGGGGGGGGGTGGCAGGGGAGCAGAATCCCCAAGTGGTGTTGGCAATTTGTCTGACTCGTTCACGACTGTCTGAGTCTGATTGTGAGCAGATTGATGAGCAGCTCACCACAAATAAGCACTCCCGGATGGCGGCAAGAGTCTCGTCGGTGAGTTGCTCATGTATGTGGGAAACTAGGGGAAAGGTGATGTTGGGACTGGCCCTGTAAAGAAAAGCGCCTATTTGTTATCAGTATTATAATTTCTTAATATGTAAGAGGAGTCTCATCGATATCAAATTAGTTACATAATAGAGTATTCCTATCCCTTTTTATTCAGACTATTTGTTGGCAATAAGGTAAGTTGCATATAAAATACACACAAATAGGGTCTGATTTGTACGGGTATTAAACTGGTGTATTATATTGCATTCCAAACCCTTTCTACTCCATTATTTCTCCAAAACCTGTTGCATAACAAATGGATGAGTGTAGTTGATAGCGCCAGTAGCCACTGCAGGTAATACACATACAAACTAGTAAGTATATAGAACGTATGTAGGGTATGAGGTCCCATGTAAATAAACAGCCCCTACTTGTTTGGCCTGCAGGCCCTATGTGTGTATTGTTTATGTATACACTTGTTTGGCCTGCAGGCCCTATGTGTGTATTGTTTATGTATACACTTGTTTGGCCTGTAGGCCCTATGTGTGTATTGTTTATGTATACACTTGTTTGGCCTGCAGGCCCTATGTGTGTATTGTTTATGTATACACTTGTTTGGTCTGCAGGCCCTATGTGTGTATTGTTTTTGTATACACTTGTTTGGCCTGCAGGCCCTATGTGTGTATTGTTTATGTATACACTTGCTGATACACCTCTATATCAATACCATGTTCTGCCCACACGTGAAGGGCAGTAGGCCCCATTGGGATCCCAGACCCAGGGGAAATCTGCGACTAGTGGTTGGTCAGAGGGCACCAGGGTATGCTGTGTATCAGATGGGGGAGGGGTTATAACATGTACAGGATCGTCAGTGTAAGACAGCTCTATGTGGATGTAGGTCTATGAAGAGGATTGCTGGGGTATAGTATTGCAGTGCAGCTGCTCTGGGGATCAATAGAGGGAATGATGCATTGTGTAGTTATCAACTTGCCCTATCTTTAATCTATAGTTGACACATTGTATGTCAAAGAATAAATGGTCGATTCTCATGAAAATGGAGCACATGGCCGAGAAAAAATCTGAACTGCTCAGATGTTTTGTATTTCTTGTGGGCTGAAAGGCAGCATATAATCTTAATTACTCACAAAATTGGGAACACTAACTATGAAAATTAAAGATTTTATGACAGGTTTAGGAAAAAAAACTGGTGGACCTACGTATGGTGATGAATCTTGCATATGAACAAATTACATGGGTTGCTATGAAATAGAATTATTTGCAAGAAAACTGATATATTTTGTTCATACAGTCATAACAACATGTTGGCTAGTAGTCTTTATCATTTATATCTATGATAAGAATAGATTATGCTGCAATTAATTATACCCACTTATGGAGCTGGACCTATGTATGGTGATGTACCTACGTACGGTGATGTCTATGCATTGCAGTCATTATCTTCACAAATTTATTGATTTCGTGTATTGTAACTGGTCCATAGTATTCTTCCTTAATCAATTGAAGTATATCAACAGGTTTATAGATAGCATTAGCTATTTCTATCATTCTATGGCATAGGTTTCAATCATGGACCTATGCATGGTGATGTACCTACGTACGGTGATATTTCCATGATTTTTCCCAATAGGTTGCAACATATTCATCCAGTTATGACAATATTTTGCATGGATAATTCCTGGACCACATATATTAACATGTTATGAAATAATTTACTAAATATTGATTACTCTCCTTTAATCAATGATTCAATGTACCTACGTACGGTGATGCTAAGGGGTACACCACATGCTTGTCAGTCCTATAGGTCATTGACATATGCATGTTAGAAATATTTTATATTAATATTATATTGCCCCCAATTGAGCCATAAAAACTGAAACATCTATATATCCCAAGAGGATTTTCTCCTTGACATTATACTCATTCTAGTTTACCTACGTACGGTGATGCAAATGTTACACAACTACATTTTTCCTTATAAATAACAAGAAAATAATTAAAAATGAGCTCTGATGGTGTCAAAATATTCGTTTTTCAATTCTACAATAGTCCATATGAAAAGTGTTATTATGGACCTTATTGTACCTCAAATAAATCACCTAATGTGTTTTACTTATATTTTTTAGTTAAAAACCTTTGAAATATCCCCATTTTACCCTGTTATTGGCATAGATTAGGTCACTACATGGGCAAAAGTGGGTACCCATGGTATGATAATGTTAGCAGCAATGTGAATGTATAAAAAATATAGCAGTTAGACCCCCTGTTAAGTGTACATGGATGGGCAAAGGTATAGTGAGCCTGTGCTCCATTTTCGTGAGAATTGACCAAATACATATGGCAAGATGCAACAGCAGAATCCACCCACTGCTTAATAGCTTCATTAAGCTAGAGAATCCGGATACATGAGACCAAACCCTGACAAACAGATCTATAGATACTCTTCTGGTACAGTTCAAAAATCCACATGGTACACAGCTGCTGATTCCCTCATGGATAAATGGAATGTTTTCTGATCGAATTCCTCTGAGTAAATTTGCAATTTCAACACTCTATTTAGTCCATAAAGCTCCCAATTATCGGCCCATTACTCCAGGCCTTGTTCACGATGGATTCGATCACGAGTCCTTATTATTCCACGGAAGGAAAACAGTTGGTAAAGATGGACTTGGACAAAAGCCGGTCCCCATGCCAATCAATATTTACGATTTCGATAAGGATCTACTTGTGTTGCTTTTTGAATTTCAATTTGGATGTTGGTAATGGAATTTGCTATTTTTAGCCTAGTCTGAAACACATAGGCGTATCTGGCGCCCAGAGAGAGGCTGTGATAGGAAGGGTTGCCTCCCCAGTTCTCGACTCCAATATTAAGATGGAGAGAGGTCGCCATACACAGTGAATATGGGTACACCATGACTTGAAAGCATACCTTGAGACTGAGATTTTTATAATTATTATGCAATTTGAGTTCCCTATAATTGTTCATAGAGATAATTCCTTGATTTTTTTTATTGGGGAAATTCTTTTGAAGTTTAGGCCCAAGAAAGCATATACATGTAGGCATATTGGGTGTACAAGTGCGAGTGGATCTGGTTCTGGCGACTTGCACTGATAAGCTGATAAATTTGAGCCCAGCATGTCCCTGGAAGTGGATGTTATCCAGGGACAATGCATGGGCGTGGAAAGCAGGGGGTCAGGGGGGACATGTCCCCCCCCCCCACTTTTGGCCAACTCCTCAAAAGGTCAAAACTAAAAGGTCAAGCAAAGGGAGGTCAAAAATTGCAGAAAACCCCCCTGGTCCTACCCACTCTGAAACTGCTTCCCACGTTCCTGGACAAGGTACCCATCATGACAATGCCTTAGCAGTGTGTTAAGCCACCTTTGGCATAACCAGCGAAATTCAAAATGGTTGACCCACTGGGTATGGGTCCAGGCTCCTATACAGTGGCGGCAGGGCCATGGAGGATCTCCACATTTTTGAGGGTTCCACTATAAATTATAAATCCATAGTATAGATAATATAGTTATTTGTAAATTAAGCTTGGTATTTGTTCTTGTACCTTTAATTTGCCAATGATATTCCTATAAAAAAAAGTAGTGTAATTTCATATGTTGATTCACTTCATAATTCAAGTAATAAATAAAACAAAAACTCATATTCAAACTGTAAGACACAAAGTTTTCATTACAAGAAACTCTATGCGCCTTCGTAACTTTTGTTATGGCTTCTTCGGTTGGCTAAAACAAGTTCAAGTCAAACTTGTATTGGATTTCTTAATTCATGACATCCACAGCCTAGGCGTATTGAAAGAGAAATTAGGAAAACTGATGTAAAATGATTGTTTTGTTTTAATCTAAATGTTCAAGAAATGTCAAACTGACCAGATGAAGCTACATTAATGGACTAATGTATGGATGACCAGGGTAGTGCAGCATATTGCTAGTGCCTTGCCCAGCGACATACAGCACGAGTGCTCAGTTATCCATACTTTGATGCATTTATTTCACGGTTTACGCATTTATTGCAGTGGAAAGTATATTTTGAAAGTGCACTTTGAAAGTGAATTTTTGAAAGTGAATTTTGAATTGGCATTGCACTTTGGTGAAAGAGCACCTGTTCCCGTGCCACCGCTTTCTGCTGGCTCTTGTTGTGGAACTGCGGACCCTGATGTCAAAGTCAACATTGGCCTAATGTAATAACCACTGTCAAAGCCTCAAGGTTGAACAACGCTGGGCATGGTCGGCATGTGGATGGGTGCATGCTGTAAATGTCAAGTGTCAACTCAGTGCCGTATATCCATATCTAATGAACACTGGTTATCCAGTTTGGGCAATCAAAATCATGCTGACAATGGCTAACAGTGTTATGAATTTAACTACACTGAACTGCACCCAGGGAACTGCATTGCACTGTTTTGAACTGCATTGCAATGTTTTGAACACTAGGGCCCACTGACCACAGGGCTTCCCTAGCCCACTTGAAAGGGTCTATTTCTCCTCTTTCCTATCCCTCAGGACGTGTGCGGTGCACATATGCGCGGGCACTGACACATTCCTCTGTGAAATTGTGTAATGTCGTTCTCGCCATAAATATGACCTTAGCTGTCGAAATGCCGTTAAACATCTATTACTCACTCACTCACTCCCACTGACCACAAGGTCAATACAAGTCATTATGTAAAGTTCTACCATAGCTGTGTGGAGCTGGGCAGGTTGATCACATTGAACCCTATGTTAACCAGAAAGAGGCACTGGGCAGGTGATCAACCGGATAACTGCCCAGTTCCAGGCCTACTTTCAAAGTCTAGCCTCCCTGTTAAGTGTATAAATGAATCTCATCTTATATCTAATTCTAAAAGAAGGGCCCACTGTAAAGAATGATCAAGTTATATAATACTATGAGGGGTGCTATCCATTCCTTCCTATTAACCAGTGTTAACAGGGAATGGAACATAATAGCCTAGCCCTAGTATACTACTACTAGTAGTAGTACTACTACATGCAGGAGTGCAGGTAAACAGTACTACTACATGCAGGAGTGCAGGTAAACAACTCCATACTCAGTATTGGGTCACTAGCTTGTCATACTACCTGACCCTTGTGATTTTGTAAGGTTTTACAGGACTGGCATTAGAGTTGTTTTTTTAACAAAGTGGGGGGGGGGGGGGTTAATCTTGGAAGGTTATGGTAGAACACTGATCACTCCCTGTGTGTCAGGGTTGGGCTGGGGATCCCCTGATACTTTGATATTCAGAGAGACAACATCTTATGTGCAGAACACAAGTCAATTGTACATATGCTGACAACAGAGACAAAAACTTTTATGCACACCAAAACCCTTAGTACTTTGTTACAAGAACTTATGTCGACCGCACAGAAAACGACCTTTACGTGTACAGATAGATCAATGATCAGACCAGTGTGGTACTGACTTCACAAACAACATTAATCAACATCCGAGGCTCCACTTGTACAGTCAACTCTCTACTTATGGTCACCTCTCTAATGTGCAGTGGCGGATCCAGGATTTGGAAAAGGAGCGGGCGCGGCCCAAAATGAGGGGGCACACCCTCTATTCTAATTTTTGGGTCCAAAATATATAAACTCTTAGGTACTGGGAAAGGGGGGCACGTCCCCGTGGCCCCCCTCCCTCTAAATCCGCCACTGATGTGGTCACCTCGCCAATGTGGTCACTTTTGGAAAGAACGGAATTATTTCCCTCTTTGTTCTAATGTAAGGAACTCTCTATAATGTGGTCACCTCTCTAGTGTGGTCACCTCTCCTTGTGGTCAGCAATTTTCAGTTAGGGATGTCTCTGTGTGAGTGAGTAATGGTTGATTAAGGTAGCTGCCGGGGATTGTTAATTCATTATTTTGACACCAGGGGTCTCTGGGTTACATTGATATTATTTTGCACATTATATAAAGTACAACTCATTTTGGGACCCTGGTGAGAATATAGAGAAATGCTTTTAGTCTATCCCAACCAGCCACCTTAACACCATTTCAACAGCTAGGGTGTACAGCCAATATCTGTGCAAAAGGCCACAATCTGTAGTATTAATTAAAGTTAGGGCTGACCATCCATCACTGTGTCAATCAGCTGATATCAATATTAAAATTACATTACCCCTTACTTTGAATATATCAACATTATCTATGTCAGTCAACATGTCAGTTGATCCACAAGTTTCTACACATAGCCTTCATGTACACAGATAGTGGTTGGATGGGTACTACAGATACTGTTCATTTTTACACAGATGGTGGTTGGATGGTCAGCCTCTAAGTGTAGTACTTCAGATTACACGTTTACACAGATAGACTAGTGGTTGTACACCATGTCTGGAGGACCACAGGACTTCTCTACACGCTCCCCAGCCCCTTTGAAGTATAGTGAGAGGTGTAGTGCGGCATAGAGGACCACAGGACTTCTCTACACGCTCCCCAGCCCCTTTGAAGTATAGTGAGAGATGTAGTGCGGCATAGAGGACCACAGGACTTCTCTACACGCTCCCTAGCCCCTTTGAAGTATAGTGAGAGATGTAGTACGGCATAGAGGGGCACAGGACTTCTCTACACGCTCCCTAGCCCCTTTGAAGTATAGTGAAAGATGTAGTACGGCAATGAGGGCCAAAGGACTTCTCTACACGCTCCCCAGCCCCTTTGAAGTATAGTGAGAGATGTAGTACGGCATAGAGGGGCACAGGACTTCTCTACACGCTTCCTAGCCCCTTTGAAGTATAGTGAGAGATGTAGTACGGCATAGAGGGCCAAAGGACTTCTCTACACGCTTCCCATCACCATTGAAGTATAGTGGGAGGTGTAGTGCGGCATAGAGGGCCACAGGACTTCTCTACACGCTTCACATCACCTTTGAAGTATAGTGAGAGATGTAGTGCGACCTGAAGGGCCACATGGCATCTCTACACACTTCTCTCTAATATGGTCACCTTGCCAGTGTGGTCACTTTTGGAAAGAACGAATGGTGACCACATTAGAGAAAGCTGCTTGCCTATCGAAGGATAACAAGTGTTCTTTTATTTGCCTAGCCTGAAGGGCAGGGCCAAAGAAACTAGCACTTGGTTCACTGAGAAGGAATCCGATGGCAAACAACAAGCATGTAGGCCCGTGCATATGTCCCATGGGATATAAACACCAGCTTCACACATTCTCACTGCAGGCCGCAAGAAACCCTAAAGTTTGTCACTGTTTTTGAATCTAGTGCATTTATGCCCACTATTTATATAATAGTATGGTAGGAGATCCAACCTTTGTGGACATCCAATGAAGCCATTAGCTGCTCCTCCATGCCTTCATCATGAAGGCCCCACTCCACTGGGGGAGTACTAAAAGCCCGGGGGGGGGGGGGCACTGACTCTATGTGGGTCACCCACAACTGCCGCCCTACCGCCCTATCTCGGAGTTATCTTAAAATCTGACCGCCCTACTTGAGAGGGTGAGGTGGACTTTGACCGCCCCCCTTTTTCAGCAGTCCCAAATAGTGCCTGAACCACCCCTCTCCAAGCCTCCATCCTCCACTTAACTGTCTATTGTACTCATACAATTATAGGAATCAGATATTTTTTATAGACCAGCAATGTTTTTGAGCACATTTTATGCCCTCAAATGAAAGGTGCATAAACAATACACTCTGATGGAATTCCACTGCACTGCTGTTGGGGATCTCATGGGAATCCACTGCCCTACCTTTTTGGGATCTAGTGGAAATCCACCACCACCGCCCCCGAGAGTCGGGCTGCAGTCTGTATCCAATTCAAGGGCAAGTGCCCCCCCCGGAACCAAAAGAAACACAATTTCACCAGGTCTATAGTGCAATATACATTTATATGAATTGTTAGCGAATTCGTGTGGTAAAGATTCAAAAGAATGCATTGGAAAATGCAACTGAGACATTGAATCAAAGCCAACAAACTTCTAGAATAAAGGAAAGTAGCCAGTCGCCAACGCTTGCTACATAATACAGTAGGTGTCAAAGTAGAAGTTAATGTCATGAATAAATGTTAGCTGTGCTCCGTGATTACATGTATAGACTGTATGACAGCAGGTCATGAATGAGCACCTCTCACAGACCTAATGTTAACCCCCTCCCAACCCTGGCACCCATTCCCTCACACAATGATTCATGGACCTCCATTCTCACGTAGCCTCCTGGCGAAGAAATATAGACTCGCTGACATGCCCGACTTCACAAGAGGGACGACTATCGGTTCCGACACCACCGGAACGGGAAACAGCGCCGATTGCTCCGTTGGCCGCCAGAGGGCGGGTCGGCGCTTCTGCACCAGGGGGCAGCACGGGGTTGGCGCCATCGTTGTGGGGGTCATTCATCCATCCAGAATGCCAACACCTCCCCGCCCACCCTCCAGTCCAGCACTCACCTCTACACTATGTCTGCTGGAGGCTGGTACATGTCTTTATTCCTTTTGCCATAACTATGTACACGTGCAGGAGGTAGAAGATGCATATATATCTGAGAAAAACAATTAGTATGGGAATATATTGATCATAAAGGGAGTGACTACACAGATAGGCCTATGGTTATTTGGGTGGTGCGCCCAAACACTTGCGGATGTAAGAAGAGAAATTGGAGATAAAGAGGGATGTCGACATCACTTTCAACATTTTTGCTCAATGACGTTTAAATCAAATCTTCATTACAAAACTGAAATATTCCTCGGAAATGTGGAGCGTTGCTCTAAACAAGTCAGCGCCATTGTCTACCCTGAAGTCTGACAAAGAATCAGAAAGGAAATCCCTTATCTTTGATCTCCCTCTTAAAGATTCTTAGCATCACATTTCAAAAGACAGCCTTATTTAATCAGGCTCTTGAATAAAGTTTTCTAACTTTTGAATAACTCGTGACATTTCATCTATAAATGAGCATTAAATCAAAAGAGAAGCTCATTCTAATGATTGCCTTTTGTATTCCATCCTGTTCATATTACAGTGGGGGGATCCAGGATTTGGGAACAGAGGGGACGCCCCCGTGGGGGGGGGGGGGAGCAGTGACTCTATGAAAGTAGGTCCCAACTGCGAAACTACAGTACCCCCCTTTTTGGCCATTTCACAGCCCCTTAAAATGAAGCTCAAATTTTACAGCCCCCCTTTTTTGAAGAATTTTGACAACAGCCCTCCTTTTCAGAGCCCTCTTCATGTAAAATATGGTACCTTTACAATAATATTCAAGAATTTCACAGCTGTGGAGTGAATACATGGAATATTCAAGTCACTTCCTTTTCATACAAGGTAAAGCACTTATTAACAGCCCCCTTATATTAAATGCAATTCAATCAACAGCCCCCCTTTTTTCCCTCGCTATGCATCGACAGCCACCACTCCGTGGGGTCGGGACCACAGTTGGTACCCAAACTTGACGATGTATGAATCTATTGGAAGTGTGGACTCCATGTATGGAAGGACTCTGTGAGTTCGCCAACTTTTACCAGTATGAAGTGTGGAGACCAGCTCCGATCGGCCTGGAGGGAGAGAGCATCCATTACCCTGGCTGATTGATCCGTTGTTAATGGTAAGGTGGGACACCAGCACCCTCCTCCGTGGAATAGGCTGGTTGGAGGTCGAGATATGGACACATTTATCAGTCATAACTCCATCCCAAGGTAATACTCTGCTCTGGTCTGCATAAAGATGGTGGTTTGTTCCAAATCGCTGTTATATTCCACTACTGGCTGTGCAGCTCTAATGAAGGCAAATGACAGTCACTCTAAGAAACAACTGTTGAATCTAGGCATCCTAATGGAACTGAGCAGTGAACCATCATAATTATAATGCAGGGCAGAGTCTAGTTTCTACAATGAAGCCCCAGATGGCAGTACAGTAAAGCATTGTGGTATAAGGAATCTCTTTGAAAATAACGGTAAAATCCTTGTCCCAAAATTATGTCGGAGATCCGTCATCATTTTGACATTTCTTTTTACGTTGCTTCTTAGCCATTTACCTTATCTCATTTTTAAGAGTTACTCGCATGTGATAAATTCAGAGCATTATGTCGACTAAAGGGCTCATTACCCCAGATCAGTAAGGGAGTGGTCATTTATTATCAACAGGGGGGGGTGGGTTTGAGGGGGGGGCGTAAAAAAATTCTGACCCCTCTCGAGGGGGGGCTAAAAATATTTTGACCCCTCTTGAGGGGGGGCTAAAAAGATTTACCCTCTTTTTAGCAAAAAAGCCAGCGCGCTACTATAGATCAAAGAGGGGGTGCGAAAACTCTGCGCGCCTCCGGCGTGGGGGGGGCGCAAAAATTTTTTACTGCCGTTGAGGGGGGCGTAAAAAATTTTCGCATGTCTGCGCGAAAACCCACCACCCCCCCTTGTTGATAAATAATGACCACCCTAAATGGGATGTACTATAAAACTTGATGTACCCCGCTTTACTTGCAGGTTGAGTAACATTTAAATGACATTTACAATTCGAGACAGTTGATTTGGTAAGGACACGGACCTGAAAGACAAGGACAAAGAATTTGCTGAGGGCTGCATTCGGTTGGCTTTAAATCATTGTGTAATTAGATGAAATATAACCAGCAGATGCATTTGATTGCATTGCTTCCATGCAAGACTATAGTGGATACATAGACTTGATATCCCACGTATTAATACGAGGTATAATATCTGAGTTGACACTAATATTAAGATCATTCATTTGATCCAGTCGTTTAAGTTCCCCAGAGGCATATTGGATTTCATCAAATAGGCAATAAAATTCTCAATAACCCCTAAAGGGGCTTAGTATCCATGTTTATTTAGTCGTTATGATGGACCATTGGTCCATATCAGAGTTGGTGAGTAAAATCTGCAGCACCTCATTGGAGTATCATATCGACCTTCTGGAAGTGTATCCACCTCTCCCAGGGCCGATTGCACTTTATCGACATTAAAAGACAGCAAACTCTTATTAAGCCACTGCCATGCACTGTTATCAAATCCTGATGATGTGGATTATAATAACACTGAGATAGCGTGTTTTCATCCTGTTATCTCAAAGATAGGACTTTAAAATTGAGAATAAACAATTAACATGGATTGCTGATAATGTAGAAACGAAAGCAAAGCGAATGGCCCTCATATCTCATAACTATTGAGCAGTAGGGCTGCTCTGATTCATGTGTTTTGTCTTGCATCATTTTGGATCCCCCTCTGGTTGACAATACCTGACCCGGAAGCACTTATCCTGATTGATCTGGGTCATCGCATGGTACCCTGGGACCCATCTCCTACAGAATGCAATGACTCAGCATTTTTTGTAGGAGAGGATGTTCATGTTCTGCGCATGTTCCCTAAAGGCTTGGCCACCTTCTGATAACGCCGCTGTCATGCATTATGTGGTCCCCTTTCTATTTCTGAGTGCATTGCCAAAACTAGAGAACTAGAGGAGGGTAATGTTCCACTAGTTCTCAGCATTTCTTTCACAATCAGAAATTATATTGTTTCGATCAATTGCATAACACTTCAATGTACTACATGTGTACATGTATCAATCAGGTTATGAATACTTCTGTTATGAATGCACATCTATGAAACTTTGAAAGCGCTTCTGAATATTACATTTCGAACGATATCGTGATCTACACATTGATTATTTGATATGCTAGTCTAGGCATCCTAATGAAACTGAGCAGTGAAACATGATAATTATGATGCAAGCAGAGTGTAGTTTCTACAATGAAGCCCCAGATGGCAGTACAGTAAAGCACTGTGGTATAAGGAATCTCTTTGAAAATAACGGTAAAATCCTTGTCCCAAAATTATGTCGGAGATCCGTCATCATTTTGACATTTCTTTTTACGTTGCTTCTTAGCCATTTACCTTATCTCATTTTTAAGAGTTACTCGCATGCGATAAATTCAGAGCATTATGTCGACTAAAGGGCTCATTACCCCAGGTCAGTAAATGGGATGTACTATAAAACGTGATGTGCCCCGCTTTACTTGCAGGTTGAGTAACATTTAAATGACATTTACAATTCGAGACAGTTGATTTGGTAAGGACACAGACCTGAAAGACAAGGACAAAGAATTTGCTGAGGGCTGTATTCGGTTGGCTTTAAATCATTGTGTAATTAGATGAAATATAACCAGCAGATGCATTTGATTGCATTGGTTCCATGCAAGACTATAGTGGATACATAGACTTGATATTCCACGTATTAGAACGAGGTATAATATCTGAGTTGACACTAATATTAAGATCATTCATCGTTTAAGTTCCCCAGAGGCATATTGGATTTCATCAAAAAGGCAATAAAATTCTCAATAACCCCTAAAGGGCCCCGGTATCCATGTTTATATAGTAGTTATGATGGACCATTGGTCCATATCAGAGTTGGCGAGTATAATCTGCAGCCCCTCATTGGAGTATCATATATCGACCTTCTGGAAGTGTATCAACCTCTCCCAGGGCCGATTGCACTTTATCGACATTAAAAGACAGCAAACTCTTATTAAGCCACTGCCATGCACTGTTATCAAATCCTGATGATGTGGATTATAATAACACTGAGATAGCGTGTTTTCATCCTGTTATCTCAAAGATAGGACTTTAAAATTGAGAATAAACAATTAACATGGATTGCTGATAATGTAGAAACGAAAGCAAAGCGAATGGCCCTCATATCTCATAACTATTGAGCAGTAGGGCTGCTCTGATTCATGTGTTTTGTCTTGCATCATTTTGGATCCCCCTCTGGTTGACAATACCTGACCCGGAAGCACTTATCCTGATTGATCTGGGTCATCGCATGGTACCCTGGGACCCATCTCCTACAGAATGCAATGACTCAGCATTTTTTGTAGGAGAGGATGTTCATGTTCTGCGCATGTTCCCTAAAGGCTTGGCCACCTTCTGATAACGCCGCTGTCATGCATTATGTGGTCCCCTTTCTATTTCTGAGTGCATTGCCAAAACTAGAGAACTAGAGGAGGGTAATGTTCCACTAGTTCTCAGCATTTCTTTCACAATCAGAAATTATATTGTTTCGATCAATTGCATAACACTTCAATGTACTACATGTGTACATGTATCAATCAGGTTATGAATACTTCTGTTATGAATGCACATCTATGAAACTTTGAAAGCGCTTCTGAATATTACATTTCGAACGATATCGTGATCTACACATTGATTATTTGATATGCTAGTCTAGGCATCCTAATGAAACTGAGCAGTGAAACATGATAATTATGATGCAAGCAGAGTGTAGTTTCTACAATGAAGCCCCAGATGGCAGTACAGTAAAGCACTGTGGTATAAGGAATCTCTTTGAAAATAACGGTAAAATCCTTGTCCCAAAATTATGTCGGAGATCCGTCATCATTTTGACATTTCTTTTTACGTTGCTTCTTAGCCATTTACCTTATCTCATTTTTAAGAGTTACTCGCATGCGATAAATTCAGAGCATTATGTCGACTAAAGGGCTCATTACCCCAGGTCAGTAAATGGGATGTACTATAAAACGTGATGTGCCCCGCTTTACTTGCAGGTTGAGTAACATTTAAATGACATTTACAATTCGAGACAGTTGATTTGGTAAGGACACAGACCTGAAAGACAAGGACAAAGAATTTGCTGAGGGCTGTATTCGGTTGGCTTTAAATCATTGTGTAATTAGATGAAATATAACCAGCAGATGCATTTGATTGCATTGGTTCCATGCAAGACTATAGTGGATACATAGACTTGATATTCCACGTATTAGAACGAGGTATAATATCTGAGTTGACACTAATATTAAGATCATTCATCGTTTAAGTTCCCCAGAGGCATATTGGATTTCATCAAAAAGGCAATAAAATTCTCAATAACCCCTAAAGGGCCCCGGTATCCATGTTTATATAGTAGTTATGATGGACCATTGGTCCATATCAGAGTTGGCGAGTATAATCTGCAGCCCCTCATTGGAGTATCATATATCGACCTTCTGGAAGTGTATCAACCTCTCCCAGGGCCGATTGCACTTTATCGACATTAAAAGACAGCAAACTCTTATTAAGCCACTGCCATGCACTGTTATCAAATCCTGATGATGTGGATTATAATAACACTGAGATAGCGTGTTTTCATCCTGTTATCTCAAAGATAGGACTTTAAAATTGAGAATAAACAATTAACATGGATTGCTGATAATGTAGAAACGAAAGCAAAGCGAATGGCCCTCATATCTCATAACTATTGAGCAGTAGGGCTGCTCTGATTCATGTGTTTTGTCTTGCATCATTTTGGATCCCCCTCTGGTTGACAATACCTGACCCGGAAGCACTTATCCTGATTGATCTGGGTCATCGCATGGTACCCTGGGACCCATCTCCTACAGAATGCAATGACTCAGCATTTTTTGTAGGAGAGGATGTTCATGTTCTGCGCATGTTCCCTAAAGGCTTGGCCACCTTCTGATAACGCCGCTGTCATGCATTATGTGGTCCCCTTTCTATTTCTGAGTGCATTGCCAAAACTAGAGAACTAGAGGAGGGTAATGTTCCACTAGTTCTCAGCATTTCTTTCACAATCAGAAATTATATTGTTTCAATCAATTGCATAACACTTTAATGTACTACATGTGTACATGTATCAATCAGGTTATGAATACTTCTGTTATGAATGCACATCTATGAAACTTTGAAAGCGCTTCTGAATATTACATTTCGAACGATATCGTGATCTACACATTGATTATTTGATATGCATGTACTGTGGCAAGCAATGGGTATTGAAAGCCGACGTTCTGTGTACCATAATTCATTAGGACTATCGTCGTATGACAGATAAGGGGCATATATTATAACCTCAATGAGCCATTCAAATGCCTCACTCCTCCTAGAAATATGTGGAGTTTTCTTGGAACTGTCCGATATGTATGACAACCAAAAGGTCATGCCTTTACTACATGTACATAGGGTAGCCGGAATATTTAGAGTCGTGGGAGACCGTCATTCAGACATCACAGTGCTGTGGTCAGACAAGACACCTCGCCAGCAGAGGGAAAAAGAGAATTGAAGAAACCAAACTTTAAAAATGTGACCACAAAATAGACTGTAGCCGAGGTAGGACCCCGGTAGGACATCCTGTGGGTGTCAGTCCCGAAGAATAAAGAGGGAAATACTAACCAGATTTACATAGAAATGCTTGCAAGGTTGGGATAGGATTTGGAGGTAAAAAGTGGAAGAGGAGGACATCCATGCAGAAGGAGGAGATGCGTGGGAAAGATGAAATGAGAAATTCACTGGCGTGCCTCCATATATAGGGAGAGTTGACTAGGGGGCACTAGGGGTGAACAGTCGGTCAATAAGTGAGGCCGGAGGGGTCGATCCTAAACATAACGAAGGTTAGTACCTCGCAGACTTGTAAGAGGGAGCTGATGACAGCCTGTCGTGGGCATGCGCAATGAGGCCTTCAGAGGCACTGCGCATGCCCAATGGAGCGAATACATGGATAGAGGGTTGGAGGGCTACACCTGGCTTTTACTTTCTACTGATCTTCCCACTGGAGCAAATCAGGCATGTTAAGCATTAGGTGCAGGGTACAAAGTAGGCTGTGTGCCCTGCCCCAGGCTGACCCTGGAGGCTGCAGGTGGTATAACCTGGTCAGCCTCAAGTAATATGTCAAGGCTCTTCTCACCTTGTCTCATCTTACTGAGTTACTCTTCTCGATACATCCTATACATCATTTTGGTCACATCGCTACAAGTTGCTGACCAATTTATGGGATTGCTGCGTGAATCAGTAGTACATATCAATGGTAAAACACTGGGCATCTCTTCCCTGCACCTCATTTAGGAGGTGCTTCTATGAAAAGCTCTAAAGCTATTAAATCAAGATTTTGAGTCAGGGCTCGACGAATTCCTATCACAAAGAAATGTCTGGGCACATCTAAAGTTCCCTTTTTGTGCCCAGTAAGCACAACTGTAAAACTATGCTTAGATATACATTGTATCTAGTAGGGGTGGTGGGTTGGGGGGGGGGTGGTTGCACCTGCTAGACACACTTCACTACTGGGTTTTTCCCCTGTGTCCAGTGGACACACCAGTTCCAACTTGATCTAGGCCGAAATACCTGCCTGCTTACAGGCAGGATCCAACATGTATACAAGTCTATAGTGGCACAAACACATGGCTATTCTGAACTAAGTACTCAATGTCACTTCCTGGAAATTGTCCCTCCTATTTACAAACATGTACTCTTCCTGTACAGCAACTTAAAGTTGTTGAAGCATGAAATCTTTCCAATAAATCAGGTACAGTCATGTCTCTATAAACCGGCCACCTCTGTTTCAGACAAAAATTGGCTGGTTCCTGAATCAGCCGGTTCTCTGAAGCAGTATTACTATAGAATTCAATGGCTGTAATTAAATCTGTTAAGTGGATTATGTGGCTGATAAGTGAATCAACCGACCCATTGAAGACCAATATATTGAGACCTGACTGTATGTTTATGTTCAGAATGTAGTCTCCAACATGGAAGGTCATGCTGTTTACTGAGGAAAGCAGTTTTAAAAACGACCTGGACTCTAAATTGTTGTGTGTATTTCAAATGCTTTGTGCATTGAGAACATTTGGATATGCATTGAGGGAAGTGTTGGTGGAAGCATTTGACCTGACAGTAAGTACTTCTGTGAGAACTGGGCACTCAACCAATCTGGCAGAGTAGATAGACTACCAACAGACACCTTTGGTCTCTGAGGTTTCCTCAGAGTGTCTACGGAGTAACTTGATCCATCAACTTCTGTGAGAGTCAAGTCCGTGGTATGTACACATGTTAAGATGTATTGACTAAATAGAATCCACGTTGACAAAATTATGCACTATATAAATGGTAAATTTGGGCAGGAGGACAATAATTTTACCAAAGTCTTTGTCCTTTAATACGACCCGGGTTACGACCACGCATGTGGTTTTCTTTGTCCGTTTTCAAAAGAGAACAGACTATTTCCTCCCCAGGGCCTATGACATTTAACCGAGTGACAGTTGAACAAGGCCACGCGAAGTAAGTGTCCAAAATCAAAATGGTTTACTAGGCCTTTATGAAGCGATTTGGAAAGTACCAACGTTACCAGCACGATTAGCCCAAGGAAATATCCGGTCCGGAAGTGGCCATTCAGCCCAGGTGCAAGTTGGGAGGAACAGTGAAAGGGCTTCTGGAATTTGATTGGCTGAGAGCAGGTGGTGGGCGGTCTGTTCCGTTTGTGTTTTGTCACGTGCTGCGGGATTGGCTGACGTGTGCGGAAGTACGGAGACGTGTTGAAAAAGTCGTCTGCTGTGAAGCTTGTACCTGGCAATGGTCTGAGAGCATCCCAAGACCACCCAGGGGAGTACCTGTTAGTTCTTCACAATTCTGGTAGCTGTACATTTTGAAGGCAGAGGCGTAGGAAGCAAATCTTTATTGGGGGGGGCCCAGCGGGGTCCCAATTTGAACACCTTGAATTATCGGCTCGAGCACGATGATGCCTATACATACCCATAATAGAATTTAACAGAAAAGTATTTTTGGTGAATTTTAGATCTGATTTGAGGTTCAGGGCTCCATTTTCCCTATCCCTTTAACATATTAATCTAATTTGGGATGGAATGTTTTAGCTGCTTTTCCATTTCATTATGACTACTTGGTAATTTTTTTTGGGGGGGGGCCCAGACATAATCAGGCCCCCCTCCTTTATGATTGGGGGCCCAGGCCACCCTGGCCCTCCTTTTCCTACGCCCCTGGTAGGTCTAACAGTCGAATAGAGTGTGAAATGGAAATCGTCCACTTTGAATGGGCAGAAGGCTAAATGAGATTCAATTAGGCTCACAGAAAACTGCTGGGAAAACTGATTTTTACTCCAGGATCATTTTTCCCAACGTCAAAATCCCAGTTTTCACGTCATTCTTCATCGTCCTCAAGGGATGGAGAGGTTGAAGAGCACATCCTTTACCCGGTTATAAAATGATACTGTCTTCATTCAAAACAACAAACCGTGTCAGAATCAAGTGTCCGGTGTCAGGATTAACAGCAATAGGGATGATTGCCCGATGATTGTCCTGTTGAACAATGCTCTGTTCATGTTCATTCCTTGATCTTCTTGAATTGAGCCTAATGATCACCCATTGTCAAGAGCTTGTGGGACCTTAAACACAAACATAACGTTTGATGCGTCTGGGCCGCCGTATGCTTCACGAGCGTATGAATATTGGGCAGCGTAGGCACAAGTGCATAGCACGCGTGCCTACGCTGCCCAATATTCATACGCGAGTGAAGCATACAACGGAACCAGACAAATCAAAAGTTATGTTTGTGCTTTATTATACCCCCCCCCCACAAAAAAATAAAAATGACGATTTTCTAGCTGCAATTTGTCTGCATAGACTGTTCTCCGGTTGCAAATCTCGGGCCTTATCTCATGGATTCATGGATGGTAGAAAATATAGTTCCCCTCATTATTTAGGTGTCACATAGGGAAATCCCGGGGTCACTCAGTGTATCCTTACTGCAGAAGATCTCCGCACTGAATACTACAATACATGAGTTCTGGGTGGATAAATTAGTTAGCTGTGCCCCAGAGGTATTGAGCAAAAAATCCCAGTATATCTTTAGGGGCAACCTCGATTTAAGACATATAAAAAAAAACCTGCGCATCGATCACGAAAATCTGGAATGCTGGCCATAAATGTACAGACACCTGCATAATTGGCATTTTTTGCAGTGAATAAATTCAGTTCAGACCCAATCCAAACAAGCCCAAAAATGAATGGACATCACTGCAATAATCATGTTTTATTTTATATCATATGAATTTATAATACCTAGATCTACTCAGGACCAGTTATGAATTTTTACTGCTAACTATTTTATCCACCTAGAACTCATGTAGTATTCTTTATGGCCAGCATTCCAGATTTTCGTGATCGATGCGCAGGTTTTATGCAGGTGTCTGTACATTTATGGCCAGCATTCCAGATTTTCGTGATCGATGCGCAGGTTTTTTTTTATATGTCTTAAATCGAGGTTGCCCCTAAAGATATACGTGGGATTTTTTGCTCAATACCTCTGGGGCACAGTTAACTAATTTATCCACCCAGAACTCATGTAGTATTCAGTGCGGAGATCTTCTGCAATAAGGATGCACTGAGTGAACCCGGGATTTCCCTATGTGAGACCTAAATAATGAGGGGAACTATATTTTGTAGTGCTAGCTTATATCAGGAGTAGGGTTGTGTTTTGGCACTACTTTTCCGTATGCCCCATGGTCTTTTCCGTATGCCCCCTCCTCTATCCGTATGCCCCCTGCTCTGCATATTTCGCCCGTATGCCCCCATGGTAGGCGTACGGCGATCCTGTACATTTGCTATACAGTATCGTATGGGGGGTATAATAAAGGAGCTTGTGGTCCGTGGAGGGTTGTAGGTCGGAATGGGGCATTGTGATGATTGTTTAATAGTATCAAGTATGTAAAGGCGGCGTGCAGCTGAAGGTTCTAGAAGGTGCTAGAAGTTTGTAGTCCGTGAGGGGAGGGTTGTAGGTCGGCATGGGGCATTGCGATGATTGTTAGTACATGTTTGTATGTAAGGGTGGCGTGTAGGTGAGTGGAGACGCCAATATAAGGTGCCACTACAGTCTTTCCATCATAGGTAGGGGTAATTAAATAGCTATGTGTATGTGACGCCCACAGAGTACTCACATATAATGGCCCCTGTGCCTTCAATGCAGTAAGCACTCATGCTTTAGTAGACCTTGGAAACATGCTACTGAAATACTGACTCTAGGCAACAGACTCTTCAGACTGGAAATAATCCACCCCCCCCCCCCGTCCTACTCTGTACTTGGTGTTTCCTTGAAGCAGGGATCTGGTGATTTTTGGGCTACATCCATACCTTCTGTAGTAAAAGCCTATGGTCTAAGGAACATTGGTTTAAAAAGCCTATGGTCTAAGGACCATTGGCTTAATAAACCAGATGCCACAATCTAAATTTTGCACAATGGCTATTTTTCTGAAATCATTTGCCAACAATTCACACAGAAGCCACTGATCAACAAACTCCTATTTAGGGCAGAAATCTTTTAACACAAAAGCCACCATCCTCAAACTTGTTCCCGCAAATACTAATACATGTAGAAACCAGTGCCTTTCTGAAATCCTGTCTGCTATAGAAGTCCTCCTTCTAATACATTGTAGTCGCTCCACAGAGGGAACTGGGGTCTGTTACACAACCACGTTAACTTACATTTTTTTTTTGTATAACTACCCCTTGTTTCATAAATCAGTGGCATATTACACTTAGCACGAAAATCCCATCCGTCACTAGTGGCCGACAGTGGACATGGTGTCATATACTCATGAGTGTGTATTGTGCTAACATGCATATGCCAATTTAGTGGGTGAGATACAAACCACAAGGTATATGTAAAGTCAGAAGAAAACTTACTTGTACATTCTATGAATTGCGGTCAAGAAGAGGGCGAAGTGTGAAAATCTTACCTGCAATGTAAAAAGAAAATAACCTTTACCATAGGAAACATTAGTGATACATTCTACATGTACCAAAATAGAGTACCAGCAATGAAATACGACCTTTCCATTAGAAATCTTCCCATTGAAAGATCTCTATTAGAAATCACAATTGTCCATGCATATACATAACATTTCACTGAAAATATACTTATATATGAAGCTGATCACTATTGCTGAGTTAGGGTCATCTTTCCATGACCCGAGGTAATTTTGATCACTTTGATAGTATTTTTCTGCCACCAGGGGCCCCTAGAATATATACAACAATTGGGATATGCAATGCTTACTGTGTGAGTTATATTGATGTTATATCCACAGTCACCTGGATCAACAGTGTTTATAAGATATATGCGATCATCTTAAAGATAACGGGGGACTCTCCACAGATATCATCAACAAGATGAGCAAAAGTGATCATTATATATAGAGTACCCTTTGAGCCTTATATTTTCAGTGTTGGTGAATAATATCTGATAGGTGATATCATCTTTAAAAAGTGTTACACGACGAGATGTTAACTGGGCTGAGAAGACGAAGAGAAACCCAAGAAAGTCACGAAATAGTCTGGCAGCCAGGTAGGTTGACCTTGCAAAAATACCCCCCGAAGAGGTTATGAGTTTGTTTGTTTGTTTGTTTGTTTGTTTAGTTTTACGTCCGGGGGCCATCGAAGAACTCAGACATTGATTCGTGTACAGGAAGTCATGTACTTTCAGAATCTTGACGAGCTGACATTGTTGGGCATTTGGAGAAATCCAAGATGGCTGCCAGGAGGGCCATTGAAGACTGTTTTATGTCATAGTTTTGTCAATATTTATCTGATTTCAATGTGTAATACACATGTACATCAAAATTAGGGTTTTCTGGGATGACAAACTGTTTTAAAGGGTCAGATCAACAATTTGATAGATATCCAAGGAGTTAGACTGTTTCCATAGCAACCAACATGCTACTTCCAACAATAAAACTCGATTTCAAGTCAATTTCTAAAACATAGACACAGACTCATTGACAGACTATGTTCGATATACACATTTATATATGCCTTTAATAATGAAATTTAGGGACTTGTTGACTTTTAATTTTTATTGCTAAGAGGAGGAGGTTGCTTACTAACACCCATAGAATGAGCAAAGACCAACTGCAAAGTTGCATATCATGACAACTTTAAATGCAAAGGACAAGTCTCCATTTCACAAGTCTCTCTATGACATGCATTATTGTCTTCATCAAACATGAATATGACAGTTTATAAGAAAGGCCTTCCATGTGGGTGCAGGTTTCCCATCATTTACAGATAGAGCAAATAGTTATAAGTTAAAGGTGAGTTGAAAATTTACCTGTTTTAAAGTAATTCAAGCTCAGAAATGCTCCCCTAGCTATATACAGAACCAAGACAATGAACACAAATAATAAAGTGGATTAGAACTACAGAAACTTCAATTATAAACTAAAGTTGGAAGACTCAGTAATTAGAACACGAGCTCATGAAAAGGATAGAGAGAATATTTGGAAGAAAATCACTAGCCACATTGATCCAATGGACCCAAAGGGACATCCACCCTCACTCTTCAATGTTGTCACAAGAAAGCTGGCAGATCCAGCTCTAATTGTTAACAATACATGAAAGAGTACAAAGAACAGCTGCTATATGGGTTGTATGACACTGTCATCATCAATAGGTATATTGTTATTGGACTAATAAGTTCTAGCTGCATCAATCTGGATGTAAAAGAACTTCTCTTCTGAGCTTGCCCTGTTCCATTCGCATTGTTTAGTGACTGGACGTGCAGTGATAGGAAAATCCACTTAGAAAAAGATCCTGGTCACAGAAATGTCTTTACATGTCATCATCAAGCCAGAAGTTCTGATAATTGATGGATGTGCACTGCTCTGGGGTGGAATCTACTGGCTATCACAAGAAGCTGATCTCATTGAGTTTGTTGCCTCTCTATGTTACAAGAGTATGAACAAAAGTCATGTCTACCTCATGAGTACAAATGGTTGTACTAGAGCACAGAATACTATGTAGGGGTATGAACAAAACTTTCTCACTGTTGAATCAGCCTTGGCCTCCAGAACTGTGTCTGTCACAGAGAACAAAGTCCAGCTGATTGATTTGATATTCATAAAAACTCCCTAAATAATTAAAAAGGTCTCGGCACAAGCACAAGTTATTAATCATTGGTAAAGAACAATCCCATGTAGAGATCAGCATCTTCCTCTTCCCACTGCATTTGTTAGTGGCAGGAGATATATATGTGCAGTGACACTGATTTCTTTGTACAATTTGACCCATTTCAATAGCAGATCCAGGGGATGACCTGGAAGACATGGTTGTGCCCCACTAGACCCCCTGAAATTGGGCCTTTGTCAATCTCTTAAACTTACCAAGGTTACAAGTTCCTTAGTAGGGGTCACCATTGCTTGATCTGGTCAGAGATCAGCACTGATAACAGCCACCAGGCCAAATAAAAAAAGGTTTGTTTCCAGTAACCCGACCAACCCTAGCAAAACAGGGGCAAACATTTTTTTTGTGTGATTTTGAAGAAATTTTTTTCATATTTTAAAGAAATCTTTCATTACTTTTTCCTGTATCCTTTTTCGTGTTCTTCCCCTTGCTCACAGTTGTCATTTTCCCATCATTATTTCACAATGAAATTAAATAATTTGATACATCCATTGATATGTGCCCTAACATTTCCTATATAAATGTAAAAAAGAAAAAAAACACAAAAAAAAATCCGACCTACCGACCCTAGCTGTTTGAGCTTTGTTACTGGAAACACACTTTTATTTTTCTTGGCCCCATGATGGGTACCAGGAGTTATGTAATGCACCCTAAAGAGTCTACACTGAATGAATAAAACTATATCATGGTATACTCATGGTCAATAAGGTATCTCGCTAGGTTGTTATGGGAGATGTGATCCCAAAACCTGTGCCCTCTACAGAGGAAAACTTTGATTAAAAGATCTTGAAAAGGGCATTATCTCACCAACACTGAGGACCCAAGTGGATATGAATGACCTGGTCTCGAAAGCTACAATTTTGGTACCATAGCAGCTTCTTATGGACAGCACTGTAAGAAATGGAAGCATGTCTGAAGTGAGGTTTAAAGCTTGGCAAAAGAGGACAGGCAGAAGCATGTCTAAAACATTCAGTGTGGCATCTCTTCCTTCAAGCAAGATAGCCTTCAAACTTAATGTAAGACGGGCCTATTATCAGTCGTGTATCTGGCGTACTGCTATGTCTTCGAAACCACCAGAAACCTCCCCTATTACTTGGATGGTGAAACACCCAACAACAGGATCTCTTGTCCCAACAACTTTCACTAAAGACACCACACAGCTCCATATTCCATACTCAAGTTACTCTGTTGTAACTTCTTCCTCTGATTTATTTGGCAAACAACAGACTTTCTTGTAATCAGACAGGAATGCCCTGCACAGTGTTCTGTGAATGCCAGAAAATGGATGCACTGACCTGTGACAATTCACAATCACAATAAATTATTGATGAAAAGGTTGGGGATAGATTCAAAATGGAAGAAGAAAAGATGGATGCTGAGTAAAAAGGATGTGAATATGTTTTTTATTAAGGAAATTAGGGATTACATTAGTTGTTTCTAAGCAATAACTCTTCCTATGTACAAAAAAAAACCCAGATGAAGTCATCATAAAGGTTATGAATCCCTCAGGTTCATGTTGAGGCTGACAAAGTTGCATATAAACAAGGTAATCTCTCACTGTATCTGTTAGAAAATGACAAAATTTCTGTTGGTAACAGCATGTTGGTTGCTATGGAAATAGTCTAACCTCCTGGATATCAATCAAATTGTTCCTATTCGATATTCATGTTTGATGAAGACAATAATGCAGGTTTTAGAAAGACTGGTGAAATGGAGACCAAACATGTCCATTGCATCTAAGGTTGTTGTGATACTAGTATGTAATGTTGCAGTTGGTCTTTGCTCATTTCTATGGGTAATAGTATGTAACCCCCTCCTATTATCAATAAACAAATTAGTCATTGAGTCTCTAACGATCATATTATTAAAGGCTTACATTAATGTGTATATCTAAGGTAGTCTATCAATGACACTGTGTATATCACTATATGTTTCAGAAATTGACTTGAAATTGAGTTTTAGTGTTGGAAATAGCATGTTGGCTGCTATGGAAACATTCTAATTGTTGATTTGACCCCTTAAAACAGTTTGTCATCCTAAAAAAACCTAATTTTGATGTATTACACATGAAAATCAGATAAATATTGGGTAAACTATAATATAAAACAGTTCTCTGTGGCCCTCATGGAAGGCATCTTGGATTTCTCAAAATGCTCAACGATGTCATCAAGATTCCTGTACCCGAATCACTCATAACCTCTTCGGGGGGGGGGGTATTTTTGCAAGGTTACCTGGAATATCAACCCCTCGGCAACCAGACTAAAAGGGGGAAATGGGGGAGGCATCTCACAGCAAGGATTAAATTTGGAGAGTTCAGTCTTGCCTGACCCTCTTTTGAAAAGCAAATAGGATGGAGAGTCAATGGCCGCGTCAATCTGACTCCCCTAAAGTAGGACAGAGTGTCTCGTATAAAAGGCTGTACTCTCCCTTACCAGGGAGTTTATGGGAGTCATCTCGGCGATGTAAATGTAGCTGCATGGTCGAGTCAACGTGATTTTTTTTCTTTGTGAGGGAGCATGGTATACCCCTTGCCTGACTCCTCTGCCAACAGTAGAACCCTCTCACAGGGCCATCACACCCGGCATCACACAGAGGATCCAACAACAGACAAACACCCCTCACCATAACTCACTACCCCACGACCTGCTCACCCTACCCTACACGGCCTGGTGTCCGCCTCCTACCTACAACATGGATCCTCACTTAAGTAACCCTTCCAGGGCCACAGATTATTTAAATACGTATGTCAGAAACTCCTCATGATCATGATGCACTAATATAGGGTATACTCCCCAGCACTGTCATATCGATCCCATAACACCCTATTATATAAAAAGCAAGAACCCATTTGGCTGGCATGAAGCATAAAAGTAAATTTGGTAATCCAGGGCTGCATTTATACACCATGACTACCAATATTCACAGTGATTTCATACACTATGCAGTTCTTAAAGAACAAAACCCCACTTCCTCCCAGTGACTGAACAGGGGACCATCATTTGGTGTGGAAACTAAAGCTGGAAAAGTTCTAAGTGGGATTTTAAGGTTCCTACATACACACGTCCTTTGAGAGAGAGAAAAAAAGATTGTTTATAAAAAGTCGGGTGCACAGAGAAAATAAAGGGAGTCAAAAGGGGAGTCCAGGCTTGCAGTCAGAATAACTCCCTTTTGTGACAAAAGGGACTCACCTGGCTCCCTTAATTAAGGCAGGCACATGCTTTGCAGCCGAAATGACTCCCCTTTACTCCCAAGGTAGTCCAGGTCACCATCGACTCTCTTTCAAACGTGAATCTAGCCAATTGTTGACCCCCTTTTAGGGAGATAGAATCATTCTAAACATATAATTGACCGTGTGATATATATATATATATATATATATATATATATATATATATATATATATATATATATATATATAAAGCCAATTGAGGGTCCTTCTAGCTGTTGGAACCGACTTACAAAGTAGGGCTGGCCTAAGGAACCGACTTACCAATTGTTATAGCTGTAGGAACTGACTTACAAAGTAGGTCTGGCCTTTGGAACTGACTTACAAAGTTTGTTAGGGCGTGAAAGATCTTTAGGAACAGACTTACATAGGAGGTTAGGGCAAAGGAACCGACTTTTGGTTGTCGGAACAGACTTACAAAGGAGCTTAAGGGCTGCGTCCACTGCGACGGATGGACCATCCGTCTCCCTTTATCCGTATTCTTCTCCATAGAAATCAATGATAAATGAAACGGACGAAACCGACGGATGGTCCATCCGTCGGCAGTGGACACACCCCTTTATACTGTCCCTGTGGTTGTAGGAACCGACATACAGAGTCACTTTGGTTATAGGAACAGACTTAGAAAGTCGGTTACACATAACTACAAAGACTAGATATGACCAAATCGCATGAGTGCAGAAGTAAGGTGTAAACTCACAAACAGTCTACCCAATACCTACTGAATTTTAGTGTCTGAATTGCAATTTTCCATAGGACTCAATGTGCTATAGAAATCTAAAAATCGATAGCATTATGGAAATGTACTGAGACCATCTTTGTAGTCAGTAGAGTTGGGAAAAATATTAACAATTTTTGACAGTCATTTAAACAAGGAATCATGTCACACAGATTAACAACTTGAAAAGATGGAAGACAGAGGTCTAAAGTTGATTGTGAAATAATTATTTTGATACCAAAAGGTAAGTAAAGTTGAGAAATTTAACAAATTGCATTGGAAATTGTATTTGCGACCAACCATGGTTTAGGCGCCTCCAATGACCCAGGGATACCTGGGCCAACTAGTAATATCTAGACACAGGGTCCTTAGATCTATATCAAGTGCAATGTGAGTCATTATTAGTTGTACACCTTCACATTGCACGGTGAAAGACATAACAGGGATATTGAACTTCCCTCAGTATACATCCCTTTTTGACTCGCTTTATTCTCTCTCTATTCGATTTTAGTTGTCATGTATACAATGTAAGACAAAATGCTACAGAAGGCTGGACCAATATAATTTAGAAATCAAAAATTAAAACCACAGATTAATTATAATACATATGGATCATGTGAGATTTACAATTGATGGTATGCCACACCCTTAAATTACTCTTCTTCACCCCTTCTCCATTTGATTTTTTCATAGAATGACCGACCCTCTTGTTTTATGCTGGGGTGGTGGTGTACTGGAGGAGACACAAGTGTCCTGGCACCCAGAGCGGTCACGGCGTCTAGTTTTATTATAGGAGGCTGGTGACAGAGCTGACCCTGACAGCTCCACCCAAGACGACCAGCAGACCTACAGATCAGGTGTGAACAGCAGAAACCATGCACCACCCTGTCCACTTATAGGGATGCTGAAACGAGGGATCTGGAGGTTTAACCTTTGTTGTTTTCATAATGCATGAATAAGGCACAAGTTATTTCAGAGTTGCTCAGTTGTCCTATATCGCTGAGCGCTTATGAATGCCTCACTCGCCCTGCATCATTGAAAATTGGTGGAAAGGTGGAAATACATGCCTATGTGTATTTGCCCTGCTCAGCTAGGTAGCAGAGGCGTAGGAAGCAAATCTTTGTTGGGGGTACCCAGCATGGGCCTAACTGCAACCACTGTCGGGTCAAGCGCGATGACGCCTATATATACCTACATAGAATCTGTATAAAAAAAGTAATTTTTGTTGAAATTTAGTTCTGATTTGAGGCTCAGGCTCCCATTTTTTCCGATTCCATTACTATATTAATTTAATTCTAAAATTAATCTAAGCAAAGTTTTAGCTTCTTGTCAAATTTATTATGAATTCTAGGCAAATTTTTTTGGGGGGGTCCAGACATACTCAGGCCCCCCTCCTTCATAATTGAGGGGGCCCAGGGCTCCCTGCCCGCCCCCCCCCTTTTCCTACGCCCCTGGGTAGGTTCGTATATACCGCAAAAAAAGGAGACTTATGTATGGCATGTTTTAGCTTTAATGCATTATCCAGACAAAGCATGGTGCTGCTATATTTAATTTGATTTTAATAGGAAAATGTTGCAAAGAAGTTGAGGTCACTTATGTTTCTGAATCACGGGGAAGGCAAGCGGGTTCAATACGTATCATATGTATCTCCCTTAAGATTTAACCACAAAGCAAAACTAAAGACGTAGGCAAATCAATGTAAATATGAGTAATAATATGTGTTGTACATTTTACATAAAGTCCTTCTGTGTTAGGGCTGAAAAGTGGGTGACATACATTTACAGATACAAAGTGACTGTGGATAACCTGACACCCCAACACTGTCTGCATTACCCCCATGTTGAGAAGGCACAATGTTGATGAATGAAATATGAAATATGTACACGATAAACCTGTCAACGCATCAGTTGACAAAAGCACCTACAAATGTGTAACATGCCCGCTATGATATATAGCGCTCCTCCTACATTACAAGGTCAGGCGTGGGAGGATGGAGACCAGAAGAAGGGACATGTTAAGGGCAAACTGCTTTTGTTCTATACTTTTTTTATGGACGACACATTATGTTCAGCAGGTGGGCTTCGGGTAACAGTTGAGGTTGAATATGGCTATTCTATCTAGCAATGCTTTGACTGACAAAGGGCTTGTACTATTCTTTTTTTTTTCAAAGGAAGAGGGTACACTGCAAAAATGGTGTTAAGATCCTAAACACAATTCTAAACATATTCTTGTCCCGTTTTTCTGATCACTTTATGTTCCTAAACATGTTTAGTCAAACAATGTGTTTAGCTCAAGTGTTTAGAAATCTAGGTGTTCGGGTTTAAAATTTGTGTTTAGGTGTTTATGAAATTTTATGTTTAGGTGTCTAAATGACTGGGGAAATTTACGGGTTGCACACATTTGCAATAAGAAAATCAAGGATTATCTTTTATTTGTTGCATCATTTATCTTGTGGGGGACATCTAGAAGTGTCCAAAGATGTCAGCCCCAGGTATATACATTCACGTATACACCTATGTACATACTGCAATAGTATGAGAGACTTGAGCAAGTACAACAGTTTGGCAAGGAGGACATTGCTTTAGTCTTTACAAAATAACATGAAATAGGTGTCAGTCATGAAACTTATTGATTATTTTATGCCAATGATGGTGGTGTTAGTTGAATTCAGTCATTTCTCTATTACTATTCCTATTATCTTGACATTCTATGAAATGAAACCAAGATTAAAATGGGATTTTGGGACATTTGTCACAACAATTGATTGTGATTGTGTGCTTATAGTCCATTGACAGGTTGTGCTGATACCTGGTGTGTATCTGACTTACAAATGTCTAAATATATTGATGTTTAAATATAAATACCTAGTTTTCAATGTGTTTAAACTCTAAACATATAAACGTGTTTAACAAAAATGCTTATGTATTTAGAATAAAAGTGTTTATTTCCTAAATGTGTAGTTAATGAGACACCTAACTGACTTATGTGATTAGGTTTTAAACATGTTTAGACCTAAACATGTTTAAAATCTAAACACCATTTTTGCAGTGTAGGCATGTGGGGCATTTGAATGCATTTGTATAGCTGGTGAGTGTATGGATTCTGTCTTGATGTACAAGCATTCATTATTGTTGCAATCTGTGCTAATGATGGGTGGGACATCAATATTGTATTTCAGCATAATTTGTATCGCTTGCTCACATAACATGGGATTGCTTTGGAAAGAACTGTGATTAATTGGAAAGTAGCAGCCGAGGACTTTATACACTAGTGGTTTGCCTGTTTTATACCGTAGAATAAACAGGCCTACGAGATGGTGAAATTACTGCTGTGTATCTTGCTAACATGTAATGGGCGTGTTATCTACTAAAGGAATACAATGTGCTTTATGATTGATATAAATGCATAAAGATTTCACTGCACTGAACGGTGGTGAAGTGGGAAACCAGTGCATAAATCCGCCAACCAACACAATACACATGAACATGCACCAGTACATAGAGTCAATACAGTAGTGGTCTGTATAGACGCCAGGACTCGAATAAACACCGGGATACAGGGGCGATAAAATGTTTAAATCGAATCTACACTTTAATCCCAATGTTGGATAAGTGCCGGTGTCGAATAAGAACCGGGGTATAGTGTTGTTGAAATCAATGAACGCCGGCAACGCACATTGGCGCTTGTACAGGCTCATACGGTACCTCAACTCCCGGTTTCATCTACACACGAACCAGCACACCTCCCACCCACCTCACCTCCTCACCCCAAACCAACTCCCACCACCCCGCCGTCTGCAACCCTCCTTTACCGCGACCACAGTGATAAATCGAATTCATAAGTTGTGCGATAAAGCGTCACGGCCGTTTATCATTTGGGTCATGCTAGTCGCCATAGTAACACATCAGCAACGACGCCTGTGCTCCTTTCTGGAGGACTCATAGAATCTCTGTTCCTGCACTCCAAACATACATTCCTCTTGTAGGCGTACACAGTCAATATCAATAATAGCGATCCTATAGATATAATTTTGAATAAGAGATTGTGAAATATTTAATTGGGCAAAATTCTAAGCAATAATAGTATTTTACATTTATGCTGGTCCCCTTGATTTGCATGTACAGCATTGTTGACAGCGGGCGCGGCATAATCCAATGCCGGACCATTAGGACAAGCCTGGTCTCTGTGGCGTCTGGCCGGTCCCATTCCTAGACAACTAGCCCGTCACTTCGATCCGCACCCATCACAATATCAATACTCATTTTCATTTCACACACAACGCAACAACAGTTATTTACATCAGATTTTTCTGCAGGCACATTCTGTCTGTCTATCTGTGTTTGTGTTACTCTATAGTGAGTATACTATGTTATACATCAAATAATATGTATACGTGGCCTATTCCGTGTCAGTTCAACCAACCTTCCCAGATGACCATCTCAGATTTACTTCTAACTCAAATATATGATTCGTCCATATAGTGGGAGGGGGCCGCCCTCGGGAGCAAACCCTTATTTCTGGGCCATTACCAGAAGCCATAAGAAAACCACTATTGTCACAGGTTCAAGTTTAATCAGACATGTACTACTACTTGTAGAGACCAGCAAACAAGCACAGAAACATACCCCTTGTGCTGTGTGTTGGTGCACTAAGGCTCAGAAAACAGGAAAAAAATCAATGGATTCTCAAGAATTTTAAATAATCAAAAATCTGTCAAAATTAGAATTTTATCTCCAGCATCTTTATCTTTAGGAAACATATTTAGGTAGATATGGGGCTTGTATTGATATGATAATTTTACCTCAAAACACCATACAGGTGGTGCTGCTGGTGGCCAAAGTCAGCCAATTTAGTGAAATGACATATACTCAGCAGCCATTAAAGTCATGTGACCCCAAAGTTATTGACCCGCAATATTTCTTCCTGAAAGACCTTATCTTCAGCTTTAATTTGAATGTAGTCACTAAGGTGTTCAGTATTTTGTTATGGGTGAAAAAATTTCCTCAAAGTATGGTATTTTACCTATAATTTTAAGCTTTTTCCTACCATTTTCTATATAAACAACCCAGTTTTGAGTGTTTTAGGTAAGACCAATTGATAACTGTGTCATATCTATTCATATTGTATATAATTGAAATATAGGATAAGCAATGTACATTGCAAAACAATTGAGGAAATATTTGGGGAGAGTACTTCAGATACATGGACCAATCATATATATTAGTTAGAAGAAAATCTGAGATGGTCATCCTGGAAGATTGGTTGAACTGACACGGAATAGGCCGCATTGCCTAAATTGGACCCCCTAAGAACTTTCTCCTGTCCAGTGATTATTTCTATGAATTTGAATGTAAAATTTATACACTTTGTGAGGGTACCTTATAGCTTTCTGGTGATAGCATAAAACTCTAGGAATTTGAATTTCTCCAGTCAGGGTGTGCAATTAAAAATCAAAGCCTAATGGTCCAATTTAGGCACCTGGTTGCCTAATTTGGGCCAGTTGGTATTCTAAATTGGACCAATGTGCATTATTGCTCTCTATTTCCTTATATTTTCATTATATTGAAAAATATATAAAACTAGGGAACTTTTAAATTAATACATGATATCACAGGATTTTGAACAAAAAGATGTTGCCTAGCAACCAGGAGGGTTTAAGTAAGCAGTGACCCAAATAAGATCAAAAGGTCTAAAAACCATTTTTCACAGAGAAAGTGCATAGAATTACAGGAAAAGTACATTTTTGAAAGTTAGTGGCAATTTTAGTGATATTGACTAAAAAATGGCAGCATTGGAGCCTAGTTCCTACTACTGCCACTAGGGGAAACAAGGGTGGTCGAACTTGGGAGCTGGTCCAAATTAGGCAATCTTCCCCTACATGAAAAAAACTGCAATTTCTACCAATCATCTCCAAACTAATATTCAACACTGTTCAAGACATGTCAGCAAGGTATGAGCATGCGGGAAAGTGTTCTTACAAAGGAGATACTTATTACTGCAAAGGATAGATATCCTATGTATACTACAAAATGTATTACAATTTACATTCGGCTTAATAAGTACAATTTGTGTCCTATGAGGTCACGGGTGATTCTACTATACTTTTGTTAATGGGTTTAATTCTCTGCCACTACTCCTATCGAATACAGTACAGGCCTTTCAATCTGAGCCTTTATTGCAGAAGATCTCACTTAATAACTGTGAAAATCTCGAGAGATATTGAATTTGTTGTGCAGTTTACAGTTTATGCTCGACCAAGCTTTGCAATATGGGCGTGATCGGGTAACCGGAAGCACACCTTTGCTTTAGTCTGATGAAAAGTCCTACACACATTCAGAGTAGAGAAAGTTTACATCCACTTTAACCCATCAATTGAATCATAACGTTTTTATGCACAATACTGTAAATCAACATGGGTAGGAAGGTAACCATTGGTGAGTAACTCGCCAGTGACTCACACTGAGCTTATAATAGCTTATTGGTTGATACACTCTTGAAGAGTTACTCACCGGTGCTGCATTGGCCCAGAATAATTACAAATGAAGGATACAAGTAATGTTTTTTTATCCCAATTTTATCAGTTAAGGCCATATTCATGGTGAGACAACTACAGTAGACATCAGAAGAAATGGGAAAAAGAAGGCAATCAGGATAATGGATGGGTTATAGGGCAGCCTTGACTACAAATGAATATGAAGCCCAGAAGCAAGATGTTGTCCTTAAGGGTTGAAGTCAATGTCACCTAGCCGTGACATTGACTTAAACCTAGATAAACAACTTTGTACATGTATATGTCCTGCGATAAACGTCCCCTTGGGGACGGCCCTCACAAAATGCATCATATATCGTCTTTTTAAGGCCAAACGCCCAATCATTCCGTCATAAAGTTGGCTGGTCTGTAAACCAAACTTTTAATAGCTCTAAAATGGTCCCTCACTACAGCAAATTCTAGTCACATCGGGTGTCACTTAAGGAGCTTGAAAGAGCCTGCGGCCAGGGGGACAATGCTGAGACCAAGTAAGGTTGCAATCAAAGGGAGCTGCCCCAAGGACGTGGGAGCTGGCTTTGGCCCAGAGAAAGATGAGATGGGACGTTGATAGTTTGTCCAAGTGATCTATTTCACACCTTTTAACACTACACCTCTGGTGTAAGAAGAGGGGGTGAGAGGAGTGGGTCGGCTGAGGATGATGAGAGGTGTAAGCATGTAAGAAAGAATGTCAGTAGGATAGTAGGTTTAACGTGTACATGTATAGGGTGGATCATTCTAATGGGACTGTTAGATGAAGTAGTACACAGTTATGATGACAGGGGGGCTCCAGTAGAGGTAGGGTAAAATTGTATTTTCATATCGAGGTGGTTCTAAATCCGATGACAGATATGAGGCTAAGGACTTTTTTTTCAAGGCAGAGCCCCCCCCCCCCCCTTTCTTACGCCCCTGATCATTAGTAAACACTACCTGCTATCAGACCGTAACCAAATAGGCCTAAATGTAGTTGGAAAACAGATAAGGGTCCCATAAGGAACCCATCAGAATGGTCCAGCAATCAGAATATTCAAAATTTGCTTCTTATTTCTTGCAGTGGTGAATCTATTATTTCTATCAGTGGCTGGATACAGGTACATTGTAATTTGTTGGGCTGAAGTGTACCTTATGCAATAAGTCATCCAGATACACACCATCTGATCACTATAGACAAAGTTTGACGGTGGTGCAGTTGGTTTATTGAGCCAATTTGGCACAATATCGAAGCAGCTTTGAAGTTTTATGATCCATGGTGACACCCCATAGACCGCTATTGATACCAATGCCTGGGAGAACATTATCATTCCCTTTGAGTATATCGACATGCAACTTATAGCTCACCCACGTGCTTTATGTTTCAAAGAACCGTTGTCAGATACCATAAGTCACACTAAGAGATGTAAATGGAGTATGCAATCTAGGATCTAACAACATAATTATCTCCTACCCAGATAGTCCAGTAGCCAGATGCCCAAATATGGCTCAACCTTGCACTAAGGTACGGCAAAGGTTTTTCGATTGATTTTGGACAATTAGGGTATGGCGATTCAGAATCTGCCTGTTGCCGGCCTGGTAACATTGAGCATTTTTTAGTTATTCATGGTTGCTTAGAAACCACTTAAATCAACAAAATTCAATGAATATTAATACCTTTGCAATCAAAATTATTTGAATTTTTTTTAATCAATCTATATAACATTTTTATGGTCTTTGCTAGCATGATATTCATAATATTAGCATTTCCATGGCAACCAGTGGGGTCTTAGAACCAGTTCAACTTGATCCATAGGCTTATTGAAGACTGATGAAATGCTACTATATATTTGTGTCTCAAAATTGATAATAAGGAAGACAAGGTGATTGACATCATTAAGGTACATTAGACTGTTATTGACAATGCCTTTAGCAGAGACTCTTGGAATATTTTAGGAATGTAGAATGTTGCTAGGGAACCAACACTATTTTTGTTCTACCTGACAATTTCAACAGAAATGAAGGCTTTGTGATACATATTACATGATAGAATGAAAGAAAGTGTAGAAATACTCACTCGAAGATTTGAAAGGTTGCTGCTAAATTGTGCTTGCTAAGCAAAAACATGCTGTTGCTAAGCAAAATCATGTTGTTGCTAAGCAAAAACATGCTGTTGCTAAGCAGAAAAATGAAAAATCCCTTGTTACTAGGAAACATGAGGGTCTTAGCAACAAGCCGTCAGCATAAATAGAATGTCTGACCTGGATTTAGGGGGGGTAGGAATGATTACCTGCTTTATTTGTGCATGTTTTATCCCCTTTGTCATGCTATTTTGTTGATTTAAGTGATTGCTAAGCAACCGTGAATAACAAAAAATGCTGAACGTTACCAGGCTGGCAAAAGGCAGATTCTGAATCACCATACCCTAATTGTCTGAAATCAATCAAAAAACCTTTGCCGTACCTTAGTGCAAGGTATACCCCCTTGGCTACCTGACTAAGAGCAGACTATAGATGAGAGGTTGTCTACGAAATAAGCCCCCATAGAGTCTCTGTATAAGTGGGGTTTATTCAGCTTAAAAGGGGCCAATGAAAACAACAGATTGACACTAAACATAGAAGGCAAAGAGAATGGCTGTACTATTTGTGTCTTATCAAGGATTCACCCCATCAGTTCTATCTATTTAGTGAAACAATAAATGTAACTGATAGGACAAAGGTGAACTGAGGGGTAGGCCTAGATCTGTCTAGGGGGAACTCTCTTTATAGTGAAGCCCTACACTATATCTAAGAACTGGCATCTCCATCAGAAGCTTATTTCAAAAGATACGACAAGCTCCCCCTAAAATCGGAATAAAGAGTCGCCATGGTGCCAACACTGTACAATAGGGGTTGCACTGCTACCATAGGTCTAGAAAATCCTAAATGGTGACCATGTGGGGGGGGGTGTACTGCTCGATGGTCAAATGAACACAGAGCTTATAATGGTATCTTAATCTGTCTTCTTCTTTTTTGCTTCAAATATTACGCAGCTATTGGCATGATTCCCTGCACTAGTGTAGGACAGGGGACATGATAGATGTTCCCTTGATCATCTTTACTGACTTTCCTTTCTGTGTATCTAAATAAATATGTATCAGTTTATGTTAAGAGAAATGATACCTTAACTAGCACATGAGTGGGGGTAAGTAGGGTGATATGGATTAAAACAGGTTTCAGGAAATCAGCTCAAATAATCTATAATGTTAATAGTGCATGAATTGCGATTGGGAAAAGTGAAAAGAAGTTTCCATCGTCCTAGTGCCCCCCTAATACCACCATAAATTCATACACAAATCTCAAATTTGAAACATACTAATAATCCTGCTGTCTGGTGTAGGTATCACAATAGGAGGAATGTGAGCACCTGTGGGGAAACGTACAGGTGTGGCAGTGTCAAGTGGAGATTAATCTCTAGTCTAGATCTGCCTTAGATAAAGCTGACACCGTTGACACTTAGGAAGGGTGGCTGGAATGTTTTTAATCGTCCTTGGCTGCGTCCCAAATACTTAAGCGATAATCTTCCACAAAATGTTGTCTGCTGATGCAGACATGTGGATTTGTAGGTGTGGTAAGTGCGGGTTAAGGACCTCGGAGTCAGCAAACTTTTAACCATTTAAAGGCTACATTGTGCCTCCAGGTTTATGTTCCTTGGTCATTATGATGCATTATTGTCCCATGTCGACCCACTGGAACTGTGCAGGGATGTCGTGATGGATATATTCCGTGTAGCCATAGCAAGTCAGGCCTACTCAAAAAGCTGCATTAAGTTTAAACATCATGATGACCAATGTGTATCCTGTTTTAATGCAGTAAGTGCACATTAAAGGGGTTATGGACAGCAAAGGGCTTTCGTATTAGCATAGTGTGTAAAAGACCTCTAGTTTCCATGGTATCAGTAAGATGCACACTTAAAGGCAGCTTGTGAATGTACTTTAATAACATTACGCCAAAAGAAACTGTTTGTTTCAGGTAACCAGATCCTATCTTGCCAGACCCTACAATTTTTTCTTCAAATTTAAAGAATTTACACATTTTTGATCATTTCTTTTGTGTTTGCGGTGGCTTGTACACCCCCGCCCATTGTTGACTCATCTCGTCTCTTTAAAGCAGTAAAAACATTTTTAAAATGTCTGACTTACCATATAAAATCAACCTAACCCTATTGGCTTGATACTCCCCTGACTGGTCACCAGTGCAGCGTTCGTGAGTTACTCGCTGGTACTGTATTGGTGCGTCATGGTGGCAAACCATCAGGAACCCCCCAGACATGATCCAAGCAAACTTTAGAGGGTAAACAGTAATAAATGTCCTCAATTTGTCTGTCTGTATAAAAAGAACATTAAGTCTACCTCATGGCGAGGCTATAAGAGGCTATGATGGATTAATATGGTGTCCGAGTTGGATGACAAGTGAAATATTGCATAAACAGCTCTGTGTTCTATAGCCATGAAAGGAGGACTAGCTTCCATTCCCACAGTGGCATGGTTGTAGTGCGTTAATCAATGACAATACTGGAGACTAGAGGACGTAGCCCTCGGTGAAATATTACTCTTTTATCTCAGCCTAGACAGTGCATACAATAGCTCTCAATGTTGACGATTTATTTTACCCATGCAACCATTGATTTCACGGGCCCCATGTAACAATATACAAAAAAGACCAAAACAGATAGAATGTGAATATTCATATATGACGTCACTAGTTAGTGTAGCGGGCCCCTTCGTAACATTTTCACTGCTGTAAATGTATCTGTTTAGATCGCCCTTATCCCCTTCTCCATTACTAAAGTCATGCCCATTACTAGAGATCCTGTACGTTTTCTCACACATTAGTACTGGATTATCCTATTACCAATACACACACTGTATCTAGATCTTTCCCTGTACATGTTGTACGTGTATGCAACCACAGACGATTTTATGAGACGTACCCTCGACCTTACTTCTTTTTTTTTCTTTTTTTTTTTTTGATAATCAACAGTGCAGGTGGTCTTCCTATCCAAAAGTTCTGTGTACGCTACATTCAAGTAGTCAATAACAATGGCATATAACAAGTATGAGATTTAGATATATACAATGAGAGATGAGGCATAAGCCACTAGTAGTAGACATGAAATGACACTGTGAGTCATGGTGTAGGCACACCATATATAACCTAGAGATTTATAACATAATGAATACTAGGAAATGCAGAAAGATAGGCTGAAGGCAGCAGCCAAGGGAGAGCAGGTACAATCATGCTGTCATATATAAGAAATATAGACCATGGACATAGCATAAGGCCAAAAAAAAGTGTGTTTCCAGTAACCCGACCGACCCTAGCAAAACAGGGGCAAAAAAAACTTTTTTTGGGTGATTTTGAAGAATTTTGTCTCATTTTTTTTTTTTACATTTTAAGAAAATTACATTACTTTTTCAGGATTTTTCCTGTATCCTTTTCGTGTTCTTCCCCTCTCTCTTAGTGGCCATTTTCTCATCATTATTTTACAATGAAATCAAAGAATTTGATACACCCATTGATTTGTGCCCTAACATTTCCTATATAAGTGTAAAAAAGAATTTAAAAAAAAAATCAAAAAAAAAAAATCCTACCTACCGACCCTAGCACATGTTACTGGAAACACAGCTTTATTTTTCTTGGCCTAAACATCAGCAGAGTAGATCAAGGCGGCAAAGATAACTGTGGATCTAATCTGGGTTCAGATTACCCATCAGTAGGGCTCTTCTAGTGCCTTTTATATTTGTACCTAAAAACTTTTTCAGGGCAGACTTAAAAGTAATTATATTGGGTGCAGTTTGCAGGGGGAGTGAATTCCAGAATATTTTTCCTTTACACGAGACTAGCATATGGCTAGTACTAAGAGAATCAGCTAGGTGTCCCATGTAGTTGGGGGCTTAGCCCACCTTCTGCCTCTTTGTATAGTCTAGTTTGAAAGGCTGACAATTAATTACTACCCATAGGAATTATTTATAAATAATTTCTATTCTTACAGGTTTAATCAGGTATGTTTGAATGAGATTAAATTTTTGAAGTACCGTAATCTCCCGCGTAGAAGGCGCGTCTTATACGCGAATCAGATCGTGACTGGGTCTTATACGCGGGAGGGTAATTGCCTTGAGTTGGGGGTGCGCCTTATACCCGGGTTTTTCCAACATCTCATTTGGGAAAATGCGCTGATGACAGCTTGAACTCATATAGCCAGCACCGCGGCAGAGCGGTCGCTGTAGATTTGCTCGCCGTTTTTTTAAACCGACCGTGTGCCGATGACAGCTTGAACTCATATAGCCAGCAATTCGGCAGCCCGGTCGCTGTAGATTTGCTCGGCGGGTTTGACACCGAACGTCACACCGTGTGCCGATGACAGCTTGAACTCATAGCGCCAGCACCGCTGCAGACCGGGAGGTGTCGACGCGCTCGCCGGGGATAAGGCCCACCATGCGCCGATGACAGCTTGAACTCATATAGCCAGCAATTCGGCAGCCCGGTCGCTGTAGATTTGCTCGGCGGGTTTGACGCCGACCGTCACACTGTGTGCCGATGACAGCTTGAACTCATATAGCCAGCACCGCGGCAGACCGGGAGGTGTCGACGGGCGCTCGGCGGGTTTGACGCCGACCGTGTGCCGATGACAGCTTGAACTCATAGCGCCAGCACCGCGGCAGACTGGTCGCTGTAGATTTGCTCGGCGGGCAAAACGCCGACCGTGTGCCGATGACAGCTTGAACTCATATAGCCAGCACCGCGGCAGACCAGTTGCTGTAGAATAGGGGGTGGGGAGGGGGGGTGGGGAGGGGGGGCGCCTTCTACGCGAAACAGCCCCCCTGTGAGTTGGGGGGGGGCGCCTTATACGCGGGTTTTTCCGGAAATCGATCCAGAAGAGGTACGTGCGCCTTCTACGTGAAAAGGCCTTCTCTGAGTTGGGGGGCCCCTTCTACGCGAGCTGCGCCTTCTACGCGGGAGATTACGGTAAGAGAGATATTAATCTGTTTTCTAATGCAAGTAAACCAATCAAGGCATTGTCTCCCTATCAGGATAATCCCCTCCCATCACACCTAAAACAATGGAGAGGTACTTAAGATGATAAAGATAGAGGAATGGTACAGCTTAATATCACCACAATCAGTCTTATCAATAGCCACTGTTCAGAGGTGTGAATAGGGACTGATAAGAAATTTACCCAGAATGCACTGCACTGGAGTCGGGGGGCCTACCCACAATGAATGGCAAGATGGCCTCCATGACCTAATATGCTAATGCCCTATACATTGGACTTCGTTTATGAAGATTAAGCCTGGGTCTACGCATAGTGAACACAGGTAGATGGTTGAAAATCATAGAAGGTTTGCATATGACGAATTTGGAGGTATTCCAGCCCCTACTCTTCGAATTTTAGTTTCTCCCTCTATTTCCTTGGCTCAAAGTGTGAGGCTGGATGAGATCTTCATGTTACATATGGGTTTTGATGGTCCCATATGCATATTTTGGGCTCCAGGGGGGTAAAATGTGCCCAAAATGACCAAAATTGTCTGGGCAAAATTGTGTCTGGGAGAATGACATTTTGAGTTACAAGCCATGTTAAAGGCTTAATTTCTTACAGAAACAATCTTCATACCTCCATGAAAATCTTAGGTCCAGACTATTTTGACCTGTAGATTAAGAAAATCACATTATCATTTATATCAGATGTGTCCTTGCTATTGTAAAAGAAGGATACTTATAAGAATTCTTTTTCTGGGCACATGTCTGGGCGAATGACATGTAAGGCCCCATATGCACACTTTTTATGATTTGTGACCAGATGTTGATTTCTGGTTCTGGGGTTTGCAAGAGGGGGAATAGATTTTGGGCGGTTAGGCCAAATAAAAAAAAAGGCTTGTTTCCAGTAACTCGACCGACTCTAGCAAAACAGGGGCATAAAAACCCGGGGGGCCACTCCCTATATTTTCTATAGTAACCATGTGCGTACAAGGCCCCTGACTTGGTACCCCTTTTAGCGTGGGAAAATGCAACTAAAATATACCCCTTTTGACGGGAATTAGCCTTAGTTCATTAAAAACCACCCTTAGTTCATTATATGTACCCCTTTCAAGACCAAATTGCGAGTGTTTTCTGAAAAAAAGTACCCCTTTCCCATCCGATTTTTGAGAATTTCCTGCAAAAATGTCCCCCTTTCCCACTGAAGTTTCTAGGAAAAAAGTACAGGATTTCAAGAAAGAAATGATGATCCTGTAGTATAGCATTAACTTTGGTTCTAGTTGGAGTATTTTGAAAATTCTTTCACCATTGGAAAGCCCTGAAGAAATGTACCCCTTTTAGCTTGAATTCAGTCCAAAAAGAACCCCTTTTAACGGATCCGGGCGGATCCGTTCTGGGGGCCAAAAAGTACCCCCTTTCCCCCTAGTTTGTGTATGCACATAGTATCCATAATTCTGCGAGTGGCCCCCCGGGCAAAAAAAACACACCTTCTTTTGTGATTTAGAAGAATTTTGTCTCATTTCTTCATATTTTAAAGAAATTTTTCAATACCTTTTGAGGATTTTTCCTCTATTCTTTTTGTGTTCTTCCCCTTTCTCACAATTGTCATTTTCCCATCATTATTTTATAATAAAAACCAAATAATTTGATACACCCATTGATATGTGCCCTAACATTTCCTATATAAATGTAAAAAAAAAAAAAAAAAAAATCTTACCTACCGACCCTAGCTCTTTGAGCTTTGTTACTGGAAACACACATTTTATTTTTCTTGGCCTTATAAAAAAGAGGCAGTAAGCTCAATTTTTCGCATTGTCTGAGAGGGGATTTCACAGCTATATTGGAGCTCTTTGGCGGAAATGCGCAGACAACATTTTATACCTCTGTTTTGATTTCTTTCAATTTTATCATTACAATACTGGCTGGAGGAATCATATAGAAAGCACAATAATCAAATTTAGGTAAAATGGTACTACACAATCTACCCCTAGGTATCATATTGTGTTCATCGTAGCCACGTGGATGTATTAAAACCGTGGTTCTGTCGCTGGTTCCTTGACATCAACAGGTTCTAATAAGGTGCACGCTGGTAACCAACGCGGATGATATCCACTGTGTTAACATTCAGCAGACGACATTCAGACTAATTTAAACGTCGCCTGACGACGGACGTCCCTGGCGTCTGTAACAAAGGCTCTTTCCGTTACCACACCCACAATACTCTCCTAACACATCTCTTCTAACACATTAAGAAATATGCATGTAGGCAAACTGCAGAAAGGAAGCAAACCAAGTCTCTGTTTGGAGATTTTGATGTGGTATCTGCGTTGCTATGTTTAGTATGTATGCAGCAGGTCCGTGGCCACGCCCCACAGGGTTGGCAAAGTTATGAGGAGGGACAACAATTTGAGTAACCGTATACAGGCCTGGAATTTGCCTAAGGTGGTCCGTTAACCCTCTATGAAGAGAGAGCAAGATGCTTCAAGACATGATACCCATTTCTCATTGTGCTTATCATGTGCACCTACACAATGGGTAACAATGATGCACGATACCAACTCTTTGAAGTGTATCAAGCACAGAAGCCCGCATAATCTAATGATACACCACCATCAAGTTACTCATCACCTGGGCTGCAGACACATGCACTATGAGGATTAGTTTGGGGGATTAGTGCATTGAGGTACTCTACCTAACTTAACAAGGGGTTAAAAAGCATTGTGGTACTCTACCTAAATATACCAAAATGGAGGGTTGGTGAAATGCATTGTCCTTTAGCTATGTGCCTAGCCCTATATGATATAATCGAAGGTCTTAGAAATATATACTAAGACGTTATCATGATTCCATATCCATTTATTGCAAATATTTAGACAACAATGATATAGCTTTGATACTTTATGATGACAATAGCTAGGACTTAATGTGACTTTGACCACACTGAATACAACATACAGTGTACACTGTTTATGTGTCCTCATATTACCTTATTGCTTGCTCTGATGTCATATCAGATATACAATTATGTGTATGGAGTTACTCAGTGACCATATAGCCTTAGAGCCCTGAACCTTATACTACAAAGTCATTTGAGTAGAGGACAAATTCATAAGTCACAGGTCCCCCCCCCCCCGACACGGACTTAATATTATACAAATTTAAACTAAATGGGCTGCAATAAATTATTTACTCCCCATAATGACGAACAATCAGATGTGAGATCATCGAGATTACTTTTTCCTCTTCTTTATTTCTAACATTGCTAGGATTTGACTTCGTCCATAGGATGCGTGTACAGGGTCATGGGAAGGGGTCCATCACTAAATTGGGTGACTATCTTCCCTACAGTTTGGCCAGAATCCAGATCACGGGTCCTCCACGAATCGATGTGCACTACATCCCAGCACCTGTCTGCTGTCCGTAATGCCGATTTCAGTTCTTCCACTGTTTCCATGGTCACGTGATGGTGTCTCTTCCCAGCCCAGCTTCCCAGTCTCTCTGACTGAAATTATCATAAATATGGGGGCCTCAATGATGACCATATTATCAGAGACCTTATATACCACTATACTTTAAATCTGATATTGAACCAAACGATTACATAGAATACATGTACAGACGTCATTGATGAAAGTGACTGCAAGTACAATGTAGCCTATAGGTGTAAGGGAGTGCATGGTCATTATTTATCAACGGGCGGGGGGGGGGGGTGGTGGACGCGCGAAAATCTTTTACGCCCCCCCCCCTCAACGGCAGTCAACATTTTTTGCGGCCCCCACGCACAGAAAATTTTTGCGTCTCTCTTTAATCTATAGTAGTATACTGGCTTTTTTTTTGCTAAAAAGAGGGTAAATATTTTTTAGCCCCCCCCCCCCGGTCATATCAAGAGGGGTAAAAATATTGTTAACCCCCCTCAGGAGGGATCTGACGTTTGTACGCCCCCCACCCTGTTGGTAAATAATGACCACTCCCTAACTATGGCCAATCCCCTTCGTTCAGTGGTGCACAAATACATATTCGTGATTTCAATGATATTTCATTGTACCCCAGAACAGTATAGGGTTTGTATAAAGCTATATAAACAGATGTGGGTATGGGTGCATAGAATATCTTTTGTCGGAAATGGAGAAAAGCAGACGACATTTCGTGAGTGCGGTGTATGTGATGCTGGTAACACAGTGGAGTGCATGTCGACATGACTGTTATAAATGTGTTTACATGTGGTTTGATCTCCTCTTCGATATGACCTTTTGACCTTGGGGAGGGGCACAGATGTCACATCAAGGTCGTGTATCACCTATCATGTGACGTCGTAAAACAAACCCAACATTACTATAGTCTCTACCCAAAATCACTGAGTGCTATGGCGCTAGAATAAGCCATTTTTCAAGCAAAACCTGTTCTGCTCGATATTGTTATTATGAAGTGTATCTGAACTCACAATGGCCTTCATCACTTTCCCGATTCTCTGTCGAATTATCTCTCTTAAGCGCTGGTTCCACAGGAGTAAATTGGTCGGATGAGCACTAATCCGACCGATATTTTTCTCTACTTTTGATATATTATAAACGAGTGTTGAAGCAATTTATATTGCAGGTAACTCGGAAAGGTTCATACCAACGAGGGGTGAAGCGATTTGAATTGCACATAACTCTGACAAGTGCTTAAATAATAACTGAGGCCTGAAAAGGAATCATAAAATTACCAAACCTTCACCAAGAGGTTAAATCCCCAACAGCAAAATATCGAAAATTTTGTGATGTCGGGAGTCAGGTGGAAGTGTTGTGACAGTGTCAAACACTTCTCTGCCCCCTATAAAAAAGTTAACAATAAGAGTGATAATGTGCCCATTCATGAAAAACACCTCAGTCCTCCCTGCTAAATAATGAGCCACAGTGGGTGACAGGATGTAGCTGACATCAGCACTGTTCTATAGAGGTGGTGGCTCCTAGTGAGAAATGAGTGAACTAGGCAGACTGAAGGGTTGTAGCTGGCTCATATTTTATCAGGGTAGGACACAGGATGTACTTAACATAGGTGGACCAAGTATCAGAAAATCGCTCCCCTTTCAAAATATCTTATCTATCGCTATATATTCATGTAATATTATGTGTTAGAGTAATGCTATTATACACAGTTATATGCTGCTATATTCAAGTGGAATAAACCAAGAAGAAAACACTATGGTATAGAATATTCATTTCCCATTACCCCCTAGCTGGAAACACCTCAGTTCCCCCTGCTAAATAATGAACAATGAGACCATCACCCTGTTTAAAAACGGCGGGAAACCTGACACCCTAAGCTGACACCTCAATAGAAAAGCATTGAGAGCACAAAGGATGTTGCTCCCATTTTGAGATGACCTACTTTTTTAAAACCTTAATATCAGAAAGATAAGAACCAGATAACAGGTAACAATTACACCTCTATGTTCCTGAATATGTACACTATTTTATGACAGGTTTCATTTTGCTTCATATTTAAGCATTTTCATGTTATTTGAGGTTGAAGGGAACAGTCCCATCTCTGAAACAGGCAATTTAGTTCTTAAAGTGTCACCCTGCCCCCACCTGTCTCTAAAAACTCGGAAAAGTAAACTTTCCGAGTTAATCATCGGATTATGACTATTCCGACCGATTTTATGCCTGTGGAACCAGCGCTTTAAGCGTTGGTTCTACAACCATACAATCGGTCGGAATAGCTCTAATCCGACGATTTATAATATATCAAAAGTATAGAAAAAAATCGGTCGGATTAGTGCTAATCCGACCGATTTATGCCTGTGGAACCAGCGCTTTAGATAGCCTTTACCGGAAGGTTCCACATTTGTGTATCACACATCCCATCCTTTTCTCTATATCCACAAACCGCTGAGTTACCAAAGCGATACGTTATCTCCGTGCACATTAAATGGACGGGGGAGGGATATCATGTTTAGCCAACATTTTCACATGTATTTCGAAGTTGAAAGCAGCCTGACTAGATATCGACTGGATCATCGCAAATGTAGATACTAAAGCTATGGGATTTTTGAAACAGTGGTTGTTTTCCTAGATGATCACAAAGCCATTTGGTGGCATAAGGAGCATCCAGGCATCCAGCTTTAAAAGGCCAATAAAGCGGTAAGTCAATACAGTTATTCAGGTGGGTGAGATGGTGTGGCCACCTCCCAGTGCACATTCAGTATGTAGAGGAGGACGTCACCTGCGTTCTAAAAACATGGGAAAATGGTCCCTTTTCTCACAAAAGCAATGTCCTCTGATATCAGGAAAAGGGGTCTTTTTATTCAACAAACTCCATGTATTTAAAAAAGGGGGGTATTTTTTCCACCAGATGTCCATGTTTTCTTGAAAAAGAAGTATTCATTCATATGGTCTGGAAGATATGAGACTTGGAGGAGGGGATTTTCCCCAGTCAACTTCAACTTTAGAGTACAGGGGTCGCTTTCTTTAAATCTATACATCTATAAATGGTTTGTCTGTCTAGACACTATGGCATCAGCCAAAGTTAAGATTATGCCTCCGTTGATACAAAAAAAAAGTGGAAAAAGGGGTGTTTCTAGAGGAGCAAAAATGCACTTTTTCCATGGAAAAGGGGTGTTTTTTTTGCTTGAAAATCGATGGAATAGGGGTGTTTTTGAAATTGGAGAACGCAGGTGACGTCCCCTTTGCATACAAATTGTGGGGACCGGGGGCCACCTGTTGAGGTTTCCTTTTACCTGGGATAAACTCCATAAGGCCTCCATGGGTACACACTCACCGTCGTCCGAACGACTTCAGGTGAGACACCAGACACCACGTCACGACGGTAAACACACTCCGTCGCCGCCAAACTTGACGGACGACTTCGACCTTCAAGGTCATCACAAGGTCACCTAGGATCAACAGCGAGGAGTGGGTCGTCTTTGATCTAATCACGGGTCAGGACGCAGCGGTCACGTGTCAGCGAGCACAGCCTTGTTGTGACGTTGTCTTCAGCAGACGACATTTTACCGCCTCTTACCGATCGCCTTTTTTCACTCGCGATTCCTGCCATCTTGAGCATTCTCGTATTATATTGAGCATTCATTTGAAGTGGGCATTGGTCAGATTTTTCTATATTTGTAAAGATAGCTCCAAGGACCATGGACTCGGTGGAGGATCCATGGGCATCCATTGTCAAACTATGGGATCATAATGACGTAAGTACTACAGTAGGCACAGGCCTGGAACTGCCAACATCTCATAGCATCAGTCTGTGAATTGGATATTCGGGAAAGATACAAGTATAATAAAACACTACAAAACATGTTTTGTGTGTTTTGATAGCTTAACAAGACCAGTCATAGAGATGCGATTTACAGTCACTTATAATTGCAGGGGTGGACGTCATCAGGCACAAAAATCCCTGAAATGCTCCAAAATAACCTGGTTCTGTATTGAAAAGTATACAGCTTTGGAACTTGAGAATCCCTGAAATCAGGGAATTCCCTGGTGACTTCCATCCCTGTACTTGGGCCTTTTAGAACAACCACGAGACTAAAATGTGCCCAGTCACTTAATGGCGACTGATACAAAGCTAAATAAAGAGTATGGCGCCCAACAGTCAGAAAAATAGGGATGGACTATAGTGAACGAACAGGGAATGACGGAGTTCATACCCCAGAGATGAATCAAAGGCCCAGAATAAAACCTAATGGAGAAAATAAGTTCTGCCTCGTTTATTACCGTGACAATCCTCACTGGACACTTTTCCATCAGGTCATCACTGCACGCTCTAACCCCTCACACTGCACCCCTCACCGGAAGGTCATAACAGGTTCCCTTCCGGTTGAGCATGTGCTGCGTTTGCTCCACGTGTATGAATACAGCCCACCCACGTGAAGCCCCGCCTGCAAGTAGGCCTACCGTAGACCCACGTGTGTTAGAGGAACTATCCAGTTTAAACTTCCACTGTCCTTGACATCACAGTTCAATAAAATTGTACACTTGGGATTGTCATCCCTAACCACTATCTACATGTACAGAGGTCCAGAGCGAACATATCTTCGAAGGCTCTTGATCTTGTCTCACATAAAAGATTACAATTAGCGCTAGTAAAAGGGAGGTGTCCATAAATGATACAAGATTTAATAGTGTATATAGAGTAGATAAAGAGATCTCTGATTTGGCATATTGCCCCTTGTCCACCTACTGTAAACCATCTTACATCTTTAAGGGCCACATGATGCTATCCTCATGTCTCTTGGTCGTCATAATGCACCAATGCTGATATCTTCCAGCTTCATGTGCCTTGGTCGTCAAAATGCACCAATGCAGTGCTGGGGAGTCTACCATATATGATATCTTCCAGCTTCATGTGCCTTGGTCGTCAAAATGCACCAATGCAGTGCTGAGGAGTCTACCATATGATATCTTCCAGCTTCATGTGCCTTGGTCGTCAAAATGCACCAATGCAGTGCTGGGGAGTCTACCATATGATATCTTCCAGCTTCATGTGCCTTGGTCGTCAAAATGCACCAATGCAGTGCTGGGGAGTCTACCATATGATATCTTCCAGCTTCATGTGCCTTGGTCGTCAGAATGCACAAATGCAGTGCTGGGGAGTCTACCATATGATATCTTCCAGCTTCATGTGCCGTGGTCGTCAAAATGCACCAATGCAGTGCATGTATATGAGTAGATGTCCAATGCAGCACTGCACTGCCATCGGGACATCCTACCGATCATAAATGCAGGATTGTATCCCAACCACTTCAGGAGTGTATCAATGGTCTTAACATGTGGTACCACCCTACATACCCAGTGCGGACCGGAAAATACCAGTGTTGGCGACCTTGGATGTAACATTTGAAATACTTAAAATTCCCTGACAGCTTTTTTTTAAAATCGCCATGGCAACCACCACACTGATTTTGAGCAGTGAGACCTGACTAGTGTAGGAATATACTATATGGTCATTTCACCCCCATAACCCTCCACTGTTTTCTTGATATAAAAAATTGACTCTGGACTAAAGAAAAACACTTCCTGATTATTTTGATACCAAATTACCATGGGTTTAAGCCTTTCTCTCCTCACAAATGGTCCGAATTCCTTGAAATAACAAAGTTTCTGAGGAACTATTTGGCCATTCTACCCAGAAGTGGCTAAATTAGGGTGGTACCACCATAAGCCCGATATGATGCATAGATGCATTATACGACCTATAAAGGATTACGAATGGAGATGGGTTGAAACACAGGCAATGCATGCCGAGACACTGGCACCAGGAGGGACAGACAAGGTGGGGTCAGGGTGAGAGGGAGAAGGTACAGGAGAAGGAGGGTGTTGGCCTTCACCCAGCTCCTTCAGTACATCAATCACATGACCTGGTGCCTTAGTCTGGATCTCCTCCAAGTTAACGGCCTTTGAGTGGGCGCCTCTTAGAAAGGTTAATTAGTCTACATCCTTATCAAGGAGCGGGTATTGTTCCTAAAGCTCGTTTCTATTATAGCGAATTGAGTCGTTCTTCCTTGATGTAACACTAGGACATCACAGTGTGGCAGCTTCTGCAATAGTGAGCCTTAGATCTTTCATCTATATAATCATCACATCATGATTAGGTAGATCTCGGATTTCTGTCTGCTTTGCACATATTCCCTGCCAGAACATCAATTATGTAATCACATGGGGTAAGTTGACTAAAGACATATAACATGCTCTGCTACACTGTTATAAAAGAAAACTGAATTTAGTATGGAAACTCCATAAAATTTTACGGTAATTTACTTTAACTGGGAAGATGGTGATATCCCATGAATTGACAGTGTTTCACCGAAAGGTTGTCCACTGACACCTCTTCACAGTGCAACTTTGTAAAATGAGTATAGACCTAGAAATGGGATAAATAGAGATTTAGGCAGTTCAGAATTTAGTCAAATGATGCATAGTGTCTAGTTCTCTCAGCTAGTCCTGGACACTCTAATGTATGAGGGACTGAGTATAAGCACTACTGTGCTCATGTTTTACCTCAGGCCCGTAACTATAGCACTCGGCACGGGGTGGTTCGATTTTATCAGCTTAATGGTGGAACTTAGGGGGAATTTCATTTAAAAAAATACATGGAACAACTTGATTTTTATATTAAAGTATTATCAAAGTGGGCCACATAAGAAAATTTATCTTTCTAAATGTAATATGGTTTTCTACATAAAGACCTTATAATTGTCCGATTTTGAAGCCGTAAAACTGACATGTAGCTCATGATCTCCCCTTTCATGCCAGCTAGGGTGGACCTTTTTCATCGACTAGCTCAATGAGAGAGGTCTATTGGAACAGGAACATATTTATATGCTGGCTACCGTCATGGCCCGTTTAAGCCCCAATGTCTCAAATAAGCGCAGGGAGTATGCGATAAGCACTAGAATTAGTAATCAAATAAGCGCCTGTCTCATATAAGTGCCGGCGGTAAAGTGAATTGAAATCAATGAGTGCCCGGGCACTTATACGGGCCACTATGGTATATATCATATATATGCACAATGCTGTAGTTTTCTTTTAGCCTAAAGTCCTCTTTGAAAAATAAGAAAAAAAAATACCACTTTCCCTGCTACCCACGAATTCAATTATGGCAAACAAGGATCCTTAATCTGGAAGCTTCTGATTGGCAGACCGAATCACGTGACCGCCTGGGGGACACGTGGTCTCATTACCCCAAAACGTCTGGGACATTACAATTCACTCTCCAAGCAGCTTCCACAACAGTAGTCTGGATCCTGTCCTCACCAAAGCTCTGCTGGAGAGTGTGATGTGTGGATTGTGTCTGCAGGGCTGTCCCTAAAGGTTGCAGTACACTAATTGACGGGAGGTGGCAGCAGGAGACACTTTGTAGCTCCGCACTGAAGGGTGTTGTACAATGATTATTGGTCTAAAATCTGACAGTGGGTAGGCAAACCAGGTATCAAATTAATCCTTAGGGTGTATATTAATAGATTTGAGTGTTATTTAGGCTGATATTTGATGGTAAGTTGAGGGGGGTGCACTCTATTTAATTAGAGAATGTATTGAAATCATTCACTGCAAAACCCCCAAATCTGGGTATGTCCGCACTCTAAGGCCTATAGCAAAAAAGTTAATCACATTGTACCACATGCCATGGCCCTAAATTATTGGGAAAAATGTATATCTACAAGAAAATAATAGTGGCTAAGCCCAGATACTTGCACAAGTATTTTATTTTCGCCCAAAAGCTATATAGGCCAACAGTGGAAAAATAATTAGTGTTCTGCAGCCTCTACGGGCTATATAGGGCCTTCTACCAAGTTTGTCTAATCTCGCTAAAATGTGTTTATTTTGCTTAGGGCAAGTCAGTTTGACAATGTTATGGTGAGAAAGGGCAAGGGAATCAATAAAATTAGTGAGAAATCACTGAAAATCGTAGTAGCGGAGTTTGGGCCTTGGAGAGGTTTATGAGAAATATTCTGGTGTCAATCCGCAAGCCTGATACTTCTCTCTTGGGGGTGCCAGGTAACCAAAATCATGGTTTTCAGGGTCAGAATGACCTGAATTTTACATTCTCAGCTGTTTCCATCTATTTCTATCGTCCTCAGTGCTCTATGGGAGGCCTTTTCATGCATCGGGGGAAAACATCATTTTTCTCTCCCCGAGCTATGCAGCCAATGAATGTTTACTGACACTTAATAAAATGTCCTTGTATTCACCATATCTGGTAAATTTTGTTGTCCTTATATGGGGGAGCTTGAATAATGTGTAAATGGGGCCATCTAAGCCATTACACATGGAGTTAAGATGCATTTTGTTGAATTTATTCCTTTATATCATTATATTTCCGAGGGTTTTTCATACATTTTAGCCAGATATTTCTGTGAATTATAGCACCTAGAGAGAGAATAACACTCAGCACGTCACGTGGTGCCCCTTGGCTATCAGCATGTCAAATTTCTTGGCCCTGTGACCATATTTTCTATGTGAAAGCACCATATGTCCATGTCAATGCTAGAAATCGATAAAATCTACAGAGAGCGCACAGACTGATACCCGCTCTGGGAAGTGATTCTCAGAGAGATTTAAGGGGCCTGAGGGGCATAAAAGTAAAAGATTCTGGATAAGACATTACTGGGCCAGTGAATAAAAGCTTTCCAAGCTATTTCATTGACCACCAAGATTCCAACCCAGGCCTTTAGGTTGCAGTACACTAATTGACGGGAGGTGGCAGCAGGAGACACTTTGTAGCTCCGCACTGAAGGGTGTTGTACAATGATTATTGGTCTAAAATCTGACAGTGGGTAGGCAAACCAGGTATCAAATTAATCCTTAGGGTGTATATTAATAGATTTGAGTGTTATTTAGGCTGATATTTGATGGTAAGTTGAGGGGGGTGCACTCTATTTAATTAGAGAATGTATTGAAATCATTCACTGCAAAACCCCCAAATCTGGGTATGTCCGCACTCTAAGGCCTATAGCAAAAAAGTTAATCACATTGTACCACATGCCATGGCCCTAAATTATTGGGAAAAATGTATATCTACAAGAAAATAATAGTGGCTAAGCCCAGATACTTGCACAAGTATTTTATTTTCGCCCAAAAGCTATATAGGCCAACAGTGGAAAAATAATTAGTGTTCTGCAGCCTAAAGGCAATGCTTGGTTGCAGATGATGAGGATAAGATTTTGATTCCTCGAGCGAAACCAAACTAAGTCCTCAAACAGAATACCCAAAAGGCAGAGGGTTGCAATTGGGGTGGATAAAAAGGAGAAAGTGAATTCTTTGGTTAGCCCCAAATACACTGTAATAATCACTGATAACTCCAAAGTAGAATTGCAGATGGGCATTTCATTTCAGGCAGAAGGAGAGGAATATTGTATTGAAGCCTAACATTAAAACTTTGCTAAATGATGTCGAGCCTCAAGATCCTCAGGAGCTATCATAAAGATGGTACATCCTGTCTTGTGGATGGAGGACCTATTAGAATAGGGAATTTATCAGCGTAATTGAACCTGTAAAATCATCCATAAATTATTCATTTGGTCTTTGTAGACCTACAGGGGGGTTCTGTGTAGGAGAAAGATGGCTTCCACCTGTGTGCAGACCTGTGCAGATGGAGACTATTTTGATGCAGTGTACATCCATGAACACCTGACAAGAAGACATTCTATTTTTCTCACTGGGTAGGGCCTTATAACACGAGAACCTTTACTGGTTGACTCTGGCAGTTGACCTTAGTGACCTAATTGCTGAGAGAACTGTGATATAATCAATGGATATGAAATGTCACATGGGTACTAGGTGCTTGTCCTAGAAGACAATTTTTCTCATCATTTTACAAATTATCTTTAATGCCAAAACAAATAGTAATATGGTTTCAGTGCTAAATTTATTGTATTAAAAACATGTAGTACCGTAATACCCCTCAGATGTAGTACAATTCTGTGTGTCCTTCATGGGATTTTTGGTCACCATGATGCACCAATATAGTATTATTGACATCTATATAGGTTAGTGCCACGACATTAAATTAATGCCATTGTAATCCACACCTCATATAAATTGACATAAAATATTTGTCGTGTGTGCGATATTAGCTTCTTACCTGGTAAGAGGTTGGCGGTCAGGTGCCTGCACATAATTACTAGTATGACCACGACTATATTCTCATATGAATAGACTGACAGTTGTACACAACTATTCTCTATACTGACCAAGGCCATTGCGACTTCGACCACTGCTGCAGCATCTTTATCTCCATAAAAGTACCATGTCCACTCGAGTGAACAAGTGCAATAAAGGCTATGCGTAGTGTATACCTGCATGATAGTTTCCTCCTCGTGAGATGAATTTGAGATGTAATACTGGAGTATACATGTGAAACTGCCCTTGTGAGCAATAAATCATCCCATGTCACATCGATTAAAACTGTCCACCCCTTAGAGCATCTGTTAGGCCATGCAGCCATATGGTATGGACTGAAATATCTTTTCTGTGGCGTATATTGTCTCCTAGTTCACATTCTTTTATCTTCAAAATGAGTAAATACGCTGCTGGAAAGTCTACTCAACAGCAATGCATTGGCATGCTAACCCTTCAGGGGTGTATCGACCCAATCTCTCAGGAAGGTTGTCTCCATACTGTACTATTGACCCTGAATTAACAGTAGCAAATCTAGCCACCAAAAGGGAATATGAATGCATTTATAGAACACCTTGAGAAACTAGCGGAAAATGTAAAGAGTGAGATTTTCATAATGGGAGATCTTAATACTGATGTCAGGAAAGTAGACACACCTAAATTTGCAAACGATTGCTAGCACTCTGTAGATTACAGGGGTGGTCTTTGCTGGTTGACAAGATAACCCGGTTAAACAAAAAAGGTGGCACCGCTATTGATAACATAATTACAAACAGTGCACACATCATGGAACAAGGGGTAATCAATAATTTGATCAGTGACCATTTGCTAGTATTCTGTGTGAAGAAGAAACTACCTGACAAATACATGATGAAAAATGTTTCAGGTTGGACATACAGAAAATATGATAAAAATGAACTCCAAGATTGCATGCGAGAGCAAGACTGGGATGCTTTCTACATGCTACCAACAGTTGAACAAAAATGGGACTTTATCCTTAATGCGGTCACAGTGTATCTTGACGAAAAGTGCCCTATTAGGACCTTCACTTTCAAAGACTATCAGAAAGAATGGATGGACAATGAGGTGCTAGAGGTGATGTGTGACAGGGATGACTTAGTTATTGAACATAAAAGGCATCCATCTGACTTATTATGGCAGGAAGTAACAAATGCTAGACAATATGTGGAACATTTGATTATGAAAAAGAAATCCCACATTGTTACAGATAAACTGAAAAACTGTGAAAAGAACCCAAAAGATTTTTGGAAACATCTTAATAGTCTACTTAAAGTCCCAAAAACCTCAGAAACTCCAATGCTATAGTCCCGTTGGAAGCACAAAGTGTGCCAGAGTGTGCTAATGATTTTTTTTTTGCCACCATTGGGGAAGGCAAATCATGTTAAACATGATATGAAGTTGCCAAGTGCAAGAGAGTATACTGTACAAAAGAATGGTTCAGAAATAGCTAAGGTAAATCCAGCTGATGTATTAGGGCATGTAAAAGACATTGATACTAGTGAGCCATCAGGTATACCCACAATTAGTACAAGGGTTTTTAAGGATTGTTTCTTAGTGGTTGTACCATAATTGGTAAATCTATTCCAAACATCTGCAGACCTAGCAAGTTTCCAGTTACAATGGGGAAAGGCGCAGCTCAAGCTACTTCCTAAGTCTGGAGATCTAACATGCATAAAAAAAATGGCGGCCAATAAGCATCTTGCCTCTGGTTGGAAAGATTATGGATAAGATAATGCACAAACATATGATGACTCACATTGATTCAAATAACTTATTGTCAAAGTTCCAGTATGGTTACCTGAAACACAGGGGAATAGGAGAAGCAGTTTTTGATATTGTCTCTAATTTATGTAAGTACCAAGATATGTCACAGCAGCCTGTTTCATAGATATGCACAAGGCATTTGATTCCATAGATCATAACCTACTATTGCAGAAAATTGAAAAGGCTGGTTTTCACCACAGCACATTATCATGGCTACACAGCTATCTCCAAAACCATACCAACGACAATTGACAATAATGCTTCTACTTAGGAAAAACTGACCTTTGGCTTACCTCAAGGGTCAGTATTGGGTCCATTGTTGTTTATTCTTTCTTAATGATATCACAGAGGAAATACATTTCTCAAAGGTCATTATGAATTGTATGCATATGATATTGTACTCTATGCAAATGAAAGAAGAGATAGGATGGCTATCAGAAACCTGAAAGTGTTGATAAGACTCAGTGCATGTGGTTCTCCTCTCCCCAAAGAGCACCAAATTTACAACAGCCATAGCAGGGAGCCTTCGGTCTGGTTAACTACTATAAAGTAAGAACTCCTCCAAAAAAGCTTGTTCTGCCATTCTTGTAACTGTTCAAGCTGCTCCCCATATTTGACTATTGTTGCTTATCATTGACTGTGCTAATGTAGCACATTTTGCAAGGTTACAAATAATACAAAACCAGGGATAAATAATCTGCCTTAAGGTGAAAAAGAGACATGAAACTATCATAGGGCTGCATGCCAGATGTGAAGTACCACTACTGGAGGCACGGAGAAAGGAGCTGCTCACTTCATTAATGTATAGGAAGACTCAGATACAGAAAATAGTCTTAGAGGAATTGTATACTCATACAGACAGGAGGAAGGACAGAATGATTAGATAGTTTTCTTTGAAAGGCGGTATCAGGGGTAGACACTAGCATTTCTGGGCTTTGGCCACCCAGGCCAGCTGTCAAGTAATTAGCAATGTATTTTTAAACGATTTTTAGAAATAATCACTGGCCCGCAGCCAAATCTACTGGCCATTGGCCACCAGGCCAGTGTTAGTGTCTACCCCTGCGGTACAGACTTCAATCATTCAAAAAAAGTCCACTTTATAGAGGTATAAAATTGTGGAACGAATTACCATGTGAGGTCCAGTATATATCAGTGAAGTAAAAATTCAAAAAGGAGATCAAAAAGCGAAATGGTACAGATATGAAAGGTATGAAGGAGAAATATATACAAGAGGTGAGAAGAAGAAGGCAGTAAACTCACTTACGATTAAAGACCTAAGGAGTCTTTGCTCTTCAAAGCTGAATGTTGTAATGTTACTAACTCATGCCCCACACAAAACTGTGATTATTAGTCCAAAAGAGATGAAGAGTGATCCATCAGTACCTCATACATTACCATTTAAAGCAAAACATGTGTTAACCTGTTCATTATCATCAAATGTAAATAATTTCATCCCTGTTCATATTGTTTATAGAAATGTTCTTAAAGTGGCAGGCTGGTAAATTGAAATGACTAAATATATGTGATTAGAATTATATTGTACTAGAGATTTCTTGAAATCATACACAAACACAAGTTTTGTAAACCCATGGAAACACCATTGGATATGCTATATACTGTAAATCCTCGCATATAGGACGCGTCTTATTCACTTAAATAACCCCAGGTGCATCCTATAGGATTGTCAGAAGTTGGGGGTGCATCCTATAAGCGACGTTTTTCTACTATAGTACAGCACTAAACTGACCAAAATGTAACTCCAGATGTGTCTCATAGCATTTCCTAAAACTCAGGGTGCGTCCTATAGGACCTGCCTCGAGACATTGGAGGAGTATTTCGGTGCGTCCTATACACGAGGATTTATGGTAGTAATTTACTGGAATTACCGACATACCAACATGATGCCAATATGCTTTTAGTGAAACTGTTTTTATATCTATTCCAGGAAACAAACATATCCAATCTTGTATATCCTGTCTTCATATTGTAACAGAAAATCGCCATGTGCAGTTACAATAAATGCCTATTTTATAGGACATAAAAAAATATGGTCAGAATGATGCACATGTTATAGGGGCATAGCGCATTATAATTATGCGGTCCCTAAAGGGTTAACAAGACTATACATACTGTCCTTGGCTTGGACAGAGGGAACCATTTGGCGTGAGAGGAAAATGAGGAAAGCAGAGGACCCCACCAACTTACATGGCCGTAAATTTGGGGGCCACATGGAAGGTCAACAGCCATAGCAGGGAGCCTTCCGTCTGGTTTACTACTATAAAGTTAGAACTCCTCCAAAAAAGCTTGTTCTGCCGTTCTTGTAACTGTTCAAGCTGCTCTGGCTAGCAGGAAGTATCATTTCCAGGGTCATATATGATGTTTATCTACTGGGTCCAGACGGAAAATTGTAGTATTGCTTTTGTATGTGATTGAAAGGGAGTTTGTCCGTAATTGTCAGGATTATGTTATAGATGGGATGAGAAGAGCAGGAGGTATTGCTCAAGGAAACTGCAGAGTTCAACAGAATCTGACAACAGGATGTCAAGGATATCACTTTGGGTGATGATAGGTAGTGGGGGGCTATGTGTCAGAGCACTTCTAAATCAATATGAATTTAATTCTAACCATACAAATGTCCTAAAATACCAATGAAAATGTTAACGCTAAAATGGTGCTTGAATCTGGTTTTAAGCCATGGCAGAGGAAATTCAACTGTATACTAAAGCTGTTATGTCTTCCAGGTCAATTAGCCGGCTTTCCAATACAATGTACTTGTCATGAAGTAGGATTAGGCAGAAAAGGAGGATATAGGGCAGTGCCTTATGCTGCATGCCTTTAAAGGGCAGTGCCTGTATGCCATCTGATCAGGATGCAGAGGGGTGGTCCTCATCTTGTTGTTGTTTGGGGGAATGGTTTAGCCCCTTTCTCACGGGGGTTGACAACCACCCAGTGCACTGACAAGGGAGACACATCTGGCATACAAATATACCAAGTGAAACTCCATGTGTGAGAGTCAGACTGATAACATTAATCATGTTGCGGTTTATGTAAGCACACTGCAATTGTTTGAATTAGTTTCCTCGTATTTCAGTCAAGCCTCCAAGTCTAACTTTTTTAGTAAGGGAACGTTCAACAATTACGTTACTGCTTAGGGGGGTGGGGGGGGGGGGGTCTTTGGGTTCCTCGATATGTTCCATACAAAAACAGTGACAAGGGGGTGGGTGGGTCCTGAAAAATGCCTAAATAACAGTGACATAATTGTTGAACGTTCCCTAAGGTTGTTTCTTGACCTATGTTGACGAATGTATCTTTTGTTAAATACAGAAGAAATATATAGCAAGACACAATTGTCTAAAATGTCACTGAATTCCGTCTGCATCTATTACATGTCGCCTAAAGAGATATCCGAGTGTACGATAGTGGTGTTCTTTTTGAATATAACTAACAAAATGCTAAACACGTGATGTGCCAAAAGTTATCAAATTACATTTGTAGAAAATTGCTAACCTTGAAATTTAACTTATTTTTAGCATAGATCCTTTAGGACTTCTGGACTTTTTGTCAAAAAAAAAAGAGTTTAGAGCTTCTTCTTGTCAGAGACTCCCACTTGGACTGGTGGGAATGCACCCCGTGCGCCTATGTGTTCCCGTGACCTTTTAGCGTCTCCGTGACCTTGAGAGCAGCGTCCGTGTGACCTCTGTCACAAGGAATGAAATCAATGAGATCACAGGTTGAAATTTGGAAAGAAGGACCCCAACCCCATACCCTGAAGTCATATTGTCATAAGCCAAAAAAAAAGACGTTTGTGTCCAGTAACCCGACCGACCCTAGCAAAACAGGGCCGATTTTTTTTTTTTTTTTGCAGAACAATAAAAAGCTGTGCCTGGCTGAAACGGACACACCTTTTTGTTTTAGGCGGTAAATTCTTTAATAATGGTCCGATTTGTAAGCTGGAAAGTCCAAAATGTGGCCAAGGTCAGTCAGACAGTTTATATGACAAGTATTTGTATTGACTGTACAATGTACAACTATCATTAACAGGTTAAAAGATGCCCCGTGGATACACATCACAGCCCTGAAGCACTGGCAGATTCTTGGCCTGAACGCTACGGGGAATTTCCTCACTGTTTCAGCTTGAAGGCATTGATGGCCATCAGGGTACAGGTATGGAGAGCTGATGATGGCTAGCCTCGTTTTGAGTCCATTTAGGTCATGACGTCACAGGCAGTGATGGCGGCCGCACACAATATATACAATTTTTTTTTTTTTTGGGGGGGGGGGGTGGGGGAATGTCATTTTGCTCAATCAGTTGGAGGAGGGGTCGTGATTACTTTAATGAGGGATCGGGAAAAAAATGATGGTCCTCAAAGGTCCATCTATAGCCTCCGCCCCACCCAGGTGAGAATAAATGACTTGACTCGTCCCTAAAGATGAACAAGGTCAAAGGCATATGAGGCGTAACCCGTGTTTATAAGATGCACCCAGACTTCGTGGATTCTCTAGAAAAGTTCAAAGTGAAACCACTTGGGTTGTAAGCAATGTCTTCTCGAAATTAAAAAAAACACACACACAATATCCTCTTGTAAAAGACACGCATTGTACACAATGTATTATGGTAGATGTATTACAACCCCGTATCTTGGCCACATATCCTAAAGCTACAGTTCACCTTGAAATTACTTTTCTTTTTAAACTACCATATATAAAATACCTTGGCTCTCGACTGCAGGCAACCAGAACTGTCAAAACGGAAGTAGTATGGCGGCGTGATTAGCAAAGCTTAAAAATAATTACACATAAAACTGATTCTTCCTTCAGTTCTTCTTCCTCTGATGTGTGCATGTATCATTTTCATGTGTTATTTTGGTGCATATTTTTTCTCTGGAAGTAGATTTCGAAATTCGATGCTAAGCAAGAAGACCTTCTACAGCAGGCAATCTTGTAGCCCTACTCTTCTAGCATATGGTTCAGTTCCTGGGTTTAGTTCATAGTTTCGGACTAAAGTCACAGTTTATCTATTCCAGCTTCCTTTTCTTTCATGCTTAAATTATTTCCTTTGAATTGTCCTCAATTCCCTTAAGTTGTATTTATCACCATCACAAACGAAACTAATCTATAAGTAATGGTACTGTCTTTTCACTCTAGATGGCACCACTTTTAAGTTTGTGAGCCGTCAGCCACATAGATTTAGATAATTATCCATAAATTTGATTATTGCTTTAGTTCTATGCATATATGTATTCTCTGCAAGAGAGTTTCAAAATTTGATGCTACAAAGAATACCTACTACAGAAAGAAAATCGCTCAGGGTTTTGTTAACTTTGACTTTTTGTCCATTATCACAGCGCCGTAGGCGCTGGTAATATATAACATGCCTATATATATGGAGGAAGATTCCTCCGAGGTGAGAGAAATCCAAGCTCAAAAAAAAAACTAGAAAAAAAAATCTGACCTACAGATATTTTAGATCATGTAACTGGAAACACACCTTTTTTTTTTGGCCTAATACACATTGAGTGCACATGCTATAGTGGAAAATAGGTCCTATTTACTAGAACGCCACAATGAAATATGATTTTTTTTTTAAATGACAACCAGTCTGCAAATCGAATGTCATCTGTGTGAATGGAGTGATAAGCGCAATAAAACAGTAGGCGGCTCTAACGATGAAATTAAATCTAATCAGATTCTTGGACGACCATTGACGACAGAATCACTACATCAGAGCTTCCAGTATTCGAGACCCTCGTAGTTAGTAAATCTAATTAAGATTCTCCATATTGGCTACAAAGGAGACTGTCAACAGACGAAGAAAATACCACCTGGGAGGATAATTTAATTACCTAATAGGTGGACTTTTTCACTAAGAAATGTCAACCTCATTGAGAACTCTGCTAATGTTCAAACATCTAATTGGAATTTGTGTTTTTGTGTGAGACATAATTGAATCAAGTCTGCTCGACATGCCTCTCATGTTAAGGGCAGGGGGATCAAAATGCTGCGTTTTCAATTTTGAGAGTGGCCATTTTTTACCATCTTCATAAGGATGCTACTTTGGGTACTTATTTCTAGTAACCTTGCCAACATACTTGTCTGCACTAAGGCCAAAACTGTTAACTTCTCCTGACAGATAGCTGAGCTCTTACATTTCGCTGCGTTTTGGCGCCAATAATTGTATCCAGATGTCGTCTGATATAAACATCCCATAGTTCAGTCCCTTTGCTTTCAACTCTGTCATATTTCTTACACAAGAACCCAAACGGAGGTATGAGGAGGATTGCATCGCTTGACCTTCAGTGTGACCATCTGACAAACAAACTTCAATAGCAATAAGAAATAGTCTTTGGAATGAGAAGTGGCAGAGTTGTAAACAAAAACGAGGTAACCTTGAACTATTTTGAAGCTACCTGTCATTAGCAATGGTCATAAACATGACAGAGGGTGTATTTAGTGTTCCTATTCTTGTGCATTGTAGAATCATGCATTCACTATCATCCAAACTGTGGCACTACACGTGTTTAACATAATTATGAACAGGTTTTGTATAAGAATTACTTGGTCTTTGGAAGTCCACTATACATAAAGGGGAAACCATGAAGACTACACCGTGTATTGAGGAAGCACACAACTGTATGTGTAACCAATCTAGAACTCAAAGAGCGCAATCTACAATACTCAATCTAGACGAAGAGAGGGCCTGTGGATACAATATATATATATATATATATATATATATATATATATATATATATATATATATATATATATATATATAGATCTATCAAAATGAACTCATTTATCCCTAATTTTCATAGCACTAATTTTGCTCACAGATGCATTGAAGGGTTTTATCATGCACTAGATATCACTGTGCAGATTACTAAGTATATTTTGTGAAATCGAGGCCCAAATGGCCCAAGATGGACCCTCCCCAAGCCTCAGATTATGTCTATGTTATGTATCGCCTTTGTTTGTTTTCAGGTCATCTTTCAAGGGTTTAATACACCCTTTCGATGTTTATATTATAAACAGTCCTTTGAATCTTTTGATAAGCACGAGGACATTGGGCGACAGCACAACATTGCCGTGGGCTATTTTAGCTGAAGACGTCTCTTCCCCAACAGTACTTTTCAAATGATGTTATTTTTAGAACCAGAAAAAAAGTTGTTTTTATCACTCATTAAACATTTTGGAAATAAAGGCGCCATAGCCGAGGGCAACAAATAATGGACGTGAAGTGGGCTTAAGGCTGAATGGGAATAAGAATATGACGAGTCAATAAGGCTGCGGAAGCTGGCATCTCAAATTTACAGAATACACATTTTCCCTGAGTGTAAAGTGGAGCCACCAGGTATGTGCCAAAATTATTAAAGCAGCAGCTCTGAGAGGGGAGATGAATGTGTTATTTACAAAAGCTATACAAACTATAAAGATTTTACCTCAATGTATATACCTGCGCAAAAATGGAACAAAATTGCTTCCTTCCAAATATACCTTTTATAGAATTCGGAGAGTTGTATTTAGATGAATGAGTGACTGACAGTTTGACATCCATTCAGTACACACAATGGCACGATCCAGGGCACAATCTTATATTTTATACACGTTGTCAGAGTTGTGATTAGAAGGACTGTCTGCGACATCCTGTCTCCTGCTACCAGAATCCTGTCTCCTCACGTCACAGGAGGGCGACGTAACGTCACCATGACCTATAACCAGCTGTCAATGTAATAAAAAGACTGGTCACATGACCGGACCCCCCATGACGTGACGTTACCTATCACACACCCAACCACGACTTGTGTCCATGTCACCTGCCATTTTCTGACGGTCTGGGAATTATTCAAATGTCATGATAGGATATTCGTTATAAAGGGGGAAAGGAACATTCAAACAAGGGGACGATAGGAAAAGATTCAAAGAGTTAGATCTCTAAGAATGCATAGCATACCTCTAATGCCAGTCAGATTTTAAGGTTTATGATGAATATATTAAGTTGAAAGTTGTAAAGTATTCAAACATTATGATCTCTAAGAAAGCACAGCATAGCTGTAATGCCAGTCGGCTATTAAGGATTAAGATTAGTATCTAATATAAACATACTTTAAAAAAATACATGCTGATTCATAAAACAGTTTTTGAACAAACATGTTAATTATTGTGAGAAAGCACCTTTCATGGGTGACTTGAATGACACTCTGTATTCCTAATGCAGTCACGTTGTATTCACAATGTATTCATAATGTGTTCATAATCTATCCATGTATTGCCCAAGTATACATAATGTATTCATTACGTATTTGTAACTTGTTCATAATATATTTGTAATGTATGTATGATGTATTGCTAATGTATTCCCAATGTATCCCTAATGTATTATGTATTCCTAATGTATTCATGATGTGTTTGCAATCTATTCATGTGTTCGCAATCTATTCATGTGTTCACAATATATTCATATATTGCCAATGTATTTGTGGTGTATTGCTAAGGTATTTGTGGTTCATTGCTAAGGTATTCATGGTGCGTTGCTAAGGTATTTGTGGTGCGTTGCTAAGGTATTTGTGGTGTGTTGCTAAGGTATTCATGATGCATTCCTAAAGTATTCATGATGTATTCCTAAAGTATTCATGACGTATTCCTAATGTATTCATGATGTCCCTATCCCTAGTACAATAATGATAATAGAATGGAGGGCAATGAATGCAGGGATGTAATTCAGGGGGTATAAAAAGTTCTGAAGATATACATATCAGTTCTGATTTTGTTGTAAATTAGTACAAGATTTGGATAAAATAAAAGAAATTTGGGTAAATCTATAGGCACATCGGAGTTACAAAATTCTGAAATCAGGTAAAATTCTGAAAAATTACATCCCTGTGATTGGAGGGCAATGGGGCTCCTACCTCCACGGCAATTGCTGTAAGAATGATACATGCAACCAAGGTCCTAATAGTGCATACTATGGCTAAATGTCATAGCTCTTAGGAATGATTCATATCAACCAAGTAAGGTTTAATATTAGACTTGTTAACTACCTATTAAGAGGATTAGTGCTCTACTAATTGTCAAGGGCTATTGGTTTTCCAAGTGTTTTCATGTTTAAGAGTCACAGATTATATGTTTTAAAGGCTAAGGGCTATGAGGACCTGGGCAAGTCTATATGTCTCAAAAGGAGAAGGGTCTAGTGTAGGTTAGAAGAGCCAGTTGGATCTGGCCAACTGGCAATAAAAACAGGAAGAACATTTAATTCCATTTTCCTCCGCATTGGGATTGAAAAGGTCGTGTGATGCCCATAACATTGATGTATGGAAGTAAATTAGATTTATACGGAAGTGTAATGAAAACGGAGACGGGATATGCACAATGTAGAATGATATTTTACTCATCTGAAAGAAAATCCTACGCTTTTCTGGCATAACTTAGTGAAAGCAAACATGTCGCAGCACAGAGACTATGATTATCAGAGGACACCACCGTATTCTGAACACTTACATAACAGATTCGTTCTGCTTTAGAGGACGGTGACACATCCTGGTGAGGATCACCCTGGTGCTCTATGAATAGTAACCCCCCTACTCAGCCATCTCTCAATGAGAGTGTCAGAGGCAATCTCCTTTGCGTCCTCACTGGAACTGTGACTGCATCGGACGTTCGAGGGCCCGCCAGATTGTGTCAGCGGCACATACCCCACACATACCCTACCAGGTAGGACCACACCCACTTGGCAAAAAATGTTTTTAAACGTTATTTTTTAACCCAATTTTCAACCAAATAACTAATAGGGAAACCAAAAAAAAGTTTTTATGCCAAGTGGGCATGCTCTTCAACTAGGGTCTATCAATGACAAGACAGAATGGTATTGGGGCAAAAGGGTCACTTCTTGCAGAATTGACCTGGCCCTCCATGGAGATGAATGTTGATGCCGCCGCACTTCCCGGGGCGCCCGGCCTAACGGGGTTTAGATCAAGGATATATGCCAGAACTCATCTGAATTTGAATAACATTCAGATGAGATCATCTGAAACTTATGGAAACTTAAATGGAAGATTATTATTCAGATGAGATTTCATCTGAAAACAGTCAGAAGTATGTGACAGGGTGACAGCATAGTCCCTCCACATCCCTGAGGAACTGAGGTGGCGTGAATGTTTGTCTCCAGTGTGTCGTCATTCTACTTCTGGCCAGGTCGAAATCCCCAGTAGACACCCAGATGCCCCATTACCTGGACACCGCCCTAGTACTATGCAGGCCACCCAATACCGCATCTGGGTCTCTTCTTGGGATTTTGACCAGGCCGGAAGTAGAATGACGTCACACTGGAGACAAACATTCATGCCGCCTTAGTTTCTCAGGAATGTGGTGGGACCATGCTGTCACACACTTCTGACTGTTTTCAGATGAGATCTCATCTGAATAATAATCTTCCATTTAAGTTTCCATAAGTTTCAGATGATCTCATCTGAATGTAATTCAAATTCAGATTAGTTCTGGCATATATCCTTGATCGAACCCCCATTAGGCCGGGCGCCCCGGGAAGTGCGGCGGCATCAACATTCATCTCCATGGAGGGCCAGGTCAATTCTGCATGAAGTGACTCTTTTCCCCTAAGCATCTGGGTGTCTACTGGGGATTTCGACCTGGCCAGAAGTAGAATGACGACACACTGGAGACAAACATTCACGCCGCCTCAGTCCCTAAGGGACGTGGAGGGACCATGCTGTCACCCTGTCACACACTTCTGACTGTTTTCAGATGAAATCTCATCTGAATAATAATCTTCCATTTAAGTTTTCCATAAGTTTCAGATGAGATCTTTCAGATGATCTCATCTGAATCTAATTCAAAATCTGATGAGATCTGGTATAAATCCCCGAAACCCCCTTTGGCTGGGCACCCCGGGAACCACGGCATCAACATTCGTCTCCATGGAGGGTCAGGTCGATTATCCAACCATGCACCTTTTTGCGGTAATGGGGTTGTCCCCGCAGTTCTCAAGTGCTCCACCACTATACTAGGGATCATGTGTGTGAGAGGGGGTTCTGACTAGGTGGAGTGTTGTTCACACATATAAGTGTCCCCCTTGGCTCAAGCAATTTACTATATATATATATATATATATATATATATATATATATATATATATATATATATATATATATATATATATATAGTATAGTATAGAAGCCTTATTAAGGCCTGAGGCCAATGTGACCATGGAGGACATTTCTTAACACACTACAACTGCTCACCTTTGAAATAGCAGTGGGGACCATCAAGATAGTATTAGTGGCCATGATGTAACTGCTGAACTACGACTGCCCTACCAAACTCTTCTGTCATAAGCACTACTCGTACCGTCGTAGGGCACTACCTACTGGCTCTAAGTTTCAAATCGTAGTGGCTGTGTCCAGTCGTATTGGCCTCCAGAACGAGTGAGGTCCGAGGAAGACATTGTGTTATGCCCAAATGGCAGGATTGTTTGGTTCTACGCCTATGTAATGCCTAATACAGATTATGTAACTGACAACTGATGATTATCAACAAGAGATTCGCTTGCTTTACCCAATAAATGCCAGGTACTCGAGTTTTCAATATATCCGATGAAAGCGATACATGTGTAGGTCCTGCAACCATGATATGGTCCAGTTCCCCACTTCAGTTCCACAAAGCCAATGTATAACAACTGTAAACACTACTTAACCCAGTATTTAAGTACTTTCCACTCTGATAAAAACATACTTTTTCAGCAAAGAACAAAGGCTATTGAGCGATGCCCCCCACACCCCAAATACCCCCTCCCCCCCCCTTATCCCCTGCCTGTCATGGTCTCTGATTCCTCACAATTGAGCCTTTTCTATCCGCTGCATTTGGCCAAACTCAATGGTGGATCATTCGATCTCCAAGCAGATGCTTTTACCTCGTTTTTGATGCTGTAAGGCAGGATTGGCGACCTAATCTCATGGGGAGAGTAGGGATCATTGTCGTGAGGACTGGAGTGTCCCATGTCGAGCACAGACGACAAAGCCGGCTTCTAGAGGTGAGAACGAGAAAGGCCACGGTGAGAAATCGGGGAAATCGATTGAGGCAGTGACGTACGACACCCGTCAAGGCACTCTCCCTTGAGAGAAATCAGCCCCATGGCTCCATTCCAAGTCTGTGTCCAGGCAGACCTTTAAGTAACACCTTAAAACTGTTTAGAAAAAAAAATCTCCTATTGGGAAAAAATATAGAATAGCATTGTGCAATACAGGTAACAAGAAAGGGTATCTAATCTCTTCTTTTAAGACCCCTCTGAAGCAATGGCTACTAACCTCATTGTTTTTGCCAGCGTTATCAGTATCAATGGTTAAGCCTATGGGCAAATTCACCCATTATCGCCCACATTCTCATTATCGGCAAATAACTTCTGTCTTGGCGAGTTAAGCCCTCCACCATGTCAACAGGTCCAAATCAATCGAAATTAGCTGTAATTGAACATTCCCATTGGTATTTTGAGACCAAATAAGCATCTTGTTTGCCATTCGTCCCATTCGTGTATGGTGGCTTGCGGATGCGTGACCTCATTTCAATGGGTATTTGGGTCAATACGCACTCCCACCCGCATCTGCCACACATGAAAACTTTGAGCAGAAGCATCGATTTGCACGTAAATAGATATATTGTGCAATTTCGTCTTACTGCCTGTAAAGGAGGTGCGAATTTGTTGCCCGGTTTGGATGGCGTTTGGATGCAAATTTACTACATGGTGAAGTTTTGTATTTATATCGTTTTAAGTACCACTTCTGACTGAAACCGCAGGAACGTTGAACCCACTCGCACCTTCTATGGGATTTAGCACTGGGCAGAAAACCGTCTTCACTTTTCCCACTATTAGTAGTGTCTTAAAATGGGGTCTAGATGGGAGGTCCCCATGTCACTTGTCGATTTTAAGAAAAGGCAATGTCACATGTCATTAAATTTCTATTTTCCCATGTCATTGTCACCAAGCTCCATGTCATATGTCGATTTTAAGATAAAGCCATGCCTCATGTCACTAAATTTTTACTCCTTCATGTCCTTGTCACTAAGCTCCATGTCACATGTCGAATTTAAGAAATGGCCATGTCACCCTGTCGAATTTAGGGGTCCAGACCCATTTAAAAACATCCCGGCTCTTATAACCCCTTTCGGGTTAATAGACCCAAGACGTCTAATGGAAATTTTTGTATTCTAAACCAAGGTGTCCAGTTTAACCTTAGCTCTATACTGGTGGGGGTGGTGGGTCCCTCCTGCCCTGAACGGAGCAGACGACAAAAGGCACAATGGAGGCACTCAGCAGTGAGTCACTGTGATTGTTCGGATTGAGTGGGGCTCAAAGAAAGAACCTGAAGTGTAAGGGATAGGCGGCAGGGTTGAGGGTGTCAGTGAATAAGATGCAGTATTAGTGGGGGAGGGTGTTGGAATTGAGGTATAAGTTAGGAGCAAGACGGTGTGGGGGGGGGGGGGTAAAGGGAATCATGGGGAAAATCAACCCACTCCTTTCACATGCCAGCAGAGAGCCACCGTAATGAGGTCGAGACAGCATGAACATGCACATTGATGCTGAGTCATGGAATGCGCTCAATGGTGGAAACACGCTGCACACACACACAGACATAATTTTGGACATTGTATCCCTCCCCCTAATTCCGTCCCATGGCCACAACGACAAATCAAAATATGGTTACTACACATATTACATTACCCTCTGTGGCTTGCATCTCTATTCCAGGTTAGTACTTGGCCCTGCGAGTTGGTCTTTCTTTTGTTATAATGCATGGAATATCACCACTGATCACAGGAATGTAACTTAGCTCCTTCCAAATAATTCCTACAGAGACCTAAGCATATTATGTATCAATTCTATCAAGTACATGACGAATCAAAGGATAAGCACCGAGGCTTTAATTAATCTTTATCATGTTTACAACCTTGAAACTAAGTCCAATTCCCTTTACTTGATAAAAAAACTGAAGATGCATCACTTCATCTCCTACAGAAAGGAAAAGATTTTGGTGGTTTGTTTCAGTCAAAATTCTCACACAATTGCTTTCCAAATCTCTGTCACCATACCATCACTTACAAATGGACGGATTCTCTACATGTTGACAAGTAGTGACCTGGATGTTGGTGGTGTGGCAGGAGTAATTGAATTCACCCTGGCTATTTCAGTTCTCACACTGCATGGACCTGCTGCCAATCATCAACAGTAATGTTGTACCTAGGACTGACCACCAGAGAGCCCTGGAGGAGGCCAGGGTCATTAACATGAAAGGGCTGACATAAAAGGTAATCCCCTCAGTACACCCTCCAGGTAGTGGTTCCTCCAGCACTGCAGCCTTCAACACACAATACCTCCTGGGTGCTCACTTTGCAAGCATACAAAAACAGGTGAGATGTGAGGGCTCTTGGACACACATAATGAGGCATATAACACCTGTGTAGTGGAGCATGATCCTGGATCCAGGTTACCCACCATAGGTGTGGGAAGTACACATTGTTACATGAGCTCAGGATATGTGTTCATGAAACTGGACAAACAGTGGAACATAATGTACTCATTCAGAGTTTGATCTCAGGATTTGATCATGCTTCACGTGTCCACTTTCCACCAATTCAATATGGTGTCAGCGGTTGTTTTATTTGAATACTGACGATGGGTAGTTTTATGTAGGGTTTACATCTAGGTCTCAACAATATGTATAGCTCTGTCCCACGATTACCAAAGCATACAAGGCTTAAAAAGCCCAGAAATACTTCCAATGTTGCCTACTTTCTTACAGCACAGATAGAATATTCACAGCAAGTGTCTTCAGGCTATTAGAATAATGCCCCCTGTGCCCACAAGCATTACTTCAGCACACCATATATTTTGTCCTATCTCCCACCATCCAGACAGTCTCTGACGTGCTCAAAGTCAATACTAGAGCAGATCACGAGTCGTTCCGTCGCCACCAGAGGGCAGAAGTCGCCGCCACTACTATGGGCCTGATAAGGTATCAGTACCTTTACCCGCCTTTAACCTTTTAGGGGAAGCAAAGCACTTTAATATACCATGCTCTTTTATCAATGCAATGCTTGAAAATGAATGTAAAGCCGGCGAGGAACTCACCAGTGCTACATTCAATCCTCAGGCTGACCTGTATAGCGTCAAAATGTCGGGAGTAGCTCGTCAGGCATGGACATCAAAAGCCCGACCGCTGGGTGTCAGTTTGGGTCACAACAAGGGAAATTTGACATAATGGCTTTAAGACATCATGCTGCCATAAAAGGGGTAAAGCATTCTCATACTCCCTATCATTGTGTGTCGCCACAAGGGAAGTTTGGCTCCTCTCCCCCTATGGGGCATTGTTGGTCACAGTGAGTGGGGTGTTCTATGGCACGCCGTGTTAGAAAAGGGTCCATAGATTTAAAAAGGGCGTGTTAGTATAATTTAATGCAAAAGTCCTTAATAATGGCGTAGGACCACGATTATTTCAGGATCACTTTTCTCCCAACGGTTACGGTGGGGACTTATTTTGAGCCCGAGTTTACTTTACAGCACATAAAATATTATCATCAAACAATTGAAACATATTGAATTTTCCTTCTGTACTTAATATAAACACATGTATATAATTTTCTTGTTGAGTTCGGGAAGAACTGTGATCATTCAGATTGGTAAGACTGAATCTCCCCGGGAATCTCCCCTTGAACTGATAAACAGGATGATTAAACTCAGGAGGAAGAAGTGGGGGAGGGGAGCAGGGTGGTAGTAGATATATAGGTAGACTGAGCCGATGGTGGTCTTATTCACTTACCACAGCCACTACCGACAGCCTCAATCACTGAGCAAAAACCAACCATCTCAGGGCACACATCCAGAACTAAGGTTCAATATACGAAGGTATAGGCTAATGCTTCTAGCTATGAGAGTGTTTGGAGAGTGAATCGGAGGGGCGGAATAAATCAACTCCCTCCAAAGTCCCCACAACGAGGTAAAAAGGGAGAGAGGGAGAAATAAAAATGTCGTCTGCTAAAAGGCGCTGGTGTAACGAAACATCAATAGGGCAATCAATCGGTGAGGGACGGTAGTTTTTCATGTGTGTTTGACTCCCAAGTCTGGGGTGTAATCACCAAACTGTGATAGGAGGAACGCAGGAGCAGTTCTAAACAAATGAACCAATTGGGACAAAATACAGACTGAGACACTAATATTAGTAATATCTGACCAGAATGGCTCACACAGATGGTTGGTATCTATGCTTTAAATCAATGTTTCATATATAATCCTGTCCACCGTTTTCAAGTAAGCCTTCAATAGCATTACATCACCTACACACTATACCTCTATGATTACATGTATAGGCCTAGAGCTGGTTGGAGCTGATTTCATTAACGTATTCTATGATAGAGATCCCTTTCCCTGCTGATATCTCCCAGGGTGATCATGCAGGGAGAACTCTGATACAATGGACCTGTATTTTATCCTGGAAATAATTTGTTTAACTTGAAAGACTTGACTTGATCCCGGGAGCAGATCTTGGACCAATGTGTCCCTTCTTTTAAATTTGCTTTAATATGCTATAGACGGAATCATAGTTCAGTACATAAGCAAATGTCAACGATCAGTGAATAATTTAGCATCGTATTCCCAGAGGTGCTTCTGCCCGTATTCAACGAGGCCTTATATGGCTCTAAGGATGAATTTGCTTTTAAATAAGGAAATACAATGATATTTACTGATTTTCAATGCGTCGAGTCGTCCTGGTTTGTTTCATTCCGCCATGACAGCTTGCTCTACGAAGTAGGTCACGTGATATGGAGCTAGCCGCTACTTTTAGTTTCGATATAAATGTTCCTTGCGCAGGGCAATATCTTTTTTTTTAACATTGCGCTAACACTTAGATATACCTTAAACCATTCATAACATATTATTTGACTAGTTCAATCATTCTTTTTTTTGCGTAAAACTTCTAATAAATACGAAACTAATTAGCTCTGTATAAATTTCAAAATGGCGGCGCTGAATATGCGAGAATCGTATTCCACCCCCCATTGAATACGGAGTAAGTAGTACTAATCTATAGTGTCGTCGATATTAGCCATATAATAAATATATGTTTCAGCTGACTGACTTGTGAACACAAGCGAATCGGGGCTCTGCATCCGTATTTGCATGCACATAAGACCTCGTTTCCATACTAATCCGCGAAGCTGATACAATGTAATAACTTTGGGACAGGTGGAGCACGATGACTGAAGGACAATACAGAGTGAGTGATAATGGCGGAGGGATATGAGAAGACACCGCCTGGTGTCGTCAAGTATCCCTACGCAGTTGATTTGCTATGCATATTGTGAATTGTCAACTGGGTATATCGTTTGGGATGCTATGTCTCGCCTTACTGTTCTAGCATAAAAACAGTATAAACCTTGTCCCGGAGGTTGGCCTGGGTCGGCCTACAGACAGCAGGGGCGTGGTAAAGCATGCAGTTTCAGAGAGGGAGGGAGGCACCGGGGGGCTTACTGCCACTCTTTCTCTATTCTTAAATTCATTTTAGGCTTGGCCTTTCCAGTTTGATCCTTTTAAGGATTTGTCAAAAATAGGGGGGGGGCATGTCTTCCCCCTCTTGTCATGCTCATTTTACATGCACACTTTTGAAATGGAACCCCCCCCCCCCCCACGCTCTCACTCTCTCACTCTAATAACATCGTCCTGATTTAATGAAGTCAACGATTGTCAAATGAATATACCATTTTCTATCAATTTGCGTAAAGCTGGACCACCTATAGCAGTCAGGGCTAAATCTCCACGCCTATACCATAATCCATACCAGGTAGTGTAAGGTATACAGTAGTCTAGCTGACTGCTACATGTATGAAGAAAAAAAAAGACAAGTATCATAATCCGTGCTGGATATCAAGTATAGAGAGGAAGCAGGTTGTCCCATGGGCGCGGCCATTGCTGGAGCTTGTTCCCAGCAAGTTCTACTGATAAGACCTATCAGAAGAGTGGTCAGAATCCATCAATGAGGCGGATGAGTTTCTTCTTTATCTTTTAGTCTCTTTTACCCCTGGAACATTCCATATGGTGCCAAGAGCACGGCTACAGAAACAATAGGTGCCAAATCGTCCTACCCAAGAGCCATGGTGGGGGTGTGACGTCACTTTTGCCTCAAGGCCAGAGCAGATGATTTTTCTCTCCCAAATTGTCGGTTCATTAAGGGTTATTTGCTGCCACTGATTACAGAGGCCGAAGCACTAATAACCGAGTCTTCTCTACCACTAAAACATTAGCTGTGCCAGGGTTTATCTAATGTCGTCTGCTATTTTGCAACTCCATCATATGATGATAAATGCAGCGGAGAGTTCCATTTCCTGTATTGTTTTTTGGGCAGCCAATATGGCAGAATGCATTGTTTGTGGTTGGCTTTGTGGTCGCGTGGCCTCTAGAGGATATATTGATATTATACACGCCGGGTGTTGTGTATCTCATAATTATGAACTTGCTAGAATACGAAGTGCCCATGGGGAAATATCCATATTCCACGTGTGATGCACACGAATGTAGGGGTATGTCGCCATCAAGCATTTTGTCTAGAGAGCCAATAACCAACAGCTTTCTATATTCTGCACTGAACCTAACACGTTCTCTCTTGTTCTAGCGGCATAGCCCATTCAGTGACTCCTCGTGTTGATACTTTTTCACCCCCCCCCCCCCCACCCAATTTTTTGTTTACACACACTTGCAAGTGAACAATACAGTTTATGATAAGGGAAGTTATGGGTCCTCTTAGGATACCTTATCTCGCCACATAAGTGATGTTGGTGAGTGTGATAAGCCCATGGCACTTACCATGTGATTCCAATGTAGTCGTAAACACTTCTTCATTCTCTGTGACCAACAGTGTTTTTAAACTCATCATGAAACACTCACCTAGGAGATAAAAAAACACACATTATTAGACATGGCCAGAATTGGGTATATCTGACCTCACAACATGATTATAGGCACTGCAAATCTAGTATTTTTTTTTTGAAAATCATGACAGTTCACAACCTTGTATACCTTATTAGAGCAAGAAAGAGATGCTAGTCATGCGATATGAGTAGAGATATGAGGACGACAGCATGGATTAGGCCTGCACATGGACATGGTCCTCTTGGGTGCTACCAATAAACTTGTTGACTTATTTATGATAAATTCATTGTAGGCCTATGTAGGCTAGGCCTGCATGGATAGGATGAGTGTAGAGAAGACTGTGACACTGAGGAGCATTTCCATGAACGAATCCACGATCGCTTTTATTGAATAATCCAATTTCCACAATTACCCCTCTGTCAATATGGTAGAATCACCTCTATAGATCAAAAATATAGGGCAGCAATATGCATTGCTCATAACTCGAAAAGAAATAAAATTTTCATTTTTTTCGGCAGATGCTATGTACCATAAATACTTTGATTTGAAGTTCAGATCATATTTGAATCGAATCAAATGTGTAGTTTATTGCAAGGTCAGTAATGCAGGTACTGTTGCTTATATCAGAGAATTTAAGGTAATTGCAGTTAGTTAGACTCTCTGGTGTCCCAAAGTTCTGGTCCCTTTATTTTTGATAGTCTTTTCCTTTACATTGTCTCTCCAGAATTAAAATCAATAGCCTTGAGCAAGTCTAGCTTGTGGTCTGACATCAGCACTCCCATTCACAGACAGGACAACTCCAAGCAGATGTTAAGTAGTGTTATAGTCCTATACTTTCACAAGACATCTGCTTGGAGGACCAGATGCTACTCACCCAGGTGATTCACACCACCAAGCCACTATTTGCATAACTCCTGCCAAAACTGCCCTATTTGCACCACACTTGCAAAAAGAGCGGGAAAATTGATCCTGGATCAACATTCCTATACCTTCATCATTGCAAGCAAAAAGTGTCTATGGCTGCTGACCAACTGACTGTATACAATAATGTAGAGAATTACTCAAAATTTACAAAACTTGTTACTGAAATGCCTTTTCCTGCAAGACCCCTACATCTCCTCCTGCAATGTCATGATTATGGCGGCACTCATTGACTTTAGGGCCTAGATAATCTAGATTATCTGACCCTAAAGTCAACTTGTGCATCCATAATCATCCTATATTACATTACTAAATCAACGATAGCTGCGGAGGACTTTTGATATATAACACTGTACAACAAAATTGCACTTTTCGAAAAAAAACAGAGCTGAAACCCACTAATTTCTGTGTATTTTGATCTGGGGAATTAAAAAATAACATCCATTTTTTGCTGGCTGCTATTAATTTTGAGACACCCATGATACCTAGAATTGCCCATTCTCACATCAAATCTGGTTTATTTATTTTTGATTATCATTTATAAACCCACATCTAATGAATTATTCTTCCTTTGACTCAGTAATATGCAGTAAAAGTAGTAAATATGCTCGAAACGTTAGCTATACGACACTTGTCATGGACTGCCTTGCCTGTCTCTTGTACACAATGTTTGGGCTCATCAGACATTAGACCCCATTACTAGCCTGCTAGAAGAAAATGTAACCACTATCTTTGGTAGCATTTTTCCATCTCTGAGAGGTCCTGTTAGAATCTCTTCTCATGTATGTCACTTACCGAGTCACAGGTTTTTTTAAAGGATGGGAGAGTCAGATGCAGAAAGTGGATCTTCAAGGACATCTTGCATTTGAGTTTCTAATATGTGGCAGCAGCGTATCCACACACTCTACAAAGTCATTAGCCCTCTTGTTTCCCAGAAATCCTGTTTTGACTGCACTAAGTCAAGCCATGAGTTCCATTTACTATGTAGCCTATTTTTGGTTATAATATCAAATTACCCTCACTTTAATCTCATGATTATGGATAATCCTGATGTTGGATGCAGCCTTACTCACCATAAATCATGGTTGGATGCTCTAAATGATCCAGAAGTCAATGTTTCAAGGAAGTCAACATGGAAATTTGGCTGTTTTTTTTTTAAAGATGACTGCCCTTGTACCAAAATGAAGCAATATATCCCCGAAACAAGTGGTTATAATGCAATATACATGGAATCGAACCTATTTGGTGTGGATATATATACACCTTGACCCCTTTTGGCATTATCCAAGATGGACTCTTGCTTCTGAACTACCAAAACTGCTACAACCATGCATATGGAGTGGGCTACAGTGAGACCTTGATAGTCCGGCCACCTGTTGCACTCAAATAATGGTCGGATCTCAAGACTGACAGATTATTGAGGCATATTACAATAGATTTGTATAGGAATGTCCCAGCCACAGCCTGGCCGGATCCTGTGTATGACGGACTATCAGGGGACGGATTATCGAGGTCTCACTGTAACACCAAACACATAATATTCCATAAAACTGGTTCCGACGCTGAATGATAGAGGCCTATTAGTCACTTTTGGGTGAAAGATGATTTGCACAAGTGTCCAAGCTATTGATATTACCCAGACAAATGCCAGGAATGACATCAGAAAGTTCTTTACATTATATAGGTGAACATAGTGAAATCATTGCCCTTGGGGGTGATTTTCAGCATATATGGCACCCTATGGATATCTCAAAATTGAGAGCCTATAGACATATTTAAACCTCATTTTCAGATTCAGCAGCCTCAAATTAGGTATAAATGGTATGTTTGGTCTCCGTTTTTTTTTCGGCCGTTGTACAGTGTAATGTGTGAAACCATCATGATATCGTCAAAGCTACGCCATCTACGTCAACAGCCGCTTGTTCCAGTTAGCACACAGTGTGTCCCTCAAGCAGCAGGTGCTGCTTACTGGGAACCAGCACAGGTCGATAACTCAGACCTCCTAGTGGGGTTCTCTGAACTAGTTCTCGTTAATATTTGCTGCACAGGACATTTTGGATTTAGGCACCAATCCTCAGATGTGGGTGGTGTCACTGGGTACCGGTGGGTGTCATTCATTCCTCTAGTTTCACATCACTAAATCATGCCCCAAACCATTACGCACCTGGAAATTACGTTAATGTTTTATCACTTAATTCCCAGTTGGCCATGGCCATCATTCAAAAACTGCCCCAGCAATCGCCCGCCACTGTAACGGACCACAAAATTTGTGAGGTTTAGATTTCTACACTCTTAGCATTTTAGTACTGATGAACGGATAAATTATTGAGTCATTTAAAAATCGAGAGCAAGTGGATTAATTGCCTCAGGAGTATTTCCCTGAAGGCCTAGGCCTACGCTAGGCTACACGATAGCAGATATATCAGAATAATCCATGGTAATAACACAGTCATGAAAACTACCCTTCCCTAGTTTCTGCACCAATCATTAAAAAGTTCTCAAATCCCTATTTATCGCCCACAGGCAATCAATAGACAGCCTGCAGCCCCTTTGTCTCACTGTTTACTTTATGACCAGGCTCCCACACACCTGATTGGCCACCCCTTGCAGGGAGCCCCATATTTTTTCCACATGTACAAAAAAATGAGCCCTTCACTTATTAACTATGCATGTCTTGTAAAGACATCACCCCACACTGCACTCCTCCCCCTCCCACCTTCTCCCCTTCCCTCACCCCCACCCACCACACCAGCGAACACAGCCCTTACCCTACCAGACACCTCTCTTCCTCTCTTCTAGCACTATAGGGGTAAAAGGGACAAACACCTTGGTTCCTTAAACCATGGCAATGTGGCATTTTTCTTTTGAAAGATTACGTCTTTTTCTTTCGAATTATCAAGATTCCGTGAAATTGGCAGCTTCTCCTACTTTTGAGTAGGCATAGGAGTAGCAGACTGAGACACTGAAATGTTCTTTTAAAGAAAAACGACATTTCATCCATTTGTCAGTGAGTGATCTTTTATTCAGTTAACCTCAACAAATTCATGCCACACACAATACATGGCATATATTCCTTTCATGGGTAGAGTTAAGAAATATAAAAGGTAGGCCATAAAAAGGTTAAATGATATTTTGTGAAACAAAATGTAATTAAAACAAAAAGCGTTTGGTGAATTTTTCTTAGGAAAAGATTTTTTCTTAGGAAAAGATGCCTTACAAAAGGCTAGAACGCATGTATATGGCTACAGTGTTGACTACAGAGTGTTGGGGGAGGGCCTCTTTTCAGCTGACCTAATTCTTTTTCTATTGAGTCTTTGAGGCTGGGGTTGAGCAGTTGCAAATTGATTCGGTCTTAAAGACGGAGACCGGGTGTTCATTATTTGATTGTGTCTTGGAATTCAAATCGATGATTTGGCCGTGTAAATGATTCTCATGGGTGCAAACCAGACCAGAAAAGCAAATGTTTATCTTTTGGCCTATATTTAGCTCTTCCTGTGAATTTATGTAGGCCTACCCGAGAGAACACTTGCCCTTTGTGCATGGGGCATACATCATTGAGAGTAAAAGACAAACTGACATCAAAACTGCTGTACAGATTCTTCTTCAATTGAATCAAAATTAGCTTTATCTTGCATGGCACGCCTTATTGTCCATGAGCAATATCAAGAGTGACTCACAACTGCTCCCAATCTAACTCATTTAATTCCAGGCAATAATTCGGCTCATTTTCCTCGACTGAACTCATTTGACCTTTTCATGAGGAATCTGGCAGAGGCGGCAGAACAGAAGGAAGACCTGACCAAAGAAGCTGGCGAAGTTGTCTAGGCGACTGTGGGTATTTGCTTAAATTTGCTACTCGACAATAATTCCTGGCTAAATTCCAGAAAGATAGTTCTGAATACAGATTCATAATCATTCACGCCTCTAAAGGGGAGGCACGTCGGTACGGGGCATGGTGAGGTGTGAAGAAATCGATCGCTGACTAACAAAGAAGACCAACAGAGGGGTTTTCATGCAGTCCACATGATGGAAGTCCGCCCATATTGCTCTCATTCAAAAATTGTCGTCTGCTGAAATGAATGAGCAGAGACGTCTGCCAAAATGATGGCAGGGAAAAAAGAAGGCGTGGCCGCAATTGGAGTCGTTGGACAATCCCCAGTAGACAGTTATCCGGCTGTCGGTTTAAGTGGTAGAAAAGATTACAGAGTAATATCCCAGAGTGCTGGTGACATGGGGTAGGATGAAGGGGGTTAGGGGCATGGGTGGGGTTGCCATTAGGGGATCTCGCCATGGAGGCTGTGGGGGCATGGTAGCTGGGGAAGTGGTGGGGGCGGGGGGGGGGGGGGTTGTGTCAGGCTAAGCTCAGAGTGCCTTGTAATAACTATGGGAATTATGTTGCTGAATGGTCGGGGGTTCGGATTGAGCATTCACAACACATATCATCCTTTTGTTAGTTTGGACTATTCATTATTATTCTATGGGGATATAATATGGTCATTACATACAATTGTCTGTAATACATGTATGTATATGCTTTGATAACACGCAAATGTGGCCTATGTATTGCCAATGTATATTTCTTACTACATTTATAATTTTCATTCAAATGGTGTTTGCACATGAAAATCATAACCTCAGAACCTGAATATTTTTCCATAGAGAGACAACTTCGTATTACATTATACATGACCTATCAGTGACACGGAACACATTATTGAGGGGAATGTTGGGAGGAGTGGGATACATAACTGGCTGGCAGTCTGGTATGGTGGATGGGGCCATGCAGGGTGATGGGAAGTCAGTGCCTCCCAATCTACACTACTCCTGTCTCTTGATGTGACAACTCATGTCATGACGTACTGTGATTAAACATGACGACAGGCCACCCTGCTACGTCATCAACGACATGGTGGCGTCTGTTGATCTCCAAACACTTTTCCCTCCACACAATATGAGATTTGAGGCCCATCACTGTGCGTGGAGATTGGGTCGAAGTGGTATTCACTCAGAAGGAGAGGATTGCTATCAGGATGTAGTCAGTCAACAGCCATCCAGTCAAAGTTACTTCATTTTCGTTTCCTGAGCACAGAAAGCTGGCTTCAATTGCTGATGATGAGGGGAAGTGACAGACATGACAGTTGGAATTGCTTCATTGAAAAGATGCTTCTCCAGAATTTCAATGTTTGCTCTCTGGTGAGCTCCTCTGCTACCAAAAAAACAGGACTAAGCAAGATTAAAGCGAAATCTAGGAGCCCTGGGAGTTTTTTTTTCTATTCTTTGTTTTGTAGGGGCTGGGAACTGATGAAAGTTGAAATGACCCTTATCTTACAGGAAGTGCAATGCCAGCGTCTGTATTTCAGTATTTTAAAACATTGTTAATTGTTTTCCCTTTTCAATAAGAATTGTCTTCCCGGTGAAATTGTAACAGCTGGGATATACAGCAGGTACTTGTAAAACAAGGCAATTTTCAAAGTTTAACTTTTCACACTGAAACTTTGCCACATCTGGAAAGGCAATTCATAATTTTAAGACAGAAGATAAAAAGTCAAGCGCCGGTAGAAATAATGCCCTTTTCAATGAAGTTAATCCAAATCCCCGCCTTCGCTGACAGGAGTTTATGAGGGGGTTATTAAGTTATTAGGCCTCCGTTGAGAGGTGGGTACGTTTTGTGGTTTCGGGAAATTGTGACTTTATTATGATTTTTCTAATCCATCCGTCCCCTTTCTCTCTATCCGTAGTCGAAGCGTTGACAACGTGCCAGCTGGGGGAATGATCGTCGTTTTATCGTGTCTGTAATGAACGCAGTTTGCCTTTGATGACCCGTTAATAGCCGCCACGTGCCGTGACGTCATGCAATGACTGACGGTCTCAGAAGCTGCGACAAATGTCGTCTGCTCCATTTCCAACATGATGGCATTTGGTTGGCTCCTGCTCAAATTCTTGCAAATGTATTCAAGAGGGTGTTAAATCTTTACCATTCCACCTTTTCAGTCTAGATATCGTGGTGATTACTTGCGTGGTACTTCAGAAAGCTTCAATCCATTAGGACTGGCTCAATTTGCACACGTTTTAACACGCATACATGTTAGACTAATGGCCTGTCATTGGACTTTGGGCCTAATGCAAAATTAAACAAGCTTATACTTCCTAAGGGCCTCAGCCTACCGAAAGTTGACTGCTTCTGGACGTATGTATTCTATGTCATATAGATAGACAAACACTATGCCTACCATGCTAAGTCCTCTGTGCATGTGTACATGGTGGTATGGCAAAGTGACGATGCATTCCTGGACGATGTACGTGTCCCGAACAATTGGAAGGTAAAAAACATGATCCATACTCATTTTTCTTTTCTTTTTTACCTTTCACCATTCACGAGTCGTGGTTTAAGTACGGATATGCCCTTACCAAGGGTCTTAGTTTTCTTTCTCACTCGAAAACAAAGATCCCAATAAGATATATCTGGGAATTTGAAATTGTGCAAATTTGAGTAAACAACAAATGGGTAGGCCTACCAACAATTATTCTCTATTAGGCCTAGAGGTCTACTATAATCTGCAATACACATATTTTCTCTTGGTTAGTCTTCATAGCTGCATGACGATTGCAACTCTCTCACTGCTCCAGGGCAGTGCAGAGTGTACATTTCTAGTGTACATAACCACTGCATGGTGTATTTGCCTACCTGTTGATGCAGGTAGCAATACAATTACACTCCAGAGACCACAGGCGTGCACACACTGTGCTTATTCTCTCAGGCACGAGTACTTAAAAGCCTCTAGACAAAGCAGAATGAGATGTTTAGACTAACCTCCACTCCCTTATAGAGAGGAGGCCTCTCTCTTTACACTATTAGCGTGGTATGCTGTGTAATTCCGAGGGATTTTTATGCTAAAATTGATTTTTTTGCAGATTCCACATCTTTAGGGACCCTAATAACAGGAAATAGTAGGTTCCAATTTTTTCTGACCTTGGAACCTCTTTTTCTAGCCCATTTTCAAAATGGCCGCCACCTAAACACTAACAAGTCATATCTCATAAACTAATTGAATGAATTTCATGATGTTTTTATCTAGAAAGGGGGTTTCAAGGGTGCTGATTCCATAAATGAGGGAGCCAAATCAATTTGAGGTCAAGTACAAGGTCATTTATACAAGGTCAAGGTCATAACTGCAATACAAACTCAATGCAAACTACTTTCTAGCAATGTAAAGAACAGAATTTTATCTTTTCACCCAGATGTCGGTTTTCAAGGATGATGATTCAGAAAATGAGTGTATCAGCTCCATTTGAGGTGTGTTGTAAGGTCATCTGGCCAAGGTCAAGGTCATGATAGCAATATATACTTAATGCTAACTTCTTTGCTGCTCATATTTCAGGGAGTAATTAGCTGAATTGGATGATCCTTACATCTAAATATGGATTTGTGGGAATGTCGATTCTCTTTCTCAAGGTGCCATGTTGATTAGCCCTAAATGTCAAGGTTGAATACATCAAATACAAGCAAGGGCAACCTATTTCAGTATTATATTGATACAAAGTCAGATTTCCCATGGTGTGTTAGATGCACTGACTACCTATACTATGACTACTTCAAACCCATCCTCCTCCTTGTCATGTTTCATTTAGATATTGTAACAACCAGAAGCAAATCATTTGCAAATGGGAGAGGTAATTTTCCTTGCATGAAGATCAGCAGCCAAGATCTGCATGAGGAGCATGACATGTGTATGGTATGTGTATATATGCTTCCTTGTAAAGCAACCTGTCATTCACCTCTAAAGGATGGAGAAATGAGTTAATAGAGATATACACTGCGAACCTAGACTTGTATGGAAGTAAACAGCATTGTAAGATATGGAACGCAGTCAATAATTAAGAAAATGAAAGGGGCAAACATGTTAAAGAGCAAAAATAGAGCATATTAGAGTGGTGACACTAGCTATCACTTGTTATACATCATTTACATTTCTCTTATTGGACATAAATCACGAGGGCTATAACCCTCCCCTCCCCCTCAATTGAAGGCTTGATAGTGGGAGGGGGGCTAACTACACACTGTTTGAAAAGGGTATTTAAAAAGCTATAATTAGGTTAGACAGCCCTACAGCCGACCTCTCATCACTATTTCTGTCACAGTGCTAAAGACCTCAATTTTACACATGCCCTGGACTGTCTGTTATGGAAGTAGGGTACATTATAGCATGTTCGTACAGGAGGGGTCTACATCTTGATGAACATGTAAAATTGCATTGTTTTTCATCTAAATAAAATGGTCATTTAAGATAGGGAAAAGGTTGCTAACACCCACATTTCCCTGTGACATACAACATTTTTTCTTAAGGGATTAGGGTATAAATAGCTAACCATTTAATATAGACCATCACCATTGAACCCCCATCAACACATAGGCCAACCACTAATTGTTAACATTACACTTGATTCATAGCAATATGTTAGGTTGAATTTGGGTTCCATTGATATATTTGTGAATAAATTCTATTTGAAATATCCACCTCACACAGGGGACATGCTGAGAGGTGCTGCTATAAAGAGGCATGCCATAACCCTTTAAAGAGAAATCAAGTTTAATCACCTATTCATGGCAGTGGCCTCTATGCACCCAGTGGCACCTTCTGACTACTATGGCCAAGTTGAATGGAGATACCAACTGGTTGTTTTGCCAGGTTCAATTTCCCGGAAAGTTAATAGATTGCAGTTCCAGAATCCATTTTATAATAATTCATTCTATCTTACATTAGATACATGATACAGTCTATAAAGTATTTCAAATCTCATTGTCCTACCTCCTATGATTAAGGACTGAATCACTATACTTATTACCTAAGCTGTCATTATGCTTACCAAAGTATTCCCCTCTAACCATACCACTCTGAGACCTTTTAATCTAGTCCAAGAGGCATTTAGTTAGAATCTGGACATGTTAATAAATTTGAGAAGTATACAAAGTAAACCTCTCCAAACACTTCCAGTTAAAACTGTTCAGGTCCTAAGGTGATGCGAACCCCGGCTGCCCTGGCAATAGGCGAACACCATAACCACTATACTAGCCAGAGTGTGATACAATCCAATGTAAAAGAAAAACACACTCACCGGCCCACCATACCTCCACCTTTGCAAACATATTTTCCACAGAATCCAAGCTTGTCATTTTAATACATTCACCCTGAAGCATGTATATGATCTATAGATGGTGATAGTATGCCAATTTACTCCATGACATTTGATATATAGAAGGATTATATGAATTTTCAAAGTGAACTGAGTCGTGCTCCGCCATTGCCAGCCATCCTCCTTGTTCAACCTGTGACCTATATATCTCTGCACATGCATGTCAGGCCGTGACTTTCGGTCTAGTTCTGCACGGTCAACAAGAAGCCATGGCGGGTGATAATACAGTTTGCTATGAAAATTCATCAAATCCTTCTATATATCTAATGTTATACACCAAAATGGTATGGTATACCCAACTATGGATCCTATACATACTTTTGGCTGAAGGAATTAACATGGAAAGCTTGGATTCTGTGGAAAATATGTGTGCAAAACTGGTCAAGCGCCAACAATAAACATGCCCATGGCGAAGTGAACTGGGGAGGATCGCTTGCACTCAGAAAATGTCTTCTCCTGCCTTTATTGGGGGTTATTTTGTAAGAAATTAATACAAAATGGAGGAATTAGTCTGATAAATGCATTAATCAATGCATAACCCAGAATGAGTTGGGTTTTGCTGGTTATAATCAACCAGTTTTATAACCATAATGAAATGAAGGGTCTTTACCTACTAGATATATCATTCTAGATAACTCTTTATATAATGCATTAACTACTAGGATATTGCCTTTCCAATATAGCCCTGACCTTAACTGTTAGGGCTAATCATCATGCCACCCTGAGAAAGTGAATCGGCATCCCCACAAATTAATATTTAGATGTAAGGATTATCAAATTCAGCTAATTACTTCCTGAAATATGAGCAACAAAGTTAGCATTGAGTATAAATTGCTATCATGACCTTGACCTTGGTCAGATGATCTTATAACACATCTCAAATGGAGCTGATACCCTCATTTTCTGAATCAGCATCCTTGAAAACCCACATCTGGGTGAAAAGATAAAATTCTGTTCTTTACAATACTAGAAAGTAGTTTGCATTGAGTTTGTATTGCAGTTATGACATTGACCTTGTATAAATGACCTTGTATTTGACCTCAAATTGATCTGGCACCCTCATTTTTGGAAACAGCACCCTTGAAAACACCTTTCTAGATAAAAACATCATGAAATTCTTTCAATTAGTTCACGAGATATGACTTGTTGGTATTCAGGTGGTGGCCATTTTGAAAACGGCCCAGAAAAAGGGGTTCCAAGGTCTGAAAATTTTGAACCCTAAAGTTATGTTCATCACCCTTCCAAATCTGCAAATAAAAATCAAATTTAGCACAAAAATCCCACAGAAGCCTTATTTTGGACACATGAGTCTGCACTATATATAGCGAGTGAAAAATTGGCTCTAGATAGTCTAAGGCATTAGCAGGCAAAGGCCGTGCCAGAGTGTGGCCAATGCCCTTGGGGTTCTGGATCCGCGGGGCAAAGCTGGTAAATCACACTACCCTCTTGTGTTGATAGTGGCGATAATAGGGAGCGTTTGGCTTAAACCTGCTACTTTACTTGCAATGCCTCTATACTGCACCTCTGCCTAGACTTTCGGGGATGGTTGATTGATTGATTGATTTGTGTTTTACAGCACTTTAGCGACACTAAGTGGCTATCCCGTGCTTCACAGGTTGATAATTTAACAGAGGAATGTGTCAGTGCCCACGCATATGTGCACCACACACATCCTGAGGGGATAGGAAAGAGGAGATATAGACCCTTTTAAGTGGGCTAGGGAAGCCCGCTTTCGGGGATGGGTCAGGGCCTTCCTCAGTGTGAGTTTGTCTTCTATCTCAATACAGGCCTAGTTTGCATAGATTCCCTCATTGCGAGTTTCTTTCTCTCCAACTTTATGTAAGGCCAAAAAAAAATAAATTGTAAGTTTCCGGTAACATGGTACAAAAAGTTGAGGTAGGTAGGTCGGATTTTTATTTTTATTTTTTTATTTTTTTTTTTTTTGCTGATAAATATGTTGGCTGAAATAGTGAGTTTTTATCATTGATGGCCCTCATTGATAATGATCAATGTTAGCTATTATACCTGCCAAAATGTATAAAGCTTCAGTATAAATCTAGGATTCCTTGCTTGGATGGAAGGGAAATCTTAAGATACTAAAAATATGAAATTGATGTGAAAAATTATGGATAATATTGAAAGAATTATGAAAAATATGAAAAATTTTGAAAAAATTATGAAAAATTTCTTCAAAAATTCTGAGGTCGGCCTTGTTTGGCTGAGGTAGGTCGGGTTACCGGAAACCAACCTTTTTTTTTGGCCTAAGACCTAACTTTGTGAAACAGGGGTGATCTTTGTAAAGGTGCTATTCCCCTCCATCTCTTTAAGGCCTGTAGGAGGCCTACTGGATTAAGGATGCCTAAAGAGTTAGCTTCTATGCTTCATCTCTGAAAGAGCTACGCTGGAGGGTCAGCCATGCCATTAGTTGCTATTTCCATCTTTGTGAAACCTAAAGTAGTAGAGCAGGGATGTCCTTCACGTTTATATGTTCCATCTCTGTAAGGTGTAGATTGGTGATTAGGAATGTCCTCAGTGTGGTTTTCCCTCCTGTAGGTACCAACTGTGAAACTAAAACCTCCTCTTTTTGGCCATTTGACAGCCCCTAAGCGCTACACTGGTTTTACAGCCCCCAGCTTTCCTCAGAGTCTGCTGACAGCCCCCTTTTTGGGCCCTCTTCCACTTGAAAGATGGACTTTGCTAATAATTTAAAGAAATTCCAGAGCCCTAATACGAATGTATGAAATGTGAGGGTTGCCAAAGTTGGCACCCAAATCGAGGCTGAGTGCCCCCCCCCCCCGGGGCTGTAAGACATACAGTGCTAGATCAGTCATACCATAACAGAGTACAATCTACCCATACACAAAAAGATAAATGTAAACAGAACTGCTTTGGTCCTCATACGTGATATCATAATTTTGGAACTATGAACTGGCAGCATGGCGGCAACAGTGTCACTTCAGATACAACGCAGAACCAAACATTCCCATGTCATGCAGTTTGGTGCAGAAAACACTCGTTGAAGTCTACATAAATCAAACCAGACTGTCCTATTCTTTGACAAGGTTCAGTCTGAAACCACCAGTCACTTTTTGTTTGCAGACGCTAGTGTTGACAGGGAGCACTGTCCTTACTAACCCTTCTAAGTGAATCATTTGACCATGTCCATATGATAAATACCTTAATGAATACCTCAGTCACTCCAAAATAGTAGTATGGGTCCTAAACCACAGCACTGTGTGATAGGACAGGGAGAAGAGTCTGATTTAGGTTCAGTTGGAGAAGGATCCTGACCTTGCACCATCCCAGCCCAGGCTGGCTGCTGTCCAAGGGCCCAAACGCATGGACTCTCTGCTGCCATCAAAAAAAGGCAAACACTTCTGCCAAAGATCATAAATTTGGTACCCATAGCCTGGCAGGGATATAACGCTATCTAGTGCATATGACATTGTATAGGGCAGATAGCTATCCCTGTATGGGGGTCGCCATTTTTGTTCTTAGCCCCCGACGCCATCTTGGATTTTATCATAGAATTCTGGGTAATCTGTTGTCCCCACCCTCATTCACTACAGAACAATGGTCACTGATAAGGCTGATAAGCTAAATCTACCCTTATCTTAATTACCCTAGGTACCTCTCCATTGTTTCAGGTGTGAAGGGAGTGGAAGAGCTTTGTAGGGAGACAATGGCCTGGGTGTACTCAATGTGGGTGACATGTGATGTCATATTGAAATATCAAAGTTTAATATCTCTTGTATGTAAAGTATTGATTTAGACAAAGATTATCTAGTTAAAGTTGAAGGTATTTGCTATACAACGATATAAATTTTAGAGAATACCTACAGATAGTAAATGAGGAAGAGACCATACAAGTAGACTGTACAAAGAGGCTAAATGTTGATCTAGCCCCCGACTACATGAGCCACCTAGCTGATTTTCCTCAGTACTAGCAATGTGCTTGTGCCATATAGACGGAATGGTCTATTTCCCTAAACTATAGGCCAAGCCCTAACCAAACTGCTAAACAATATACCGGGTAACAAAGGTATACTTAGAACAGGGAATTATAAGGTTACGTTATAACCATATGATAGCAAAGGCCTCAGGGATTACAGCAATGTAGCTATAAATGTAGTGACATAAAAGACCATATCCTCCCTGTTCACATTTTATAAATAGTCCTCGTTACAATGTGATGAAGGACTCATTACATGAACCAGCCTCATTCATCTTTTCTGTAAAGGACTTGTTCATGTTCATCGCCCATTAGACCAGCTGATAATACTACATTCATGTCTTGGTGGTGTGGGTTCCAGTGCGGGTTATTTCTTTATATTGACCTGATTCCTTTCTTTTCGATAGGTTTAATTATTCCAGTATCGCATGTCTCTTTATAAAGTCCCAGACATCTACCTACTAAACGGAGGAAGCAAATTGTGATATATCCTCCTCTTGGGAGGGGCAACAATCCTTTTTATCTGTGAGTTATGGCATTCAATTAATCAGCAAATGTACTTCAACAGATATAATATCTCTTAAGCATGTATAGTTGGAAAAACTGCCTTTAAGTCCCTCTCCCATTGCTAGAAGTCTTGTAAGTGTTATTTTCTTAGGGCCAAATAAAAAAAAAAGAGGTTTGTTTCCATGCAGTTACCCGACAGACCATACAAAACAGGGCAAAAAAAATCTTTTTTGACTTTGAAGAAATTTATCATTTTTTAAAGGATTTTTTTTCTTAATTTTCAGAAAGTTTTCATACTTTGTTGAGGATTTTTTGTTTTATATTTTTTCATTCATTTTCCTTTTCTTTCACAGTTGTCAGCTTTTCTTTTTTCCATCATTATTTTGCAATCAAAGAATTTGATACATCCATTGATACATTGTATGTGCCCTAGCATTTCCTATAAAATCGTATGTAAAAAAATATTTTTAAAAAAATCCGCTCCACCAACTCTACCCTTTCAATTAATGTAACTGAAAACACAACTTTATTTTTTGGCTTAATCCAGGATAAGCCCCTGTAGGACGTAAAGCAAAAAAAAGGGTGTGTCTGATACTTGCCTGGAAGTGGGAGAAATGTATTGCCACCGTCAGTAGGTTGAAGATGCGGATATCTTTCTGTAGGCAATTTAATCCCATGTGCTGTAAAAGTGAGGGTTTCATGGGGATGGGACTGATGGATTAAAGATGGCATGAACATGCTAGAATGTCATGTAATTAGGAGCTTCAACTATTTTCAGAACTGTGACTGCGTTGTAACTATTGGGGTTGGAATATGCGTATGATTGTGATGGTCCATTGCATACAAATGCCCTTTTAAATAACTATTCATGTTACATTAGTATCGAGGCGCAAGTTTTCAACTTCTCATTGTCTTCATGGACTTAAACGCATTGAAAAGCCCTGTCCCAGTCTGATTCATTGCGATTCCAAATTCTGAAAAGGTAGATGCTGAGTAAAATCCATACCAGAAACCGGGAATTTATCACGCTGTACAAGTAATGCAGCATGTATATAATACCCTCTGTCTGGCCTCCTAATACTTTGTGATGGTCACTGCAGGACATCAAAGAATTTAGTTATGTCAGTCCCTCACCATCTATAGCCTCTGTCATCCAACATACATGTTCCGGTAGTGTATTGTTCTGTGTTTTCTTTCCCACTTTGCTTCATTTTGACAGTGCTGACCAAGTGACTATGTACATGCCGATGGGGACTGATTTGCAGTGGTCTCTCTGATCTGACCCTCCTCCAGTTGTACCTATGCATGTAGGCCTAAAGCATTTGTAATGGACAATATGGGGAAAGTCCTGCGATCAGAAGAGTTTTTGTCTTCATATTCATCCCTCCATGGTGCACAAATAACCATTATATCAGGATGAAGTAATGATGGATAGAGTAAGAGAGGCGAATTTATACAATGTGTTTCTCTTATTAAAGTACATGTCCCAAATACCGTATGTCACGGTGTCTATTCCGGGTATACTACCAGCCGACTATATCATCCATAAATACAGCAAAATGTAAACGTACACAAAAGGAAAAACCGAATTAACGTACATGCTTTGAATATCATAACCGCCATTTGAATGCCAAACTAGAAAAAAGGTGGCAGTGCTGTGGGGGGTGTATATGTACCCAGTAGGGCAGTGGGTGTCGGGGGGGGGGGATTTCAAAAGGTTCTACAATTACAGGTGACACCATGATTTAGAAAATAGAACTATTTGATAACATTATCATAGGACACCACTCTGTGTTACATGCCCCTGATGACCCGATAAAATTCGATAGAGCTGCTTACCACTTTAAAAGGGAACTTATTGTAAACTGGCATCACCATAGTGGCTGTCATATGATTTGAAGCAGCATCTTTTGAAATACACTCCTGTGTGTGTGTTAAGAGGTCGTCCTAAGGGTGGTGGGGATCACATTAGGTCATACACCATGCCGCCCTTAGTTATCAGCAATCTACCTGCTTCAGACGGGCTGACATTCATGACCAGGCTAATTTATAGGGTGATATTCCTGTCAGGTTGGCCAATGTCTCTGTACAAACTATCCCTGCCCGTATGCTGGTTTTGGTTTTCACATATTATTTACCTGGGGCCCATATATGATCTATAAGGGCCATGCTTTGCCAAATCTAAACCAGAGTTCGGATCGTCGACCACGTTCCCGCCATTTTTATGGAATGTTGGCAAAATGACGTCTGCTTGGAATATATGTCGTGGATGTGGCACCCGGGGGGAGCACTGAGTCTTTGATTGGTGGTACCATCTGCGAAACTACAGCCTCCTCTTTTTTTTTCTTTTTTTTTTTTTTTTTTGCCAAATCAAAGCCCCTTTGAACAAAGCTCAATTTTTACAGCCCCCCTTTTTGGGGTCCTTTTCTTTGTAAATCAAGTTCTTTGATAATCCTACTCAGGATTTTCACAGCCCTGGAGTGATAACATGGAATATTCAAGTTACTTCTGTTTCATACAAGGCATAAAAGGTATTAACAGCCCCTCAATCTCAAGATGTAATTCAGCTAACAGCCTCCCTTTTTCTCCCCTTTGACACATTGACAGCCACCGCTCCGTGGGGTCGATACCACAGTTGGTACCCAAACCGAGGCTCAGTGCCCCCCCCCCCCGGGATGTGGCATATGTAGTTATATTTAAGTTGTGTACACAGCATAGTTTTGAGGATAAAATCTGTGTTTTTGAATGCAACACTGAATCATTGAATTAGTGCATCATGCCAACCCCTTGGGGAGTAGGCTTTGCAGGGCTGCATCCCGGTCCCCGCACTCACATATCAAACATGACACCATCCTCGTTAAAACTTTCCAAATATGACCCTTTTCCACTGATTTTTGAGACAAAAAGCAACCCTTTTTATAGTGAAATCGCTGATTTTGGGGTTCCTAAAATTACCCCTTTTTCTTTGAAAACGCTGACATTTCTGTGAACACTATCCTTTAGATAATGAATTGTACATGTTTTATTAATGAATATACATATAGATGTATATCAAATCATCATTATAAGAATGCAGCATACATATGGATTGTCACGCATGGATATAAAGCCCTATTTCCTTCATTATAAACAATTTGCTCTTATCCCCAACAAAGGCTGCAAGAAGTTCATACCCTTTTCTCCAGATTCCACTAAATTTACAAGAAAAAAACAACCCCTTTTTTTGAAAAAAACGCAGACATGCAAACTTACTGAAATATGACCCTAAATTCGCGTTTTTTCTAACGAGGATGGTGTCTGAATGTACAGGAAGTGCAGAGACCGGGGGCTGCATTCACACATTACGAACAGGCACCCTATACGTTAAAGCACTACGTGACGTTGAAACAGTTCGCCAAATTTTTAATGTGTTAATCCAATTCAGCATTGAGAGCATTTGTCAGTTGTAATTTCAAAATTTGAAAAGATAATCTGTCCCTGTGGGAAATATATTGTATGAAAGCTAGAATTGGTTATCCAGTCTCTTCATCTGTCCTGTGTAGGCCTACTTTGATGTGTTCAATACCTGGCGAGGTTCTATGAATATTTAACATAAAGACATATCTGAATGTCTAGTCTAAATGGACATCTATTACACTCAGTAAGGAAGCCCCTCTGCATTTCAGAACCTGTACATAATATGTGAAACTCGATGCTGCTTTATGTATAGACATGTCTATCACTGAGTCTCTGACAAATATTTGCACACAATTAAAGAGAAAAAAGTGACCAATGAAGTAAAGAATGTAGGTGACTGAATAACCAACAAGTCTAGCTCACTGTAAAAGGAGTAACCTTGGGGAGCAAAGAAACTGCTTTCTATTCAATTCAAACTTTGCCTGAGTGCTGGTCATTACTGACTGGTGCTGTAAGAAAATGCTCCATGAGTGCAAACAATCCAGTTTTTGTTGAAGTGCAGACTGTCCTATTATGTTTTTACTGTGCATACCTTTCAGTAAGTGTAAACAAAAAAGCGACCAGTGCCTAACAAACAGGAGGGTTCTTTTACATAATATCAACATTAGCCTCTACCAGGTGGTCTCAGGGTTAATACCATTGTGTGCTTGAGAGCTTGGGTAACTAGATTTGAAGTTGTGGTTAGGTATGTCAATATTTTTGTTAGGGTGCAGTGTCAGTGGAGACCAATTAGTGGTGACCACTATATTTTACTCTCAGAGGAATTTTCTTTACTGCAGATATATCATGTGACCCTATCAGCAGTAAATTTATCAAATATTATATTGGGCTATGCCAGTAGACCTACACTTTGCAAGGACTGCGCTGCTGCACACTACGTGTAGTTACATGTAGTACCTGGTAAGGTATATCTTAAGTCTTGATTCTCAAATAGTTCTTATTGTATGACTAGTTTTATGTAGAGATCACATAAAGTTATGTAAATTGCATGGCGTGTGCTAGCTGGGGAGTAAATGCTTTCTAACTGGTGGGAATGGGAGAGGTTCAGGGCCCACCCAATTTTACGTTATTGATAGTCAATAAAAGAAGCAAACACCTAGGCCCTGTATACCAAGGGCTCTATACTCTACTTTCTGATGTTGAATATATACATGTAGTTTTAATCATTTATCACATGCTACAATCGACAGCTAAATAGATCCTTAAGATTGATCATTAGTGCCAGATCAGGACACAAGCCTGTCAAGGTCTAGGACATGTGTCTCTCACTGCCTATAACAGTGCAAATTACTGTCACTTAGAGCATCTATCAGCACTTTTGGAAAGAACTATAGTTACTCATCCCCTGAGGCTATTCGGAGTGTTCAGATCCCTTTTACTCTCCAACCAGGTGGGACGAACACCAAGCTGGGTAGGATTCCAAAGTAAATTCAGGTCTACAGCACCCAGAGGTCAAAACGTCTGGGTTCCTCCTCCCTTAATATATGCAAATTTCTCTGGTACAAAACTTAATCCAACACAGTTGGGAATTCATTTATGACAATTTGTAATTCGACCCTCTGTAAGCACACTGGGTTTCTTTATATAAGGGCCTCGCATTTGGTGTTCCTGCACCCCGGCAGGTTCTTAGTTGACCCTTATATACTTTTTTTAACTACCCTGGTGATACACTAACTCATCACATGCAAATAGTGGCTTGACACTGTTTTTGGTGCATCATGCTGAACAGGAGTGTATCATTCCCGTGGGGTTGGCATGATGCATGAATGTAGTACTATCAAATTACCTACTAGAGTAGCATATATGCTAACATCCACATTCCTACAAAAGGTCATAGTACATTGAGGCATTTTGTCGCCCTTACAGACCTTGGTGAGTGTAGGGATGGGGGTATGTACACACACCTTGATGTAATGCCTTCAGTGGGACATTTTTCACTCCCATGGCCTCTGAGCATCCAGCTTGCTTTCCAAGTGATCGTTTCATTATCTTCTTTATTTTGGGTTGGGAGCTGGAGAAAGCCCTTCAAAGCTGGGTTTATCCCCTTCAAGTTCAACTTTACACAGTGACATCTCCCCCAGCTGCACCCATCCCTTCACCAAACAAAAGGCCATATTACATCCATGTAGGGCCATGTATTTGGGGAGGAGGGGAGGAAGCATGGAGACTAAAAACTCGGTATGTAAACCGACACGCATCGACGCACTTGACTAGCACTGGAGATGGGGGACAAACACTTCTCTCCAGCCAGATCTACAGGTGGGAGGGTTGACATGTACCAATCTGGCCCCAGCTCGACCACTAGTGTGAGTCGTCTCTGGCACCTAGCGTTTGTGGGTAAAAGAAGGTTTTTTTCCGCTGCTTGCTGTAGTGCTTATTTGTAGGCAGGTACCTCATGTAGTAATCTTCCCCAGAAAATGGGGACCATCATCCCCATACACGAGAGAGGTATTCCTTAGAATCCCGACCGGGCAAGACTGGACATGTACATGGACCTGTATAAAAGGCCTGTGCTTGGAGAAGGAACATATATATCTGAGAGTCAACATGGATGCTTGCATAGGTTTTGGTGTCATAATGGCCCCGGGGGCCTCTTGGTGTCATTAAAATCAGGTCAGCCTCACTCCCAAATCCATATCGCAGAAGAATTTGTCCTGTACGGCAAATATTCAGAACAGAATAGGAACAGAAGATTTTCTTTTAAAGAAAAAACATTACTCTTTGTTGATGATAGCGTATTTTGATAGCCTTTCTATCAAATATAGGACAGCATTTTGCAATGCAAGTAACCCACAAGGGCACTTAATCTCTTTTTTTAGGCCCCTTCTGATACTAACCTCATGTTTTCTTCGAGCGTTATCACTGTCAATGGTTAAGGCTATGGAGAATGCATCCATTATCGCTTGTATGTTTCATTGGCGAATAACTCCTCTCTTGGCGATTTAAGCATTGCCCAATACCAGCAGGTCTTGAATAATGATCCATATTAACCATAAAAATGCATGAGACAGTGTAATTCTCCTCCATTTTGTTATAATCCAGCAGTTTGCATTGCACCGTGAGTCGATCGTCTCGTTGTCCGCCATTTTGGATTTTGATGTTCTGTGCGCATGCGCGAACCCTCCTTGCCAGAAGTAGCATTTTCGACGGAGAAATGATATATTCTATCAATTTAACTTGAAATTACTGGGTTTTGAATATAATCTATGCATCTTTGGCAATATCAATCGATTTTGAATCGAATATACCCTATCTTTTTTACTGTTATAGCCCCACAAGTCGATAGTCTCGCTGTCTGCCATGTTGGATTTTGGTTATATCTGCGCATGCCCGACCCAATTTCCATGGTTATTTGGGTCAATTTGCACGACCATGGCTTTGTGATGCGAATTAACGACAGGGCGAACACGTAATTATTTCATCTTTTTAATAATACATATCGATTCAAATCACATCCTTTGTCCATTCTTTATCATATTTCTATATTACAAGAGTGAATAATTGAAAAAAAAATTAGTAACGACGACTATTACGACAATAAAGACGCGCGGACGGATCGAATGACAGCAAATTCATCAACGTCGGATCAATTTTTTTACCCAAAATGCAATGGTCCGCACCACGCCAGTCCAAAGACCCTACCCTTACCTGTTTCGATAAAGATTCTAGCTAATCTGCTGCACATAAGAATACAATCTCTCTATTAAGGTAAGCCTAACATATTTAACTATTGTTGTATTAGCAAGATTATAAAACAAATGTTTGATTAAACCCATATTTTGCCAAAAAAAATTGGTTTGTCTGTTTGTTTTTTCAACCGGAAGTAGGCACTGAAAATGACCTAGTTTTTACCCGGCTCTTATAACCCTTTTGGGTTAAATATATGTAACACCTTTCTGGCATGATCATTGAAATTTGTGTCACTAAAGTATAGAGAAGAGCAGTACGTTTACCTGATGCATCTTATGGCCTTAAGATTGCCAAAATACATCCCATTTATGCTTGCAAACACTGTAATGATAAAAGCAGATGTTTATTTACTCTATAGCCTAGGGGATATAGCCAATAAAGCAAGGTTATGAAATAGTACTTCAATCTCCATGGAAAACGATCTTCAATTGATTTTCCACCTCCTCCCGAAAGCTAGGGGATAATAGATATATTTTGTATAATATGGGTCCCTAAACTATGGCAAAAGTACTCTTTCGTTGTAGATGCCTCTAGACAGGGATCTTAGTCAGGCAAGGGGAAAATGAGGAATATATCTACTTGATATAAAAGCCTTCTATTTTTCAAAATACGGTAGCCCTCCTTACCACTCTAATCAGGAAAATACATCTTATTCAAAACATTCAGAAAAAGAGGAAATCCTGATATAACCTGAAGATTATAATTACACCACTGTGACTCCATTCGGAGAGCTATAGTAGTTAACAGTATGGCTTTTTAGCTCACACAAACGGGGCAAATTCCTAACACCGTCCTTACAATATGCTGCAAATCTAGTTATCAGACTTTTAAGTTATCCTACCACATGGTCAAGTGGTGCACCCTAACAAAAAGCAAATCCCTGCAAATCCTGCCAAACGATCGTTCAACAGTACCTCATATTTGATACTGTTTGAGAGGTGCTCTCCAAGCAGCTCCTCTTTGAGTAGCCAAACACCATAGGAGACCCTCACCAAAAACTCTGCACTGGGGAGTTCCAGTGTGAGCGTCTTCCGTTGGCGCATGCGTACTTGGCAGGACTCAATAGAGGGAGCTGTGAAACCAAACATAGCCCCACCAGGGAAAGAAAGGGCACTGTAAAATGACAACAACCACACAGAGGCACATTCGATTATGTGTAAGATTTCACCAACACTCAGACGTGATGGGGTTGTGCCATACAAATAAGAGGGGACCATTCCTCTGCGTTTTCTGCTCTACCAACATCCAAAGCAGCTGTACCACAGCAACAGGCAGAGAGGGTTCCAATACAGCACTGAACCTAAAGACTGATGCAACAGGAAAGGCTGAAGTTTGTTGATAGTGTATAAACACCTTTCTGAATTTTGTCTGAGAAATATTATGAGCTATATATCATTTAATACTCTTAATTCTCCCAAACCCAGGACAGGCATGGCTGTGATGCTGGTGTGGCTAATATATTGGATTTTATGGTAACACCTGTTTCCCCATATATCTATGTAAAAGCAGCTCAATAACCAGTGCCTTTTCTATAATACGTGTACCATCTCTGTGGGGTTCTATAGTTCCTATATAGTAAATTTTCTGAGTCAAGGGGGAGCACTTACATGTCTGAACAACAATCCAGCTATAGTCAGAGCCCCCATCTCACATATTTGATCCCTGGCGTGCTAGGGAGAACTTGAGATCTGCGTTATACAGTTCTATTCCCACCCATCATGCAGACCCACCACCAGATGGAAATATTCTAACTAGCCAGGAAAGCCAACTCCACACAAAATGGAGCTGATTAATACTGAAAGGACGGTGAGTGCATGACATGAATCGCAAATATCTTTAGAGAATGGCCTGTGGCATGTGAAATGCGTCCAAAAAGCTGTTTGAAAACTAATTTAGTTCTTCACCAGGGGCCAATGGTTATTTGGCAACCTCAGGTTACCTTTTGGCAAAGACTGCTTCAAAGGTAATTTCCGTATTAACCTCTACAGTTAAGAAGTATATTCACTACAGAATGGACACCTAGCACCTTTCAGGACTAACTAAATTTAGAAAATACCTTAATTAGATGTAAGCCTGCTTCTTAGCTGAAGTGCTAAACGTGTTACAATATACTGTTCAGGTATCATGTTAAAAAGTGTCAAACCCTTTTCAGCATGACCGGTTTGAGTGGAATATTCATCTAAGATTCGTCAGAGATTTGTGAAATATTCATCAAAAACATTGGGTCAGCCCTGTTTATATTAGCTATATAGGGTCTAGCATTATGTATAATTTCTTTTTGTAAATAGCAATACATTCATTTGGCCTTTTGCAAGTGTAAAATATCGATGAGACAGGATGGTGTAGAAATATTACCCAAAACTGGTGAAGCTCCCCTATGTCATGGGCGTGGAAAGCAGGGGGGACAGGGGGGACATGTCCCCCTACTTTTGGCCAACTCCTCAAAAGGTCAAAACTAAAAGGTCAAGCAAAGGGAGGTCAAAAATTGCAGAAATCCCCCCCCTGGTCCCACCCACTCTGAAACTGCTTCCCACGCCCCTGTATGTATGTATTTGGAAGGGAGAATAGCAGCTATAACCCAACTATAAGTGCATAATCATTTCTCTTGGTAAACATACCACTCATATGTAAACATCAACGGGCAATTCTATTGCAAATAGACCAGTATTTTGGACATACATATACCAGACGTCCAGAGGGTAAAGACCATACTTTAATCATTATATACTTGTATACAGCCCTACTCAGGGATATAAAGTAGGTAAATGTCTATGTACATTACTGGAGCAGCCAGGAGGCAAGGTAAGACACCTAGAGCCAACTCAGGTAGTCCTAAATCGAAGTTCACCTAAGATGTCTCATGGAGAAGTGGGATTTATGTGGAGCTGGGTGCCTGGAGTGACACAGAGCTGTGTCCCTCCAGGCAGTGTCTGACTCCTGCCCCCATCATCAATCACACACCGTAATGAGTGTCACCAAGTCGACGTTAGAGCAGCCCCACTATTATACCATGGAGAACCACGGCCCATGTTATCAATTAAACCTCAAGACCAAGGCACTGTTCAAGCACTGACCATAAGGGGTTGATAAATCCCAGGTACGATCGGATGCATCAATGCAGTGCTGGCGAATGTACTCACCAACGACGCATTGATCAATTTGATGCATCATAACGACCAAGGAACTTGAACCTGGCGTTCTTAAAGGGTAACCGTATAGCCCCATCACTATACCGTAGAGATCCGGGGCCCATGTTATCAATTAATCATTTAATGGTACCCCTAAAAATGGCCCATATACCTGCTTCTGTAAACAAAATTCCAAATCTCCAGTCGCCAAAAATGCAGGAAACCGGGCAGGAAATCTTGTAAATTTCTTCAACTTATGCTGAGAGCCAAGGGAAATTGCTACAAAAAGCAGACATATCAAGTGGATCGCAGGTACGAAAAGTAAGTTTAGAAATGAGAAGTGGCAACGTTCAATGGGTTACATCCAGAACATAGATATAGAGCCTATCTGTGTCAGGCCTAAAATACACACATATCAAATGGTCTATACACTGTGCTAAAGTCTATTTCAATGCGTTGGTTTATGCATGTTTTTTGTTACTTTTTTTTCTCACATAAAGTTATAGATTCAAGGGCAATCTACTCTATCTATTGGTGGAACAGTGTCAAATCTCACTTTTACTTTGTGACGGATCATACATCCATAGCACCGCCTGCATCATATGCAATCTTAAAAACATGCGGGCCTATGCCTGAGGTCCCTATATAGATAAAGGGAGGTAAATATTCATAGTATGTAACGATATCAATCATTGGCTGACAGGCCGGCACGTGACTTAGGTGATAAAACGCCGTTAATTGGGGGAACCCGTGGTTAATTATCTTAAAATAATACAGAGTTGTTTAGGGCTTGATTAATCTTTAGGACTCAAATCATTAATGTGACAGTTTATGGCACGTCTTGCCATTTTTATGACAATATCCATCAGCGCTGTGCAACTCTACAGGTCACGTGGTAGAAAGGTTATAAAATGATGATCTGGAATTTACTCACTTCATTTTACTCCATCCCTGGGCCTTTCATCTATACGGCAAACGTCTTGTGTTTCTTTTTATCTGATAATCTCTCTCTCTCTCTCTCTCTCTCTCTCTCTCTCTCTCTCTCTCTCTCTCTCTCTCTCTCTCTATATATATATATATATATATATATATATATATATATATATATATATATGTCATTGCAATACAACCCAGAATTACATACTAGGGCAAAATGTCGATTCACAGACAAGTAATGGCAAAACATATCTCTAGTATAATTCTAGCGCCACATGAATCTATACTCGAATTTGGTGGATTTACACGCCAACGGCTGCAGTCACCGACGTGATTTATATAATTCTCTTCTGTCCTGTAGACTCACAAACTGGAAAATAAGAGACAAATCACTTGTATGTGACGTTCTGTGTATTTAGCAGGGTGTGGCAGCATGAATACCTGACAAAAAGCCCTAATTATATACTTCTGACGCCTGTATAATAAGGCAAGTGTAGTCGTCAAACTGATAAACTATAGTTACGACCAATCTAGGTAATTCATCTCCAAACTGCATATTTATTATATGATCACATATCTAATCAAGAAGGTTATTGACCTTGTGGATTACTAATTTACGGCATATGCAGACTGATAAATTTATACCTCTTAATACCAAAGATTAGACAATATCATGAGTAGTGTATTTGGCTGTAGCCAGTTCCAGGGATGAAAGTCACTGAGCACAAGAATCCCTGAAACACTTAATTAGAGACCCTAAAATATAGATTTTATATACTAATGTATGCCTATAGGTTTTTGGAACTTGAAAATTCCTGAAATTAGGGAAAACCCTGAAAACTTTCATCCCTGCAGTTCCACAAAGTTGCACTTAGTAGGGTTTGACTGGTGATTACTCTATAACGACATAGTACTCTGCCACTGACATAGTAGTCTCCCACTGAGAGACACAGGCCCCGTCTTCAGCTTTAAGACGTGACCAAATCATACAATAGAATGGCAGTTCCTATATGTGATGTATATCTCGCAATGAGCATATCAACCAACAATAGCATGACTGAATAGAGCCACATAGAACCACTCGTGCCAGGTTCTCACGTGCAGTTACCCATGCCCTAAGGGCAACTGGCCAAGTGCAGTCAACAAGATATAATATGCAACCACCTGAATCAGCACCTCAGTATGCCTACTCCCCATCATGTATAGAATTCAGGAGTCTGAGGTGGCATCGTTCATAATTCACGCCAGTTCCTCCCTGTACCAGGAGGGCTCCGCCGTGCCTAACTCGTCTAGCAGTTGTTTCCTCCAGGTCGGTTGCTTTAGTTCTTGCTGAAACATCTGTATGGAGAGGGGTATGTCTCAGCTGGGCAGTGTTCCATAAGGGTGTGGGCACCTAAAATAGGTGTTTAACATCGGTGAAGGCTTGGTAGATGTTGAGGGGTAGTACATAATGCATAATGCCGTTACCACGGCTACAAACGCACCGTGGGGCCCTTGATGGGGGGTCTCCATGTCCCATGTCGACTTTAAGAAATGGCCATGTCACCATGTCAATTTTAAGAAACTGCCATGTCCCTGTGTCGATTTCAAGAAATTGTCATGCCCCTGCATCGATTTTAAGAAATTGGCCATGTTTCATGTCACTTGGCCAAAAAATGCACCGAGGAAGCGGTCTTAAATCTCTAGGTGTAGGACTGTAACTTACTCAGTGGCCGATCCAGGATTGTCTAGAAGGGGGAAGGGGGCAAGACTTGGTGAAAGCTGATGAGGTACTACATGTATATGTGGCACCGAGCACCGCAAGCCCCCTGTTTTGGGCCCCCTCTACACTTTTCTTTTCCCTCTTTTTCACCTCTTTCTCCTTTTTTTTGGATGACCCAAAGTACGCCAACTGTGGGTCTTGTTTCTGAACTCAGGGTGCGCCTGGTAAGTGAAATTAAATCACATAAATTACCGGCATATGCGTAAAGAAGTGGCTTATTGCGGCTTAAAGAATCAGCAAAATAAGCTTTTACTACCATAGAACGAACCACGGGATGGGTCTTATATACGAGTGCGGCGTATATGCAGGAATTTACTGTATATACTGTATGTAGTTAAGGTTCTACTGGACAGAAGTGCTATGTCACATACACTCTCAGTCGCAATTGTAAATGGGCTATAACGACCATGCAATGTAGTAGCTAACAGAACAACCCACATCAGGCCATAGCATTTGTATTGACAGCAACTAACACTGTTTTCCAACAAGAAAAATGTGGCAAGGACCACGGATAGGAGTTGCGCTCATAGATCATGGCAACATCAGTAGCCACTGCGGGTGACGTCACTGAGGCAGCATGATGTCACCAATGACGTCATAGGTGACAGGGAGAAAACCAAAAACATTATGGAGTTGCTACAGTCGCTACGCTCCCGGCGACTGACGCGGCTTGCAACTCCAAAGAATAGAAGCAATCTACTGCAAAACCCTTGGCACAGTCTAACAGTGTAAGCACAGGCGGATAAGATGGGTTCATATTAAAACTTTACATTACTGACACATGAGGTGTTGGGGTGGAGTGATCGGCACACTGTGTTGATAAGGGCACACAGATAGTCCTATGGACAGTGTTTGACAAGTCATTTACGTGCTTATCTACCATTCCTTATCTCACCTCAACAACCGGAAGCCATATACTATAGTGCTATAATTGCCTGATGTCTTCTTTTTTCACTGTCACTATCAATGAATGATGTAGCTATACCAAATATAGGCCCCTATTGAATCAGGCTGAATCCTTTTTCACTGACACTATCAATGAATGATGTAGCTATACTAAATATAGGCCCTTATTGAATCAGGCTGAATCCTTTTTCACTGACACTATCAATGAATGATGTAGCTATACTAAATATAGGCCCTTATTGAATCAGGCTGAATCCTTTTTCACTGACACTATCAATGAATGATGTAGCTATACTAAATATAGGCCCTTATTGAATCAGGCTGAATCCTTGACCCGGGATCCTTGCTCTGACATTTGTAACGTTGTTTTCCATAACTACAAGGATTCACCTGAGATCTTAGGATTAATATCAAGGATTAATATTTCAAATAGATAGCCGAGCGTTCAACAATTACATCCTGCTTAGGGGGTGGGGGTGGGTCTTTGGGTTCCTCTAAATGTTCCATACAAAAACAGTGACAAGGGGAGTGGGTGGGTCCTGAAAAGTGCCTAAAAACCGGTGACATAATTGTTGAATGCTCCCTAGGATATTAGGATCAGGATTAAGGATATTAAGAGTATTTTTCAAAATTTGGAATAGCATGTAGACCTACTGTAATCTCAGAGAGTCACAGCATTGCTGTGGTGCCGTGCGTTGTGCTGATTATGGTGAACAAGTATACCAATGGATAATTCATGATGAGTGTGTGTTAGTGAAGGATAATGACACGAGGCCGTAGGCCAAGTGTTATTAGCCTTTGCTAACACACACGAGTCATGAATTATCCATTGACTACTTATTTTATACCACGAAACCAATAAATAATCAATAGAATACCAATAAATTCAAGTTGAAACAAAAATTATTCCTCCTTCCCGGGACTCGAAGCCAGCCATGACAGTGTGTGTACACAGGTACATACACCTCCTCGCCCGGCAGCGGACAGCGACAGCGCCTGTCTCGGCTAGCCTTGGCAGCGGCACACGGCAAAAAATAGTGTACATACACCTCGTCGCCCGGCAGCAGACAGCGACAGCGCACACGGCGAAAAAAGATGCGCCCGACCGGGACTCGATCCACGGACCTGTCATGGCTGAGCGCAACGTGCTAACCGCTAGACCACCGCGTCCCCTCCTTCAGCGGCTGTCTCGGCTTGGCTTGATTTGAACGCGTCCTTTGGTTATGTATACACGATCGGTACACACGCCTCGGCGCCCGGCTAGGCCTCCTTTGTTTGGTTTAGTTCTAGCCAACGACCTCTCGTCAGTCCCTGTGGCGCAGTGCATAGGGAGTTGGATTTGGGATTTGAGACTGCAGGTTCGATCCCTACCCTGGCCTGGAATATTTCGTGGGTTTTAACATGTAACATATGATATGGAAGGACATGTAAGGTGTGCTGGTTATCCATGGATAACGGCACCGGGTGCCTGTTATCCATGGATAACCGCACACCTTACAAAATTGATGTGACAGCCTACAGGGTGTGCAATATCGACAGACATGTGGATGGGAATAGATACCAAAAAGCACTGTGTAACCCAGAAATCGTGGTATAATATTGGCTAATTCACTGATATCATTGGCGGATCAAAATACTATGTGTTCCTTAACGATTAAATGAATGGGCTATGCTCGTCTGTGCTGGCTACACCCCCCCCCCCCACACACACACACACACTTCAACACTGCTTTGTCACCATCTCCCAATCAGACATTTCAGTGTGTTTAACTGCCTGGGACTGATGAGGCATGACCAAGCACTGGACAGGGTTATTTTCGTGGCTTAGGCTGTCTATACTGTAGGGAAGGGGGGGGGGGGCTAAAGGCTATGAGTGGTGCCTGGTTATGTCCCGTAACATGTGTAAGTATAAACGGCCCAGGGTATGTACAAACCCCTGTACCTGCACCACCTCCTAGCACCACCATGCATCGTTCTCCAACCAACCACCGCCACCACTACCGCCAACACTACTACCACCAACACTACAGTAGGAAAGCACCACTGTTCTGTGCTTGACTGATTTGCATATTTTAATCCAGGTATAGGTATACTCCATACTGTAGCTATGGGACAGGATTATACATGGAGAGCGAGGAAGCACCACATTCAGAGCTTGTATTTAAGATTAGGTCCCTTCTAATAGCCTTGAGTTCATATGATGAACTCACGGCAATAAGTGACAATAGGGCTTAGGCCAAAAAAAAATTGTTTGTTTCAGAGGCTGGACGCGGTCGGAGACGTGAGCGCGACACAAGAGTCATTAAGATGACACAAAAATGACCCAAAAACATGGAAATTTTCCAAAATTGAAGAAGAAAAAAAGTCGGCCCTGTTTAGCTAGGTAGGGTCGGGTGACCTGAAACAAAAAAAAAAAATTGGCCTTAGAAATGCGTGCTAAGAGTAGGATAGAAGGACCATCCCATGCAAAGGTTTGCAGGCTAGATAGATATGGCTTATGGTCAGTGATAATAAAAACAAACATTATCGATAAGGCAAACCTAATCAATAGAGTAGTCGAGGGATTACTGGGCTGTATGGTTGTGTTGAATGTGTATATTAGGGGGTGTTACTTGTGTTGGGGTTAGCTAGACTCAAGTGTCTCTCTGTAGACCAGCCCACTCTTAATCCACAGATGAGTACTGCTCTGGATGTGTTTACTGGGTTTTATTGTCCATTCACACATAGATATGATAGGTTACAATCCTCAATAGTCCATGGCAATGTCAGCAGCAGAACAGTGTGACTAGCAAGGTGTGTGCATGTAGATGTGGCCGTGTGGAGAGATAGTGGCTCCAGGCCTAGCTGAGCTGCTCTACTCGTAGTCCATGGTTCGACACCAGGCCCTAGCCTAGCGTCTGCTCTTCATGCCGGCTCCCGCACTTCTGCGCGGCTCATCCTGCTCGTCTCTACCTGGGTTTCTCTCTGCTCGGTTATTGGCTGAATCCCTCATCACGTGTCCACCGCATGCACACCCCCCCTTTTCCTCCTGACCAGATCTCGTCGACTCCATCCGTCTGCAACATTCCACAGCCTACCATAAACTCTAGCTACCATAAACCCTACACAGGATTCCCATAGCACTCTCTCATATAGCACACAATAAATACAGACATAATTGTACCCTGTTATACCCGTCCATTATAATTATTGGCTATTGATGACAAGACAGGTGCGGGCGCTCCCCCTCTGTGACTCGAGCCACCGCAAATATATGTCTTGTCATGCTACCCTGATATTCTCTATAATGCAGTTTCACATCAGTGTCTTCACATACATCCTATCCACATACATACTATACAATTATATCATCCTCAGATAAGACAGAGCACAATGACATGTGATACAAAAGTATGTGATCATAACATTGATTACTTCATAGTTTTCTTACCTAGATACATGCTTATTTAGTTTCGACAATACATTTCACACTGCTCCCAGTAACATTATGAAGCGCACAACACACTAATATAAATGCCCTTGCCATTAATACTTTCATACATGTGACAAGATCTGCGAAAAGGGACTCCCACTTCAGGAGTAATAAGGTCCCTCTTCCCAGTACAGGACACACATGTTTCTTCGATCATTCTTCTAATATTTCTCCTTTTTGGTCCAAAACTATAGCCAATTAGCATGCTTAGCTTAACATTTAAATCAACTCATTCAAGTCACTACAATAGCCCTTCTTGGCTGTAAAAATACCCTGGTTCTCCAGTTAACAAACCCGGCTCTTCAGAAATAACCCTTTTTACATTCATTTAGGCATAAGAATGATAAATTCCAAATAATATCATTGCTTGAATGAAATACTACATGCAGCATATTCTATTTGCCCTAACAACTACATGAGCTGTCCTCCTTTCTCTCATTCCAGGTGACTCACTTGTTCACCCTGCACTTAGTCCTACCCCACCAAAACATAGCAGTGTCCATTCACCAATCACTTAAATGTTCAGTGCCTATTGTCTTATTGCAGAGTTTATCAGAAAGTCACTTGTGTGGTCTTCCTTCATAGTCTCTTTTTTTTGCACATCTTTTGCTGTTACCATATATATTACATGTTACACAGAGTTTAACACTTACTGCCAACCAACATACTCCTGTCAGCAGCTTAGTGCTATGCCCAAACCAATTCTCAGTACAGGTAGTCCCCAAGATTGTACATACAATTCTAATATGACTCATTAAAAGATAAACATTCAATATGTATGTTTTTCTACATATCTTTTTAGATCTCAGTCCTGGGTCCCCCTAACCTTCTACTCCTTTTAAAACTCCCAAATGGACTTGGGATAAGATCAATACACACTGGGTGGGTGGAGGATAGAGAAGTCCTTTCATAAACCCCAGAGTCTCTTTTTATGGGCGTTCCTAATATAATATGGCATCACTCATCTTTCTCAGTCATTGTTAATGAATATATCATAGACCACTCTTAAGTCAATATAAAAGTCAACATCATAGGAATGTGTAATTACCGCCACTCCTAATTAACTTAAATGATGTATACATGCTCTGTTACCATCCTAGAAATAGGTGCGACTGTTCCTCAGCAACTTTGCATCAAAAACTTATACTGATGTATGCCTTGTTAACATCCTAGGAACAGCTAATACTGTGTCTGTCCCTCATTAACTTAGCATTGAAAACTTATATTGGTGTGTGCCCTGTTAACATCCTAGGTACAGCTGGTGGTTTGGCTGTCCCTCATTAACCTAGCAGTTGACATCCTAGGAACAACTATTACACCTAGCCCGGTACCATGGCTGGCTGTCCCTCATCAACTTGAACCAATGTTTGCCTATAACAGTTACTTCTAATATGTCCCCAGTGCTTGGGCTGATTCACTTATATAATTCCAGTGTCTTCACCATCAATACCCCGGTGGGTACATTATGAATCAGGAACTCAGTCCCACTATGAAATACCCCAGTGGGTGCATTACAGCTCACCATCCTTGCCTTCATTGCTAATAATTCAAGTGTCTGTACTACAAATACTTCTGTGGGTACACTATGATCCTGAGAATACACACACTAGTGAGTTCCATTCAATAGATTTGGGTTACCAAGTAGAATACACAGTACTGAAAGTGGTAGATAGTGGATGGATGTGTGTCCAGCATCAGTGGCTAGCTGTGCTGACCCACTCAATGCCAGTAACACCAGACGTTTGTCCTGGCTGCTCTGAGAGCTCCTCCCGGAGATCATGTGACTACTATACATCAAACCTGTCTTCATGTTCTCACACTGTCATCTTCTCTCACTAGCTTTCTCCCTCTTCTATTCAATGTTTGTTTAATGCACACTATTGTTATGAATCCTCTTCTCAGCAATAGATTATGAAACTCACAGTGAAATACAGACTTTTCACAGAAAGACAAAGATATCTGACCAGCCCCCTACTTCCCTACTCAATCCAGGAAGAGGTAGCAGTAGCCCTACACCTTATATCATTCCTGTGGCTGTCTCTCTCCTTCATTTACTAGATGCATCAGATAGAAGCTGACACTTAGCACACTATGAGAGCCTCCTCTCGTCATGGTCTGCTCCTAGTGCTGCCCCGCACTGCTCACCATAGGGCAGGCACCCCGTGCTCAGCTGTTGGCTGTTACTCCATGTGTGCTCTGAGCCACTCCCATCACTGAGAGTTGCTCCTGGTGCTGCCCCTGCCTGCTCACCACGGGGCGTGCACTCCGTGCACCGCTGTTGGGTCTCCCGCAGCACACACAATAGCCCTGCAGCGGTTGATTCTGTACCTATACCTTCATATTGCACCTGCATTATAACCATGTTAATTATCTCTCTTCATATCAGTGTGAGCTGCTCTTATCTTTATGTACATGTGAGCTGCTCCCCTCCTTACCAGTGTCTACTGATGCTAGCTGGCCACTCACAATCCCACAGTTGGGTATGAGCTGCTCCCTGTGTGCATTGATGCTGTGCAGATCATGTCCAATACATGTACAATCGTTTCCAAGAATCTCTCCATTCTGATGACCACTGCACAATGTCATCTGCAATAGATCTGTTACTGATTCTGCTCACAGTCAGGTATTTGATATAGATGATCAACTTTCATTGATATGTATATAAAGCAGATTTCTAAGGGTTTCCTGCCTTAATAATACATCACTGCTTTCCTTTTTGCCAATATTGTAAAGATACATGCGGACATTTTCCTCTACATTCTATACGGGAATCACTCCTTCTGCACCAAAATTATTAAGCTCATGTCTTTTTAAGTATCAGCATAAAGGTTTTGAATGTCATCAACCCTACAAGGAACCCATTTTGTTATTGAGGTGGGTCTGAGCTCATAAGCAACTTAAGTGTACTTTTCCTTATTGCAGACCATTGTCCTTTACAGAATATATGCACAACATATGTATCTTGTGTATCCTGAAGTTTAAAGGAAAAATATTGATCCGTTCCATGTGAAATGATGGTCATTTGATCGGCTAAAAACATCGCGAATTGACGCTATTTATACTGCAGAATCAGTCTTTTGTGACCAGTCTCTTGTGACATTTGAATGTATGAAACTTTTTACCCTAGTATGATATATATGTGCTTATATGTTCCCACAAGACTATAGTTCTATACAGCATAATACTTCCAATATCAGCTTCTCTTCTGCAGAGTAATTCTTCATTTGGTTGTTTCTGTTAGATAGGCCTACCTGTTTGGTATGTAATCTGTCTTACTGCCAAACCCTACACCCTTGACAGATCCAGGTTATCTTTATGTAGGCCCGCACTTCATGTGTCCACACTTTCACCGAGCTGCTCCTCCCGTAAGTGCACCCATCGTGAACACCTGTTTGTGAGTTGCTCCCCTAATAAAAACAATTAGGTGAGCGGCTTCGGACAGTCACTACTGAGCCACTCCTGTGGCCTTCCCGATGTCTACGTGGGGTGTTCCTTACACAGCCTCCCCATCTATCACCAGATATACCAGTAACTGAGTACCAGCCTATTGCATTGATATGATATAATATAGTACTGTAGTGTGCTAATGGTATCATCCATAGCAGTGATGCAGTGTATATTGTGTGATGTATAGCACTGAGCAGCCACAGTGCACAGTGTCTATTATCTCTATGCATTCCCTAACCTCTAGCTTCTATCAATCCTGCAGTCAATGGCTATGATAGTTCAGGAACTAGCATTTAACGCTGTTTCTTTTTGTTGTTGTTGTTTTTTTTTTCTGCCTGGAGCTCCTTCCTAGGCCCGCTCTGTAGTAGGTGGCCAATGTGGGGGCTGTGCTTCCTGTGAGCAGAGTCTGCCTGTATGACGGGCACCCACACCGAGTGACTCACCAGCACTTCATTCATACATTATCTGTAGCTAAGGCTGCTTACTCAGGCAGTATGCTGGGCTGCCCCTCTCTATCCCTACTGCTATCAGTAGCTGTCTGCCTCATACTATCTGCTTATTTCTTTTAACATGAGTCATGATACCTCTACTTGGTTGAACGTTGCTGTGGGGTTGAGCTGCTCCTTGTCGACATTACTAGCCCTTTGTGAGCAGCAGTCAATAAAGTATGTCATCATGCCAACTGTGCATTCCTTCTGCTGTGTACCAAATGCAAATGTGTACCCCCGCTGCTACTTCAACACTACAGATATTGTCTATCAGTCTTCTCACAATCTTCTACCAATATCCACATCTACTTCTTTAAATAATTGTCTTGATGTAACCAAGAAAGGTAAAGCACATGGCACACAATAGCCCTTCCAGTCTAACTCCCTACCTTCATTCAGCAGTCAACTAGAGGGAAACAAATGTGCCTCTCCTGTTCCAATACCTCCTCGTACATTGTGCTTGCCTGACAACATCAAAGTCTTATGGATATAGGCATCCCTCCTGGTGGCTGTACTGTACATGTTTCCTAGAACTGAGCACAAAACCATGTAAGGTCTGTGGGCATCCTCCCTCAGTAGACTTGTACCTGACCATGTTTTCTATCCATCATAGCATATGCTTTTAAACAAAGTTAATTAGTATTGTGCATAATGATTATGCCCACTCGGTTAGCTAGATAGAGAATGCAGGTTTCTATGGTGACCTAGTAGAGTAATCTATAGTAGAGGCAAGGTACCCCAGTGAGCCCCTGCCGCTGTCAGTGCTGAGCTGCTCATGTTGTGAGTCATCCCGCCTACGTGACCCTGAACAGCTCCTCTCACTAAAAAAAAACAACAACAAGCGACGAGCTGCTCTCTAGGCACACCCCTATTTCAGTAGACTGCCTGTAGGGTAGAGTAAGGTGGAAGTCCTTGGTCATTACTGCATTCCTCACCTCCTGTTTCCACTAAGTGTATAACCACTTTGCTGCTGATCTGCATTCACACTGCTTATCCAGGCAGCATGGTGGGCTGCCCCTCTCTGTCCCCCTCTGCTATTGTGGCTGTCTACCTCTACCCATGATAGGTTGTTTCAGTGGGCACTCACATTAATGGCTCACATGCTATTACTCCCATATACCTTTGTTTGGTTCAATTACAGTTTAATCATTAGGCCCATACTGCTGTTTGTGGAAGGTTCACATACATATATCAGGCCTACCTGTCAGTGTCCCAACTGTCTGCTGTCTCCCCTGTTAGGGTATACATAAATCACATTGTATGGATATTGTAGAGGAATCACTGGTTATAAAATGGTCCATCCCTAGTATTACAGTGAGTAACCACCTTGCATGGTGGCTGCTCCACCAGTACCTGCCGAGTCACTAATCTAGGCACAGCATGCCAGCTGTTACACACAAAAAAAAACACACATACCACACATACACCCTGTATGTTACTCGAGCAGCTCCCCTGGCTGCGGGCTGATATCCCTTTTTATCAGTCTTGCGGTTTGAGTGAGGGAGGGTGGTGTGCTCTGGCCCCCGAACCCCTAGGTGTACCAGGTGCAGGGGGTGGGCTGAGCCATTCATCACCTCTCTCCCCAGCCTATGCACTACAGATTTAGAATCCCAGCTACACGTGCCTTCTGGAATTCTGTATGATTTAATCTGTCCATCTGTTTATACAGTTGCTTCAATGCCTTGATTGGATCCCTGTTTTTCTGCTTCTGATACCGCATCCATATAGCACATTTCTCTGTAGCATGTGTTGTAGCTTTGTGTATGTGGCAATATATGCTGGGTTGATTACTAGTGGTCTGCTCTGAGGCATAGTGTCCATTCTCCAATGCCTTCTGTCCTTTCTTTCCAATGGCTTCTATTTTCTCCCTACACTTCACAATATATGTCTCAACCATTGATTTGAACTGTTCCTGCATATAACTCTGCATATCCTTCACTCCAGCTTGTGGTACTTCTTCACCCTCTTCATAAGGCTTGTCCAATATTCTCTCCTTCTCAATTATCTCCAGCATAGATGTGAGTTTCACTGCTTCTTCCAGGGTTGTCAGCTGATCCTTCTTAACATGCTCATCAATAGGTGGAAGCAATCCATTAATGAAGACTGCTAACTTGATGTCTTCAGGTGCAATGCCATTGTCATATTGCTTGATTTTGAGTGCAAAATCTAATACAGATTCTCCCTTCTCTTGCTTCAGATTGTTCAGATCTTTGTATTTCTTCCATGATGGTCTACTGTCTCCAAATACTGCCTTGATTATTTCCTTTACTTTGTCTACTGTGTTTTTATCACCCTCAGGCACTGTCCTGAGCCATGTATCTGCTCTTTCTTTGAGTCCCAACTTGATAAGTCCCAGATATTCCTGCTCCTTCCAATGGCAGATACCTCTCATTGTCTCCATGACAGAGAAATAGCCATCAGCATCCTCTCCTTCTAGCCCTGCAAATTATGGTAATGTTAGATATGGCATTGCCATGATTCTTTCCATCTAGCTTAGTACAGACTAGTCAAGGTTTGGATGTCTGTCTGTGTCTGTCTGCTGCTTTTGAGAATACATCGAAGTGAGTGCTGCACATCATATGCTACCAGTCACTAGTCACTCACCGTCTGCATGGCTGCCACTGGGACGGGTTGCGGTGGGTTGTATGGTGGGCATCCCCTCCTGTATCTGCTGTCTGTCTCCATGAGCAGTAGAGCTATGAGCTACCGGGTCGGTAATCCACTAATCAGTGAGCTTAATTAGCAATCACACCACTGTTCTCCACCATCTGGGCTGTATGGTTGTGTTGAATGTGTATATTAGGGGGTGTTACTTGTGTTGGGGTTAGCTAGACTCAAGTGTCTCTCTGTAGACCAGCCCACTCTTAATCCACAGATGAGTACTGCTCTGGATGTGTTTACTGGGTTTTATTGTCCATTCACACATAGATATGATAGGTTACAATCCTCAATAGTCCATGGCAATGTCAGCAGCAGAACAGTGTGACTAGCAAGGTGTGTGCATGTAGATGTGGCCGTGTGGAGAGATAGTGGCTCCAGGCCTAGCTGAGCTGCTCTACTCGTAGTCCATGGTTCGACACCAGGCCCTAGCCTAGCGTCTGCTCTTCATGCCGGCTCCCGCACTTCTGCGCGGCTCATCCTGCTCGTCTCTACCTGGGTTTCTCTCTGCTCGGTTATTGGCTGAATCCCTCATCACGTGTCCACCGCATGCACACCCCCCCTTTTCCTCCAGACCAGATCTCGTCGACTCCATCTGTCTGCAACATTCCACAGCCTACCATAAACTCTAGCTACCATAAACCCTACACAGGATTCCCATAGCACTCTCTCATATAGCACACAATAAATACAGACATAATTGTACCCTGTTATACCCGTCCATTATAATTATTGGCTATTGATGACAAGACATTACCCTGAGGGATAAGAGGCATTATTCCTGGATCATGGTCACTGCCTGACTCGAAAGTCGTGTCACCTATATATTCGGGTACCTATTATTCTTATATGGGAAACCGGGGCCTATCAGAAACATATTCACTATCATATTGCCATGTTTGTACTCTGTACTGGTAATATGGGCCTATAGGAATTATATGCGGGAGCATCATATGACCACATGAAAATTAATGTTCTATGTTAGAAGAGGGTTGTATGACTTTTTAGGCCTCTTTCCCCATATGCCCCAACATCTAAGGCCAAAAAATAAATTGTTTTAGGTAACCCAACCCTACCTAGCAAAACAGGGCCGACCCTAATTTTGTTTCTCCATTTTTTAAGACATTATAGGTTCTTAGGCAAGTTTTCAGTCAATTTAGTTGTCCCTGAGTCACCATGACTTGTTCATGAGTCGCTGTGACTCGTTGCGAGTCTTTGTGACAGTTTAAAAAAAAATAAAAATAGAATAAAAATCCGACCTACCCTACCTAATTTCTTTTCAGCATGTTACCTGAAACAAATGATTTATTTTTTTCGACCTAATCTAGGTGAAGAATATTCACCATAGCACGTTTTAGTCCCACTATTCTAGGCACCAATGGAGCGTCAGCATTGCCATATATCATCATGCCAACTGCCTGACCAGCCTATCAAACACACCAAATGAAAAAGCCCTCGATCACTGCATCCAGATAATCGAGCGTAATGTGCGCCCAACAGTTGGATCTGTCGTGTGCTTTCAGTCAATCAATGCTTCACAACAGCACAGCGTGCGAGCGAACCCGAGCGAACCACTGGCAGCCTAATGCGTTCACCCATGGTCTTCGTTTTTGAATTTCTATTGACCATGCTTGTCTAACTCCGTTTTAATCGTCAGTGTGCTATTAGCATCATAATACCCTTCAGATCCAGGACAAGTCTCTAAATTGAGTTCAGTGCCAACGACAATGGATAAACCTATGATTAGTGATACGAGGTAAAACCTATGATTACGGGTAGTGCTAGAGGTATTGGTTTTTAGATAAAACCGTAAAACCCCGTTTATACCGACGTATGTGCCCAGGGTATCACATGAACAGCTGAACAGAAAGGCATCATCCCGGGGGCATCATACCATTCTTAACCATTTAGGGGTCCTATAGTGAAGTGCATAATGCAAACTTGTTCGCCATCCATGTTACACAATTGCAGCTCTGGTAAATCTATTCGCCAGGGCATACATTCATGCATTATGCCAACCCAATTGGGATTAACACACTCGCAGAGGTATAGAAACTAGAGGCTCGGCATAGTGTACCAATAATTGATATATAGTGCTGGCCGATCATGCTAAGGCGGGTGCAATGGCAACATGTGCAGATAAGACCCCAACAGCAGGGATGTCCTTCAGTGGACTTGTGAGGCTATGTATGGGAATCAAGAAAGCATATCCATGGTGGTATAATCTGGGATCTAGAGGGCGTTCCCGAGATGGTACCACTATGTGGTTGTTAGACAAGCTGTCTGTCCGACTGGGCCAAAATGTCGTCTGCTAGGCTACGTCTCTCACGGGGAAGCGCTAAATGAGGACGACGCTGTCATGACACGCTGTCAGGCTGTGTGCCTGTCTCCAAACTCACTCATCGCTTGCAACATCGTTGTCCGGCATCGTTGTCATATCAAAGGTCAAACTTCCCACGAACGCGCAAGTTGCGTTCTTATTAAGGGTAGTTTTCCCGGGTAGATTTTAACAATCGTCACCATGAAAAGGAATAGGATTGGGATTGAGAGTGACATCACATAGGCCTAGATTGGATGCGGGGATACGACTTTCGCTCTCAAAGCCACCCCTTCCATAGGCCTACAAGAAAACAGAGGCGAAAAATGAGAGGAGATGAAAAGGGTAAGATAAAGAGAGAAGGCACTAGGACATGAGATGAAAGCGCGGCAGATCAAAGGCGCCGATTACAACATGGCAGGCACAGGATGGACGAACAGGGGCGCGGGAAAACTTGGGGAGGATCAAAAAGAAAGAGATGAGGGAAATATCAGAGGCTTATCTAGGGCGTAGGGTTTATAATCAGGAGATGCTTTGTTTGTTTGGTGCATCTATCGAGACCCCAACAACAATATTTGCCACGTGGGACGCCAAAAAAAGATAAATAAGCAAATGTCCACGACCATGGAATATTTTTGCATCGTATTCACCGAGGTGAGGCTGTCCGTATTCAACGACGCCTTATAGGGGGAGGTGACATTTGCATTTATGTCATGGCCTATGGGGTAAATTTGCTTTTAGATAAAGAAAAAACAGCTCAGCTCCATTCAAAATCCAAGATGGCGGACCCCATTGAATACAAGCATATTGTATTCCATGCCCCCATTGAATACAGCAGTTCTAGTACTAATCTATAGTGATGTTCGTATCAGCCATGACATATAGCTTGAATGCCAGCCCCCAACTCTTAACACCCCTGACCAACATCCCGACTAGGGTACCTCGCCCCTGACTCGACCACCAGCCATGTTGGTCCCTAATGTCCCCGTTCCCCACACTGATATAAGATACAAGACACCATCAGCGTTATGGATTTCCAAAATGACCCCCATTTCTGCAGATTTTAGGCTGAAAATACCCCCTTTTTGTGTGAAAAACGCTGATTTCTGAGCCTCCAAAAGTACCCCTTTTTTCTGGAAAATGCTGACCTTTTCACCTGGTCATCCTTTTACTCAAAAATCATGGAATTCTCACCTGTATGACTACCCCTTTTTATCAGGAGAAAGACATATTTTCTTCGATAGTGTATTGGAATTACATTTTTAACATCAGGGCAAAGAAATGCCCCCTTTTTTTTGTTATTTCCACAGAGATTTCTGGAAGAAAACAGCCCTTTTTCTCAAATTTCGAGGTCATTGCTCAAAGTAAAAAATGACCCCTATTTCCGTGTTTTTCATAATGCTGATGGTGTCAGAATTGAAGCTGAGTGCGGGGACCGGGCTAATGTCGACCATCCTGCCTTATTTCAACTTATTTTCACAATAAATCAAATTGTTGGGTTCAAGTGCAGGATATCCATATTGTAGTTAATTGTGCAAAGTCAACTGGGGGCATATGCTACATGTACAAAGAAGTTAGCCCAGGGTGGTCAACTTAAGGTACCAACATGCCCAGTGGTCGAGTCAGGGGCGAGTTACCCTATATCAATATGTAGCAGAAATGTAGGCCTAGATGTACATTTTTAAGACCAAAGCCATGTCGACCCCTCGTTAGATCTCACCCTGTGTCCTCTCTGTGAGGATCTATAGGAAGAAAGGATTGGTGCCAGAATTCAACACAAGTAGGAGGGCCTAACAGATGGATGAATCCAGAAATGCGGGTGGGTGTGTTCTCACCTGCACATACAGGCCTCGTTAGAACCTCCTGTCTTCAACATATTGATATTGATGTAATTATGAGAGAGAGAGAGAGAGAGAGAGAGAGAGAGAGAGAGAGAGAGAGAGAGAGAGAGAGAGAGAGAGATTTACATACCTTTATCACATTGAAGAGATATTAAGGGGTTACATGAGTTGGTATGCAATGACGTGCCATGTGACATTATGTCAAATAACACGTCAAACTATGTCCTGTGACAAGTGGGGCAATCATTCCTCCATGTGTGGAAGTGGTACTTCTGCGTAGATTGCCATGGGGGATTGAAAATGTCTCCTACTTAAAAGAAAAGACCACCCTAATTTCATGATGACCTCTTCTTGTAGGCTTTGAATGGAATAAAAAGATTCTGGCATGCATAGTACCATATATCTGCTATCATAAAAGAAAGAAGCAGGCCCACCTGATACTTTATATAAGGATGTCACAATTGGTCAAATGCACCACGTTATTGCCTGTACAACACTATTATCATCCACACACAAACTAATATGTGACTTTTGAAAAAGCTTGTGTTTTTCGTTTGATAATTGACATCAAATACCCCAACTAAAGTATCTCATGGGATAGAGTGATGATATGCACTTTAGTATTACTTTTTTAAAGTGTTTTATTGGGTCTAGAAGAACAATAACAAAGAAATTGTCCCTCTCCTAGCAACCTTGCATTAAGGTCTTTAAGCTAGGTCCCGTTAAATATCTTATAGATGCATACATGTACATTTTAATATATCAATGACGACCTCCAGTTGTTGGAATACTCTTTTCTATGCCATTTAGTAACCTAAATTAAATAACACAACTTTGGGTGACTCGGGGGGGGGGGGTGATAAGATGAGATATGAGTGGTGAATAAAAGAATCTATATTGTCCTTAAACCATTACATGAAGCATGCAGGATAATCCTTCTTAATACTAGATTTGCAAGTGTAGAAATCATCTATTAATGTGTACATCGGTTTAAGCTGGTTCCACCTCTCAATGACTCTGTACAAGGTGCTGTATATCACAAATGATTTTAATGACCTAATAATTTTCAATCTTTTTCCTTGGTGGAATCTAGTTCGGATTGCTCTCTCCTCAACATTATTAAGGTCACAAGAGATTTTATAAGCATAATATAACAGATTAATATCCCTTCTATTGGCTAGTTCACAGCAATTACTCGCCAGCTGAATTTCCAATGTTGTCATAGTAGGGATTTCCATTGTTGTCATAGTAGGGTTTTCTCCAAGCTTCACTAGATATGCCATTCTCAAAGCCCTATTTTGTAGTAACTGCAATTCTTTGTTCTCACCCCTATTATCCCGGTCCCAAATAAAATCACAATATTCAAAAGTAGGTCTAATCATTGTTTTAAATATATCCACAGCAGCAGTTACATCAAGAAACGTTCTTGTCCTTCCAAATTGAAACAATTTATTTTTAATATTTCTGATACATTGTGCCCTGTGTTATAATTACGACGTCATTGTGACGTCATAAAATGCAGCAGATAACATCATATGACATCATATTTGCAAGTATGTACCCTAGAATCTTTTTATTTGATATGATAACTATCAAAAGAGATCATCATGAAAAAGATTGGTCTTTTCTTTTAACAAGGCATGTATAGTATACAGGCAGGAGGCCTACAACAGTACATGGTATGGAGATTCACATGTTTATACTGCCTTGTCAGTAATACCACAAGGCCGTCATAATGACAACTTCGGGGGCTGTAGCCTGCCACTCAGGGGTCATTAGTTAGAAAAAGTTAGAAAACCAAATTATCTAAAGTCGCAAGTATGAAAACATTGAGGTTGCAAGGCAATTGCTTACATACATAGAAAACATCAACAAAGATGTGCCACATTTATGTTGCAGAAATTCTATACAGAAACCCCGGACAGAAACAAATCCCTACCCTACAGGAATGAGTACCATCAACATACTCCCCTCCAAATATGAGTGATTTCAGGATTGCGTGTGTGCAGTTCATGACCCTTGACATGGGGAGGGGAGTTAATGATAGTGGCTGAATTAACCCCGTTTACTAAATGTCCTAAATTGGTCATGTCGAAGTTTTACATTTATGTACTGGGTGATTATCCCAGTGACCCCAGACGGCACGAGCCAGGGTCAGATTCCTTAATACTCCCTCTCAACAGGGCCGTCATTTTCTACGTGGGGATTTACAGTGCCTTTCACTACTTTCTGTTACAAATACTCACTATGCCATCATTATGTACGTCGTATACCAGTGAATTATATACCTTACTATCTCCTGGCTGACTTGGATTGTATACATGTTAAAGTATTCATTATCAGCCCTGGTATATGTTTTCATTGCTTATCTTATTCTATAGTACCATACACTTGTAAACACTGACCTGTATTTTATAAGCTAGAGGTTGCACATTGATTTAAACCAGGCTATATCCCGGCCCTTATTATAGTGCATTTTAAAGTTTCAATGCCAATCTACCCCCTGTCGTTTTTCAGGGCAGATTTTTTTTCAAACCCCGCCGCTTATACTTATACAGCGCAATGTGGTAGATTGGGTTGTTTAGGCCTCTCAAATGCATATAAGGACCAAAAAGAGATTATCCCTTATCATCTGACGGGTGTGACATAGACTACAGAGTGCCACTGATTAGCTCTGTTGAAGCGAATCTTCTACAGTTATAGCCCCCTTATAGCTATCCATATAACCTGAATAAGTTTTTATAATCCACCAATGCAAACTGACCAAAACTGTGTTGGTGATTCATGCTGACAGTTTATTAAACAAATAGGGACATACCCCGTACTACGGCCCACAACTTACGCCTTTGCAGGTACCAGGCCTTAAGGAGTTTATGCATCTCTCATTTAGTATCTTACTAGTAGTGCGCCTTAAGGGATTGACCAATTTGGGGTGTGCCTTACACTTAATCTCTTATAGGTGAGGATATAGCATTGTAAAACAATACATGTACTGCATGAATCAAGCCGCAGTCGTGCCCTATATACAATGTCCTTCAACTCAGGGTGCGCCTTATATGTGAGGTGTGCCTTATACACGAGGTATTACGGCACACTATTTCCACTCATTTCTCTTTTTGGTTCATTCAATTTTTTTTTTAAGTTTCAAACAAAGAAGAGTCTCGTAGCCAGTCGGAACAAGTGATTACTTGTGGGCATGCATTATGTAAAAATCATAACCTACACGCCCTGCGGGAGAAGCAACTCACTCAACATGCCTTTAGGCGGCAGGGAGGACCGTGCATGAATGTAGACCTGGCTCTGGGAGTAACAGTGCCTTTACTTTGATACATTATAGGTGAGAGGTTAGACGTGCATGGCTATTGTTCTACTGCCAGGTGGTCCCACAGGTGAGTGGATCCATGCTGGTCATCTATCACAATACAATGGCAGTGTGGAGGAAAATCAGCAATAAAAAGATTTGGTTTTATGAGTTTGAACACGTTTATGATACATAGCGGTGATACCGGAAATTACTCAGAATAAGGACATACTTTGATGGGCACTGGTAAGAGTAAAGGTATTAATTTGAAAAATATGTAACACATTGAAACAATGAAATAGGATTTTCTAACAGAATTATATGGCAAATACAATGGAGTCTCTGAAAATTCTACCAAGGTAATCAAACGGCCTTTTAGACATGATGTATGATATCATAATTCCATGCAGGTTTGCGACTCCACCCATAATGGTGCATTAGGGCGACTAGCCCCCTAGTCTCATCCATTCAGTAAATCCTCTCAGTAGGGCAGTCGCTAGGGTATGACCGAATTTGTAAAAGAAAACAATATTTCAAGCATCTGTACACATCACAGTCTATTACTTAAGCTGTTGCGACCTTATCAGAAAGCCCAGGAGGTCTATATTTCAGTCTACTGACAATAGTGATATACTCCCATACAAAACACACCGCTGTCAGTGACAAATCCCCAAGTGCCGTGCTAGATGAGGCTTTAGACAAGGGGCTTAGAATACACTGAGAGCTTGGTTGAATTGTATAGAACCTACAGGTAGACTATACCATATAGGGATTGGAGACTCTGGGTGGATCTCTAGTGTCTGTGTCAGTGTTAAGGCTCAAGCAGCCCTGGATGTCTCTTTGATCTTTAACTCATAAGTCACAGCCGAAGGCCCGTGTCGTCATCCTCCCTCACTCATAGGGCCCTAGATAGGGGTGACAGGGGGTCCCATATATGTCCCTTGTCGTTTTTCAACATGCTCCTGTCCCCTTGTTGATTTTAAGGACTGTCCTTGTCCCCTTGTCGATTTAAACTGTGGCATTGTGACTTGTCCCCTTGTCGAATTTAAAAAGTAGCCTTGTCCCTTGCTAAATTGTTTCTCAACCTCATGTCCCTTATCGATCTTAAAAAGTGGTCTTGTCCCCTTGTCCATTATACCTGTCTGAGACCCTCCTCATCACCATCTTCAACCAGTGGTTATGAAACATGGAGAGGAGCAGGCATCAAGAGGATCATATCAGTGGCGTGAAATGAGCAGGTGGTCCCTTCTCATCCCTCTTGATATGGGGCTTATCGGGGCTTATCGTAGAGTTCTTAAAGGTCAATTGTATGCCTTTGTGATAAAATATCCCACATGAATAGTACTTAACACTTTCTAGCTGATGCCTACATATAAATACCAGCCAAAGCACCTGCAGCACATCCTCTCAGCACATCCCTACAAAGACATAATCCACCAGGTGACTACAGCTTGGTGACTATATGGTAGGCTAGACTGTACATTGTATTTTCAAAACCAGAGAACCAGCTTGATCGTCATTATATACATTGTACCACCACATCCCGGGCACCACACCCACAGATTATGGTCTTTGCCACACCTAAGGATTATCCTCAACTCAGGCTGAGTTTGAACCACATTTATATATTGCATCTGTGAAAGTTTACTTCCTCCATAAGTTAATAAATAGTTTAATATTTGCCTACTTGTAACGTGTACGGCAACGTCTAGCCTACCATTTCCTATCATTCTAAACGTACACGTTGCCGTACAAGTCGTGATCTTAAACTCTCGAATATATTGATCCCTTTAATATTCCCCCTAGCCATTAGTGAGTCAAGTCCTCATTGACGTACACGAATTAGATAGACCCATGGGCATGGGAAGCTTGGGGTTGGGTGGGGGTCTCCCCCCCCCCCCCGCCCTACTTTTGAACATCCCCACTAAGTATCAAACTGTTAATGTCAAGCAAAAAGATATAAAAAAAATGGCATTATGTTTTAGAACCCCTTTGCCCCTCCCTCCTTTGAAACTGCTTCCCTTGAGAGCTATAGAAGAATCCTTCCCTAGGGTCTGTCTTGTCTCCCTGTGGAGCCTTGCCAGCATGCTCTGATGGCCAGGGTGTGTAGGCCTCCAGGTAAAGGCTTAGTATACACAGTGAGTCTGTGGTGTATTCTATTGACCATCCTCAAAGCCTGTTCTCCCAAAGTGACCTGCTACAGTTGAGTCCAGACATGTTAACTTGGATGTCCGCCCCTAGGTCTACTCACAAACCAAAATACCTATATGACCATTCATAAAGCTAACCCGTATGCAACTTCCTGAACTGTGTGATACAATAAAGTGGTTTGCAACAGAAATTTGCAAAAGAAATATCTATTTCCCTGATTATGTTATAAGAGGTTCAAATACATATTTTCTGGTACTTGTTGGCATGGAGATACCATAGATGTTCTTTAGTATCATTTCTTGTTAATTTCTCAAATCAAGATACATACAGCATGAGCACACATGGATTTGCTTAAACAAAACAACAGAAACCCACAGAAGCCTGGGTAGGGAGTAAGATATGATAGCCATATCTGCATTATATGGGTAGGAAGTCAGATATCAATATGCAGAGTATGGTTACCCAACTGATGTGCAGATGTGCTCCTATCTCCTCCAGGGGCTGTTTGTGGCTGAGGTCAGTGTGTGGTTATACAATAGGGCTGTGTGTATATACTACCGACCACCAGAGTCAGCCCATGCAGGCTGTCCTCAGCCAAGTTCAGGGTTCAGCAAGGGGGGAGTCATCATATTGCTGAAAGGCTTATGCATACATCTACTGCTGTCAACGTCCAACGGTCCATTACAATTTGCACTGTGTAAGAAACGCCTCATGTACTGGGTCTTATGTGTATCACAGATCTGATCTTTAGAAAAGTAAGAGCTCAACTCCAATACACACAGGCAATGTTCACGGGCGTGGAAAGCAGGGGGGGGGATCCCCCCCTCACTTGTGGCCAACTCCTTAAAAAGGTCAAAACTAAAAGGTCAAGCAAAGGGAGGTAAAAAATTGCAGAAAACCCCCCTGGTCCCACCCACTCTGAAACTGCTTCCCACGCCCCTGATGTTACGCAATTACTAGTTCTACCTGCACAATTAAGTGATTTTAAGCAAAAGGGTATTCATTAGGGTACAGTATGGACGCTCAGTGGCTCGGCCATTGCTTGATCTGGCACCTGGCGAGATAAGCACTGATAACATCCAGCATGCTGGGTACCAGGGGTTACATAATGTACCCAAACAATTTTATAATGAATGTAGTGAGTTATCTGATTGGTTGATAATGCATACCGGGTAATGCCTTCCTTTTCAACTCTGTACATCAGGACGAACCGACATCTAAATCTTATGTATCAAAACGTTGAGTACACCTGACGCTATTAATAATAAGACATCTTAGGTACACCAGTGCTGCTTTGTACACATGCAGGAACAACAGGTGGTTTAATCTCACTGAGTACTTAGGCCTACAACTCAAGATTATTCAATGTGTTGATAAGCTTTTGTCCTCACATCACAGAGGCCTACACGCTGGGTCATTATATGTCCTACAATAACCGGGTAGGCACTTACCTACCCCCCCCCCCCCCCGTGCATGGTTCTGCTGCAGTGGAGGTGTGAAACTGTGATAAAGCTGAAACTGGGGAGTTAAACTCTACTTTTTTTGCAAGCTCATTGTGTAGCTATTTATTGGAGGATCTTAACAAACATGGGCTCATTTTAAATGGATTGATTAGGGGTTTAATAAGAATCTATTTGCGAAATAATTGATTCAGATAAACATCCCATTCTTCCCAAGTGAAGTTACCCCATAACTTTAAAATCATTTTTTGGTATAAAGGCCAAATCTCACATAAAAGAAAATAGTTCCCACACTTTCTACAGAAAAAAAATGGTTTAGAAACTGTCTAGGTTTTTTCATTTCATAAGGAACAGGATGTTTGCCAGACCCCAACAAAATTTTAGCGTGCCATTCGCTATCACCCTTCCACCAGCTTCTCCATGTTAGGTCCTTGTCTGTTTGCTAGAATCCAATCCTATGTATATCATGTATATAGCAATGGATAGAGCTGATAAAAATAAGTGGATTTCCTTTTTAAATGAAGTCTTTACATCAATTTAAAGGGAAATTCTGACTGATTAAAGATCTCATATCAACTCCATAATTTTGCACCAATTCTGTAAGATCGCTAAACCGCAGATGATATTAGGTCAGGGCTTTTGACAGGGCTGCGCAGTGCGCAATACATGCATTTAATGCTTAAATGTCGCATTTAAATGGCTAGAATGGCCATTTATTTACATAATGGCGCATTGTATTTGCTAAAAAGTGTGCAATTGGCGCATTGCAAAAAATCCTGTCAAAAGCCCTGTTAGGTCAAGATAAAATCCCTTTAAATTGTTAAATATTGATATGATACATTGATTTTCAACCTTTTTATGGGGAACTCTTCCATACATGAAAAGAAAATAGTCAAAAATAATTATTTAAGAGATGTAGCCACTCCTGTATCAGATATGCTTGATCACAAATCTGGGCCCTATTTAAACTCCTAATAGTGGCAGAATTTTGGGTTCGATTTGGGTTCTTTGATCATTCATAACTCCCCTTATACTTGGCATAAAGACTTCATTTAAAGAGCAAATCCAGTTCTTTTGATGAGATCTATCTATTGCTTAAAAGATAAAATGCATGGGACAAAGTCTTGAAAACTAATTGCCTAGATGTTGCCCTTCCTTTAATAGGGAGTGGTCATTTTTTTAACAAGGGGGGGGGGGGTGGTGGGTTGGAGGATGACAAAATATTTCAGACCCCTCTTTATTATAGGGGGGGGGGCGAAAAAAAATCGCCCTGCGCCACTAAAGAATAAAATGGGGGAAGGAAAAATGCAGACCTCTCCGAGGAGGGTGACGGAAAAAAAATCACGTGCACGCGCGGAATTTCACCAACCCCCCGTTGTTAAAAAAAATGACCACTCTCTTACTCCCCTTACAGGCTTACTTTGTCTTTGCCTTTTGGCTTGGAAGGCTTGCATGTTTTGATGACTGAAGATATATTATACCGGTACCGGGTGCACTTCTTTGTGTTCTTCATTTTCGAGCATAGCATAGACCAATATTCCTTTTCCTACCCCAAAGAGACGGCCTTAAGGCTTAACTTAAGGAGACAGGTATTTAAAAGAGGTCGTAGAGAGAGAGGGGTGTGGATTGTGGACCGATTGTGGAGTCCGCGGTCTGCCTAGTCGATGTAGGCCGTGGATCAGCCCCCGATGCCGGGTAGAAGCTAGGGAGTGCGGGTCTAGCGGGTCCTGCCACGACCGCTCCCCGGCCTCCTTCTTGCCGCTTGCCCTCACTGCTCAGCCGGCCCTCACTGCTCAGCCAGCTCCCGCTGCAATGCCGGCCGAAAGAAACAAACCACTTACCTTGACAAAAGATGCTCGTAAACAGCAAGCACAAGGCCGCTGCCTTCATCCTGGGACAAGTCTATCCTTGCATATGAAGTATACTACGTAAAGTCCGCCTTTGCACTGCAATTGCAGCGTTTAGATGCTGTTACACTTGCCGGGAGGACAACCACTTGCTAGATTCTGTGATGTACGGTTGGAAATCTCAAGCGGGCCGCGACTGTAGTGCCATCTGCGAGTGAACTCTGGAAGCTCTCTTGTAAATAAAGCAGTTTCGTATGATCTGCCTGAATTCCTCAGATTTCAAAGATAAACCGTAATGACACACATTTTACACGGATCAAATTTTATGTTATTTATTTGAACAGTAACTTATGTAATTACACTGTTTAATCAGTATGCCTGTTGTTTCGAAACTAAATTCATGAAGGTGGGCCAGAATAGAAACCAACCAAAACAGACGGATAGCGACGATGCATTATTTACGTCAGTTACTCGACTTTTAGGCATCACTCGCAACTTATTTACATAAACCGGTTATCTAAACGGATGTCACATCCATTAATGATTGATCATGGAAGTGGATGACCTGAGATTTTCGTTATCGGCGGACAAATATCTTGGTAAGTAGACGTGAGGGTACGTAAACGGTTAATCCTCGCAGCCCTGGCCTGGCGGGTGAGGCTGGCCGAGGTATGCCCCCAAGTGGGACCGATGGCCCTAGAAATGAGACTGATGGCCCCAACTTTTAAACCAGGGTCCATCCCACATCTATCACCTATCTAATAAGTATCTTCATTAATCATGCACATCTATGACACTTTCCATGTTACTCTTGATTGAAAATTAGATACATTGACATTTCTGTGTTTAGGGAGTGATCATTTTTTAACAACAGGGGGGGGGGCCGGTGGGTTTGAGGGGGGGGTCAGAATTTTTTCAACCCCTTGACCGGGGGGGGTCAGAATTTTTTCAATACCTCTGATGGGGGGGGTCAAAATAATTTCACCTGTTTTCGGTGGAAAACCCCGCGCGTTACTATAGGCTAAAAGGGGACGTTCGCGCGCGATTTTTGTCCCTTATGGGGGGGGTCGAAAAAATTTTACCCCCTCGAGAGGGGGGGGTCGAAATTTTTTTCGCGCGTCCGCGCGCAAACCCACCAGCCCCCCCCTGTTGTTAAAAAATGATCACTCCCTTAGAACTTTAGTCTATTAAAGACTTTAGAGTTTAGTCTAGTCAGTCAGCTTATTCCTCCTAGATCGTGTCTGGCGGGCGCTGACTCTAACCTGACGGGAGAGTCAGGCTTCCTGCATAGGGCTCATTTGTCAGGTGGCTGGAATTGTAGAACATAATTTTTTTATGTCGATTTCCTCTTAAAGATGGCTTCCTAAGACATGTTTTTTGCCATTTTGTGAGAAACCTTTAATACGGGGGCCCAGATTATTTGGTTCTCGCAAATCTGTTAGCCTTCATAGCAAGTTTAGCTGCCATGGTCGGCCATGTTGGATGTGGTTTCAGGTCTCACAACAGAGGTGTTATTCATGAAATAATGTTATTCATGAGAATCTGCTTGGAGAGTGGAGATTGACTTCCTGTCTGGCAGAAAATGCACCTGCTGATGGCTACCTGTGCAAACCACATGGCATGTGCCAAATCTTGGAAAAGGGTGCGATCTAAAAGTTTCCAACAAAAGACACTCTTCCCACTCACAGACAGCAAAACTAAGGTGGTACTCTTGTCAATACCATAAACTGATTGTTGGGGATTTATTTCTGTCAAATGTTATTCTTAGAAACGTACCGTTTCTAGAGCACCTGCAAGTTTTAGGTATGCCAGTCCCAGCGACTCAGTCCTTAACTGAGTCGCACCCAGTGACTACCTAGATCCGGATGTCTGTCAGCGCTCAGCACAGCTCTGTAGGTACTCGGCAGTGGTGATCGATGTTACGGTGTGTTTTTCAATTTCTAGATCTATTTAATTTCCTTTATTTTTGATATTTTTTTTTTCAATTTCATTTTTTAATAATCTAATACTCTTTGATTTCTCTTAGTCACTATGTAGTCACTACAGTGTGCCCAGTCAGTGCTGCAAGCTGAAAGGTGTCATAGCTAATCCCTAGGCACCCACCCCACAGGGCTACACACACTGGCTCAGTGGGTAGGCATTGGTTATTGTGGCTCTAACACCTCCAAACTTGTGCTAAAATACACCAAACATGCTCCATAAGCAGTAAACAACATGTAAACATTCATTCTATAACAAATATATGTGAATTATTTGATCATATTATACACAGGGGCATCAAATTTGAAAGTGGGGCCATCAGTCCCAAAAGTGGGGCCATCAGTCTCATTTTCTGGGGCCATCAGTCCCGGGCCAACTGTCTCTAGGGCCATGGGTCCCGGTACCGCTGCCACCGTAGCGTACGGTATGGTGTAGGCCGAGGCCACTGCCGATGTCACATGCAGAATGTCGCCACCATGCAAAATGTTTCCAGCGTTCTCCTAACAGACTTTGCAACCTCTAAATTGTATGGCACTAGGATTGAAAGATCTGCTTGGAGAGTGATAAAGGTTGCTTAATCTTGAAACAAATAGTTTTTTCATTGAAAGGAAGAGACCATGATATCCCTCTCCTCTCATAGATATTGAAAAAACAACAACCCTAATGTTACTGCCCCTACGCCATAGAAGTATGATTAATGCAAAGTGTAACTTGATTTTCCGCGGAAACATTTCTCACGGAGCGACATTTTGCATATTACACCGACTCTACCTCACGGGAACGGCAGAGCGCAAAGCCCTTTGTTTCAGTTCAATTTTCAGTACCAATGGTACCGAATCATTTTAAACAAACTTCCCCTTGATGTCTGCTTTTGAAACTTCAGATACTTTACTAACCACATGAGCTTGGATGGAAAGATGGAAGCTTTGATTGATTTAAAATCCTTTATTTTATACCTTGGCACAGTGCCTTGCTTTGGCACTGTGCCAATGCTTTGGCACTGTGCCAAGGTCCAGGTCACAGCCTCAAATTTCTAGATTTTATCAAAATATGGATAATCAAGTCTATGTAACTGAAGATTAAATACTGCAAGAACACAACTAAGTGTTATATTAAGTCTGTGAGAAGTTTGGAGAAAGACAGTGAAGGAAAAGTATTTTTTTCATGAGTTTTCTGCTGTCTATGGGGCCAGCCAACTTTGCTGTCAGCCGTTAGCGGTAGCGATAGGCTGTCTCCGTCTGGCCTAGGTATGGTGTCACCCAAGCCTTGGGTGACACCATACCGTATGGTGGGCCAAGGGCCCGAACTGGATCTCTAGAAGCGGGGTAGGGGTTGAGGCTAAATATAATGGTAAAGGTGAACAATGATTAGTTTGAGCTGACCGTTTCTTCACGAGCATTTCCTGCCCGTTCCGCACGAGGCCGTTAGGCTGAGTGCAGAGCAAGCAGGAAGCACGAGTGAAGAAACAGGAGGCTCAAACTAATCAGAGTTCATCTTTACATTTATGTCAAGGTGTTTGAGTGGAAAATCAATCCATATTTGATCAATATCATCCATAATTAGCTAATCTTCACCTACCACCAATGCGAAATGCCGTGCGCTGCCATCTTGTTTGTTTATGATTTGAAGCAGTCGCGCATGCGCGGTGGGCGTATGATGTCATCGTGCGGATTTGGTGTTGGTTATTCAACGCAGGGGTGCAATACGGGGGCTTAGTGTGTTATCTATGGGGCATCGATATTCACCTTGATATAAATTACAGGGCAAGACACTGTTGGAGCCGCCATACTGGTACAGACTGCTTGACAGTAGGCTCAAAGCAGACATGGAACATTGCAGTCACAGTGCAAATCCTATGGGCTCAAAGCAGACATGGAACTACAGTGACTGACATTGTCCTAACCTTCTCTCCACAACGTCTGTATGGAGAATGACTCAAGTTGGTGTGCGTGGTGTCACCAGCGTGATCAGGGTCTGGGAGAGAGGAGCAGGGGGACCTGCCCCCCCCCCCCAGTCATAAAGGAGGTGGGGCCTGAGTATGTCTGTGCCCCCCTCCCCAAATTTACCAAGAACTCATAATAAAATGGAAAAGAAGCTAAACTTTGTATCTCAAATTATATCAATATGGTGATGGGATAGGGATAATGGGGGCTTGAGCATAAAGTCAGATCCAAAATTGACCAAAAGTTAGTTTTCTATACAAATTCTATCTACATATATAAAGATATCATCGAGCTTGAGCCCACAATTCAAGATGGACTCGATGGGGCCCTGGCTGGGCCCCCCCCCATGAAGATTTTCTAACTACGCCTCTGGCAGATTTCGACTGAATGTGAAACTTGAACAAACAACAATTATTCCATGTGCTCCAAAGCAACGGCTTTCTAAATAAGCAAATGTCCATGACCAGGGAATAAATTTGCGTCGTATTCACCGAGGTGAGGCTGTCCGTATTCAACGACGCCTTATCATCTCTCTATCTTTGTATGCCAAGACTAGGCTGAAGGGGGGGGGGAGGGTTAATAGGGGGAGAGAGGGCAGGGGGTGGGGATTTATTAGGGATAGGGAAGGCATGGAGGGAGTATTAAAACATTTGATTGATGGATCATAAGAGAGTGGCCATTTTTTTAACAACAGGGATGGGGGGGTGGGGCGGAAATTGGTGGGTTTGGTGGGCGGGGAGAACAAAAGATTTCAGCCCATTTGAGCAAAAAAAGCCCACACATTATTTATCACGGGGGTGATGGGTTTGAGGGTGGGGGGGGGGCGGCCTTAAAAATGTTATACCCCTCCTGATGGGGGAGGGGGCGTAAAAAAAAATTGACCCCTCTCCAATTTGTTCTAAGATTACAACAGAGATGACTTTCTAGGGTCATCTGCAGTCCACCTGGAGGATACCTGCAGCCTGGAAATTACTTCCCATGTCCTGGGTGGTCATCTCTAGTCTGTTCTAAGGTTACATGTCTACCAGAGATGACTTTCTAGACTCATCTCCGTCGTCTCCATTGTACAGGTAATGGAGTAACTGATTGGAGATGACTAGGGAAGTCACTAGGGAAGTCATCTTCAGGCTAGACATAGCTTAAGACCAGACTGGAGAACACTACCTAGTACATGGGAAGTCATCTCCATGAGTTCTCTTGGAATGGAGTGGAGATGTCTCGGCATACCTCACTCAGGGGACTCCATGCAGGGTAGATGGAAAAGGTGGAATGATGATGGTATAAATGAAAGGGGCCTCCATGAGATGCCTCTTTTTTTCATATATCCATACCTTATTAGATATTGAGAGGGTATTATTTGTGAATACTGAAACGATTCAGGTATTCATGGATATATATCCATATAGGGATCTGTTGTAATTTATTGGGAAAGTATTATAAATGGATACCTGTACATTTGGGTATTCATTTTAAACTACTTAATGTATTAACCTTGGATACCCATACTTGTAGGTATCCAATGGACACTATTGGGATTGTGTTACTAATGGATACCTTTTCATATATAGGTATCCAATAGACACTATTGGGAATGTGTTACTAATGGATACCTGTATGTATAGAGGTATCCAATAGACACTATTGGGAATGTGTTACTAATGGTACCTGTACATATAGGTATCCAATAGACACTATTGGGAATGTGTTACTAATGGATACCTGTACATATATATGTACCCAATGGACACTATAAGGAATGTGTTACTAATGGATACCTGTACATACAGGTATCCAATAGACACTATTGGGAATGTTTCAATCATGGATACCTGTACATATAGGTATCAAATAGACACTATTGGGAATGTTTTAATCATGGATACCTGTATATATATAGGTATCCAATGGACACTATTGGGAATGTGTTACTAATGGATACCTGTACATACAGGTATCCAATGGACACTATTGGGAATGTGTTACTAATGGATACCTGTACATATAGGCATCCAATAGACACTATTGGCAATGTGTTACTAATGGATACCTCTACATGAACCTATCCAATTGAAACTACCATAGTGCCTCACATATCTATAATAAAGATAGCCCTGCGGGGGGAAATTCCAATCTACTTGGTTAGGGTGGAAATCCAGTAGTACAGCGACAATTCTTGAAACGTCACATTTTATAATTATTTTCACTCTATATAGAGGAAAATCTAGTCATATTTTACACTTTCCTAGTTCTATTAGAAGTGAGGGATGCAATCTTGGTTCTAACCCCTTTCTGAGTTCTATTAGAAATCAGGAATACAATCTTGGTTCTAACCCCTTTCTGAGTTCTATAAGAAGTGATGGATACAATCTTGGTTCTAACCCCTTTCCGAGTTCTATTAGAAGTAAGGGATACAATCATGGTTCTGACCACTTTCCAAGATCTATTAGAAGTGAGGGATACAACCTTGGTCCTTACCCTATTCCGAGTTCTATTAGAATTGAGGGATACAATCATGGTTCTACCCCCTCCCGAGTTCTATGAGAAGTGAAGGATAAAATCATGGCTCTAACCCCTTTCCGAGTTCTATGAGAAGTGAGGGATACAATCATGGTTCTAACCCCTTTCCGAGTTCTATGAGAAGTGAGGGATACAATCATGGTTCTAACCCCTTTCCGAGTTCTATGAGAAGTAAGGGATACAATCATGGTTCTAACACCTTTCCGAGTTCTACCAAAAGTGAGTGATACAATCATGATTCTAAGCTCTTTCTGAGTTATATTGTTTCTAACACCTTATATTGGTTCCAACACCTTTCCGGGTTCTCGAATTGTTAGTTTATTACTGGATTGCACCAGCCAGAGAATAGAATTTTGCCCCACAAGGCTTCCTTCTAAGAAATAGGATAGAAGCTTGCCCTGCAGGGTGTTAATATGGATAGAAAAGAAGTTTGCTTAAAGGGCTATTAATATGGAATAGAAAAGAAAGTTGCCTCATGATATGATAGAAGGTTGCCCAGCAGGGCTATTAATCAAGTATATATTCCACATTAATAACCTTGCAGGGCAAGCTTTTTTTCTATTCCATATTTATAGCCCTGCGGGGCAAGCTTCTATCAATAACTGTATCCCTCATCTCCAATATAACTCAGAAAGAGGTTAGAACCATGATTGTATCCCTCACTTCTCATAGCACTCAGAAAGGGGTTAGAACCATGATTGTATCCCTCACTTCTCATAAAACTCGGAAAGGGGGTAGAACCATGATTGTATCCCTCACTTCTCATAGCACTCGGAAAGGGGTTAGAACCATGATTGTATCCCTCATTTCTAATAGAACTCAGAAAGGGGTTAGAACCAAGATTGCATCCCTCACTTTTAATAGAACTAGGAAAGTGTAAAATATGGCTAGATTCTCCTCTATATAGAGTGAAAATAATTATGAATTGTGACGTTTCAAGAATTGTCGCTGTACTACTGGAATGTCACCCTAACCAGGGCCACTTTATTATACATATGGGAGGCACTAAAGTTGTTTCCATTTGATAGGTTCATGTAGAGGTATCCATTAGTAACACATTCCTGTATGTACGGGTATCCATTAGTAATACAATCCCAATAGTGTCCATTGGATACCTATATGTACAGGTATCCATTAGTAACGCATTCCCAATAGTGTCTATTGGGTACCTATATGTACAGGTATCCATGAGTAAAACATTCCCAATCGTGTCCAATAGATACAGGGGCTTTAACCAATTTGGAATAGAATAGAATTTTTCCCCCAGGTCTATCAAATCAAAATTGATTCTTATAAGGAATAGAAAAGAAGGTCTACTGGTACAGGATAGAGGGGAATTTTGCCCCGCAGGGCTATCAAATTTAAGCTTCTATTAGATTCCTTATTAATAGCCCTTCAGGGCAAGATTCTTTTCTATTCCTTATTAATAACCCTGCGGGCAAGCTTCTTTTCTATTCCTGAAATATAGAATAAAATTCTTTTCTTATATAGAATAGAAGTTTATATATAACACAAATAGTAGTGACTTTTCCTGCCTTTATATACTTACCTCAGACTAGAAACCACAGAAAAGGTGTCTAAGGGTATGTATGTGGTGCAATAGATTGCACTATAGAAAGAGTCATAAGGTGTTAATCAGGTGAATAGCTCTTGCCTGTCACCTAGGAAGGTTTCCATATACTACTTACAATACTACTGACCACATTACAAATTCTCTTAATCATAAAACACCCTTAATATCAACAGAAAATAGAGGATTAAATCATCTAAAGGATAGCCTCTTGCTACCTGTTCATATTGATATAAAAATGAGAATTTTAGGGCAGGTATTTAGCGGTTTAATAGACTGAAAAGGTAAAAGTGCCTTTTCAGTTGGTCAGGTGCATTCCATTTTTACTTTCTATAGACCATGACAGCAAGATCTAACAAAATTTAGAGTTGCTGGAGTCCTGTGCGTGAGGTATGCCGATGTCGCTAGGATGTCATCCATGGTACACGGGTAATGGAGGAACAGACAGGAGATGATCTTCTGGAAAGTGGGAAGTCATCTCCTGTGTACAGGTAGCCATAGAACAGTGTGGAGATGACAGTCCAGGAGATGGAAAGTCATCTCTAGGCTGCAGGTATCCTCCAGGCGGACTGGAGATGACACTAGAAAGTCATCTCTGGTAGACAGGTAACACTGAGGAATGGCCAAAGAGCAACTGGGATAAACCCAACTGATCTTGGTCAATTCAATGGTGCTGAATTCAGAAATCATAATGGAGTTGCTGGGTTTCTTCTCATTTCTGAACTATTTGTCACTAAAGATTTTCCATATACTAAAGACCGACCGTTGAATATTGTGGTTAGTTAGACGGAGCTCTCCTGCTGCCTCTGGCACATAGGCTTAAATGACACATGTGATGTGGGTATTTGGGGCGTAGGGCCTTTATAGGTAAAAACATGTAAATGTATTACCCTAAGACCCCGGTCATAAGCCGATCTTTTTTTGACCAAAATGGGCTCATAAATTTGACCAAACTCTACCCCCCGGCTTATGAGCGGGGTTTTATTGCTATAGATTATAGAGAAACCTCTTAAAATTTCACCCTAAAATCAACTTATAACATTTTACCAAAGTCTATCCCTGGGTTATGACAGGGGTTGGTGTATGACCGAGGTTTTAGGATAGGTATTATATCTCTTAACAATCATCATGAACCAAATGACCTCGAAAATGTATGATGCAAACATACCCTGGGCCATAATTATGTGATCTATACCACACATTCAATCCTTTTGACTCTGGAATAATATATTTAACAATGAAGGCTGTAATTTACTTGAGCTATCCTCTTCACCTTCTTTTTAAATGTGACCACAATGAGGGTTTCGTTTGGTTATTGCCATATTTCCTTTAGGAAATGATGGCCATTGTACGCCAATACAGGAAGGTGGACATTTAGAATTGCGTTTCCTTTTGTAGGTCTCCAAAAAGTAAAATATTTTTTATTACCCATAGTAATCCCATGAACACTACTACTAGCCTACGTCACACTGGGACGGGTCACACAAGCAAGAGAACAGCCCCTACCCTCTAGGGCGTGGTTAATGGTGTTTTTCACACCTAAGATGGCCAGTGCCTTTAGAGGCGTTCCAAGGCATGAAAACGCGCCCCTAAGATGTCTGATTGCTATTAAATCACTGCCATAGCCCATATTACCGATTTTTATGGGGGGCATGTTCTTTAGGGGGACGAAACACCCCAGATTTATACCGAACACTCCATATCTGTGCATATTATTTGCATAATTATGCAGTATCTTGGTACTTTTCCATATATATATATATATATATATATATATATATATATATATATATATATATATATATATATATATATATATGTGCCATTGCTCCCTTATAGAATTCATATGCTTGCAAGGATAAACTCCTGACACATAGTGACTAAGTATTGACATTAAAAAGATTAATAGCACATTATTCATTAAAAAGTGGAATCTGAACAATAGAAATGGAATACCCCTGCCCTACCTTCCTATAGCATCAAACAAGTTGTTCAATGGAGGCAGCCATTGTTTGATAAGGTGCTTAGACATTTTAGATCCAAGTGCTAGTTACCAGTGCATTATCACTGTTTATACCACGATTTCTGGGTTGCACAGTGCTTTTTGGTGGATATTCCCATGCACATATCTGTCGATATTGCACAGCATGAATGCTGTAGCATGACTTTTGTAAGGTGTGCGGTTATCCAAGGATAACAGGCACCCGGTGCCGTTATCCATGGATAACCTGGACACCTTACATGTCCCTACATGTCATATGTTACATGTTAAAACCCACGAAATCTTATGACCTGGGCAGGGCTTGAACCTGCAGTCTCAGATCCCTAATCCAACTCCCTATGCATTGCGCCACAGGGACTGACTGGTAGTGGCTGGCTAGAACCAGGTCTGGATATGATACAAAGCCCGGGGAGGTCACTCACATATAACTTCTATACATTCAAAGTGTGAAAATCCCCAGCAATCTGGGGTTGTGACCCCCCTAGCAAGCCTAGCCGGGCGCCAAGGTGTGTGTACCGATCGTGTATACATAACCGCGGGATGCATTTAACCAAAGCCAAGCCGAGACGGGCGCTGAAGGAGGAGACGCAGTGGTCTAGTGGTTAGCGCATTGTGCTCAGCCGTTAGAGGTACGCGGATCGAGCCCCAGTCCGGGCGCGTTTTTTTCGCCGTGTGCGCTGTCGCTGTCCGCTGCCGGGTGACGACAAACATAACAGCGAGACGCATCTTTTTTTGCCGTGTGCGCTATATCTGTCTGCTGCCGGGCGACGAGGTGTATTATACACTAACATAACAGCGAGACGCATTCAATTTCAAAGCAAGCCGAGACGGGGGCTGTCGCTGTCTGCTGCCGGGCGCCAAGGTGTATGTACCGTTCGTGTACACACAATGGCTGGCTTCGAGTCCCGGGGAGGGGGAATAATTTTTGTTTTCAACTTGAATTTATTGGTATTCTATTGATTATTTATTGGTTCCGTGGTATAAAATAAGTAGTCAATGGATAATTCATGACTCGTGTGTGTTAGCAAAGGCTAATTACACTCGGCCTACTGCCTCGTGTAATTATCCTTCACTAACAGACACTCGTCATGAATTATCCATTGATTACTTGTTCATGATAAGCATTACACATCAATACCTGCAGCCACTCATATGCTAACAATTTGAAACTACTAATACATGGTGACTGAGTGTGTGCAGTGTTTTGTGTTTCGTCGCCTTTCTGTGTTTTATTTGGTAGCGCCTATTTAAGCCTACTCACTATTTGTCAGCAATTAGTCAATATATGTCAGTACTTACTCACTATTTGTCAGCAGTTAGTCAATATATGTTAGTAATTGCTCACTGTTTGTCAGCAATTATTCAATATATAATAGTAATTACCCACTATTTGTCAGCAATTAGTATATATGTCAGTATTTACTCACAATTTGTAAACAATTAGTCAATATACGTCAGTACTTAGTCACTATATATCAGCAATTATCAATGTGACATGCTAGTAATTATTTACATTTTATCAGCATTTAGTCAATATATGTTAGTAATTACTCATTATTTGTCAGCAATTATTCGATATATATTAGTATTTACTCACAATTTGTCAGCAATTAATCAATATATGTCAGTATTTACTCACAATTTGTCAGCAATTAGCCAATTGATATATGTCAGTATCTTAGTCACTATATATCAGCAATTATCAATACATGGTAGTAATTACCTACATTTTACCAGCATTTAGTCAATATATGTTAGTAATTGCTCACTATTTGTCAGCAATTAGTCAATATATGTTAGTAACTGCTCACTATTTGTCAGCAGTTAGTCAATAATGTTAGTAATTACTCACTTTTTGTCAGTAATTATTCAAAATATATCAGTAATAATTCACTATTTGTAACATTAAACCCAAAAGAAAGATGGCACGGCAGCTATGCTGCGCTACTTCCTTACTAATGATCATATATAGATGCATCCTCTTATAAAATGATATCCAGATGAAAGATGGCATACCTTAAATCCTATAGTTGTATTTAGAAATATCCTCTATATTCTAAGAAAAATATTCCCTTAATATCATTAATGCATTCTTATCATAAAAATCCTAACCCTTTTTCCCTCGTTATTAAAGGTATGTGGTGTGAGTAAGTTGAATATGGTAGATAAATATCCATTCCTATTGTAGTCAAGTCTTTGTTGTAACTTTCAGAACGACACAATGTGCTAGAGTACATCCAGGATGCAGTTACCCAGCTTTTGGATCACAGAGAAGAAAATGTTAAGATCAACACACCAAAGTTCTTCAGTGATTAGTAAGTTCAAGTCTTTGCCTCACAATTACTGGGCTCCACTATGAAAATGTAGGCTGGTATTTTAGCATCAAGAAATTGTGATACGCTTGATGTATAATAGGTGATAATGAGTTTCAGATCAATTCAGAACGTCATGGCAAAAGTTTTCTCCCTCCCTTATGGGTCGGAAATATCCAACCCTCTGGACAGGAGGTGGACATTTTTTAAGGGTGGTCCAATTCTATCTGTAAATCCTGCATTCTCTTGAAACCAGTGTCTATAAAACCTCAGCAACAATGAGTTACAGTCAGAAAGGGTATGCGGTGACAAGCCAATGGGGTTTGCAATGAAATGTTGAATAGAACCAGTGGGCATTGTGCATTGAAGCAAAGAAGGTTCAGGGGGATAATCACAGATTTAGCTCTGAAATATTGTTTGTTGTGCATGCGCTGTGACACAGGTCAGGGACTTCTCCCACGCCTTTTGAATTGATGATATTTTTTTTTTCTGGACACAACTATTAAGTTAACTCCAGAAGGACTCGAGACAGACCTATTCATCCAGCCCACAGACTCCAACAATTACCTGAAAGCAGACTCAGCCCATCTGAGGCACTGTATACGGGGGATACCCTATGGACAGTTTCTCAGGATCCGCAGAATCTGCTCACGGGACGTTGACTTCATACACCACAGCATAATGAAAGGCAGACATTTTGTTAGGAGGGGCTATGACCCTTGTCATATCCAATCAGCGTTCCTTAAAGCCTGGGCTCAAACCTGGGACTCCCTGGTGGAACCCCCAGCTCTTCATTAAAACTTACTCCCCCAGCTCTGACTGCCTAAGTAAGATTGTAAAGTAAAACTGGGACCTGCTGGTGAAATCCTCTTATACGAGGAAAATTCATGCCAAAGGTTTTTCCGTTCCATGTACAAGAGACCAAAAAACATCGGGTCAGTAGTAGTCCGAGCCAAGTTGCCTCCTCCTCTCAAGGTAGGGCCTAGCGTGAATACAAACATTTGCAAGACCAAGTACTGCAGATATTGCCCTCGGCTAAACACAACTGGAAAGATCACCTGTTCCACCAACGGGCGCGTCTACTCCGGTAAAATGAATGTATCCTGTAAGAGCTTAAACTTGATCTGTCCTTCAAGCTCTGTGGGAAGGGCTATGTTGGACAAACAAAGGGTCCCTTAATGGATCATATCAGAATCCTTTTCAGGAACTTCTCCCAAATTGTTATAGAAATGAGTATCATAGGTTCTCATTTCAACTTGGCCTTCCATAAACAATTGGATGATGTGGAACTCACCATTGTGGATATCATTCATGCTCACTCAACTTGTGACAAGGCCAGCTACTTACGTAACCTCAATGAATTCAACTGGATTCAGAGGCTCCATACCGACGCCCTTCTTAGGGTTGAATATAGCTGATGCACCCTTTGGTGCAGGGTAGATACAAGGGAAGTCGGCTTTTACAAATATGGGCCATCCATATTAGGTAAACTTAAATTTTACGGAGCACAACAGAAATCCTCAACCTAGCCAAAAAAATAATTTTAAAACTTTTTGATGATTTCTGTACTGAGTAAACTTTAAATATATTTATTTAGTGGACCTGCTTCACTAAATAATTTCAGAACACCCAGGAGATCTATCTATCATCTCCCCATTGCACAAAATCCAGTCCTTTTCTGGAGATTTAACAAACACTGTCTATCATTGTTTGGTGGTGTCACTATGCTAATATTGACACCAGTGCTGTCACAGTTGACTGTCAACTGAACAATCACCATATAACATCAAGCTCTCTTGAGTTTGGGACCACAGGCAATATCATTTTGTCACAATTTAAACACAAACATAAGTGATGAGTCCCCATGGGATGAAACTACTCCTTAGCACCCGGTTGTCAACTGGGAGCTATAGTCTCCATTTTACCTGCTTCCATGGACACTTGTGTACACTGTCACCTAGTGACAGTATCACATGTGACTGTTGCCAAGCAATGGTGTTCTGAATGATGTCAGACCCAACGGGTGAAATCGTCATTCGGAGTGGTAGCTTAGTGTGGAATGAACATACTCACATAGCCATGTCGAAATCTTTTGAAATGAGGAACGACAGGCAACAAAGCATTGAAAAAGTGTGGTCGTATAAGAATAAAGAGAGAAGTCTCTTAGTGAGAAGTCTCTTTTGTAGTGGAGGTATATATCATCATTCATATTACCAAGGCTCCAGGCATAGGGATTAGTATGTATTTGATCACATGAGAAAAGATTCACCCGAATCTAACTGTTAAAATGAGGCCCACTGAAAGTAAAACCCTGTTGTTTAGCTTTCTTCAACATCTAACTCTTTAATATCTGGGGTCATCAACCCATCCTTAGCCACCCACCACTAACTGTAACTTTCCATCTTCCTGTAATCAACTTGGGTCACACAAAGTTGTTACATTTGGCATAGCTAATCCCATAATGCACCATATAGTACTTCCGTCTGTGTCTCCCCATTCACCCCCTGGAAGGATATACTCAGATATCAGCTAATAAAACCATTAGCTCACTGCAGGGGGTGCTGGTGTCATCTAATGCTGGAGTGCCGCATGCAGTCCTTAGGAGAGAGTGTGGGCATTATCCTCTAGGGTTACAGCCAACAACTGGCAAATTACACCAGAGGTCGGAGTGGGAGGCTTCCCATATTTCTGTGTCTCTGATAGTGGGACATAAAAGATCCCTCTCTCTCATTACTTGTATTCGGACTAGCCAATTAGTTCGCATTACATACAATGGACAAGCAGGATGCTAGACTGAGATCTTTAATAACATATTTTCGAACAAAAAAAAGTATGCATGATGGGGGTGTGCAGCCAGACCTCTCAAAACCCTTACCTTTGGTGAGAGGGATTTTGTAAAAAAAAATTAGCATTTCGGTCAATAGTGACCACATTTGGGAGATACTTCGGTAAAAATTCCCAAAACCAACACATATAGACATCCAAGTTTGAAATTTAAGAAAAGCGACCCTTGGTCAAAGGAAAATTTGGTTCTAGAATTTGGTAAAAACTGACTCTTGGTGTCAGAGGAGGATTTTGGCAAAAACTTGACTATTGGTGAGAGGGATTTTGGCCAAGAGGAGATTCAAAAGACTTAGACAATTGTCTTTCAATATGAGCCTACTAATTCAACTAATTCCCTGTAATCACTTTCAGTTTCAATAGTGTTAGAGAGGGAAACCATGTGTTGTTCCGGGAATATGCATACGTCAAGGCTACCCGTCATAACAGGGCATCTTTTGTCCGCATGTTTTGGAAGTGTTTTAAGCACATTGGAAGAAAGGGAGGTAATAACTTTTCCTCATAGTCCACACCATGTAATATGTAACTTTATATGGAAGAATCAAGTTCCATGTTGGTATTCATCTAAGGTACAATAAATGCAGATAAAACATGATGTTTGCATCAGCACTAGCACTGTCAACACAATTTTCCTAGTGTGAATGAAATGAGATCATGCTAAATACAAAATCTTTTCTCTGTTCGACATGCCTATAAATTTCAATACTTGGATCAGTGTTTCATAACATCTCTCAATGAATTCAGAATGTCTGTATGCAAGGTCAGAATTTTTCATACACCCTGACTTAGATTCCTGTAAGTCCTGGTATATGGCATATAATGTACACATGAACATTGTCTTTTTACATACTAATGTATATGGCCCATCATAGACATATGGTTTATTGCAGACCTGCTGAGTATAAAGGAATACCATGCTCTTGTTGGGCTTCTTTGCCCTGACTTCCCCTTTGAACCAATCCAGAAAACAGCAAGGTGAGAATACCATCTTCTTGGTCATTTGTATTAGAGGTAAGCTGAATTGTCAGAATATTCCAAATTCTGCACCCATATTAAGGTAAATATTCTAAACAAACTTATTGACTGTTTTCTTTTTTCCAGAATTATTCTAATGGATGATGCATTAGACTGCCTTATTTCCTTCTCAGACTTTCTCTATGCCTTCCAGATACAGTTTTGCTTTGATGGTGAGTGGGATATCTCTAGGGTCGAAAGTACAGCAGAATGCAAATACCGTAATCTCCCGCGTATAAGGCGCAGCTCGCGTATAAGGCGCACCCACAACTCAGAGAATGCAAGTCCATATATAAGGCGCACCTCTAAGGGCAGATTTTTGCTAATTTAGTACTGTTCTATAGTAAAAATACCCCCCTATAAGGCGCACCCCAAACTCAAGGCAATGTCCCTCCCACGTATAAGACTCAGCAGCATTTTGTTTGGCGTATAAGACGCGCCTTATACGCGGGAGATTACGGTAATCAAATAAAACCTAGGAGCGATTTTGAGAACAATACCCACCTACACTTGTGTTGTGTACTGTATACTAATAATTGTCATGACATTAAGGACTTTTCCTATTGAAATAAATACTGATTAAAGGTTTAGATTGTTCTGTTCTTGGAAGTGCTATATCCAGATGTAATATATTCAAATATGATAAAAACCTTACTATTACTTTTCATTTTAAAACTCCAGAATTTTTGACCAAGTGTGCTGAGTGCTACCAGGTACAGGTGGAGGCACCACCCCAGAGTCCACACACAACAGTGGTTGTTCCAACTTCAGAGAATGCTGTTTCTGCTACTCAGCTCCATGAAGCCCCTAATGGAGGTGCTACTGGCACCACATCTACCGATGGAGTGGACTCAATGCAGTTTTATAGGGCTCTAGTCCCCATCTGTGAAAGACTGGATTTACAGTAAGCAGAAATAGTCTTTTATATGCTCATTCAAGTTAATAAATAGATTTATTTACCATCTTTCTTCTTATCCAATCTCACTTATGTGCTAAAATGTACTTTCAGTGCGCCTCCAATTGATGTTCTGAAAGAGATTCTTCTTGCTGTTAAACGTGTCACATTCTTCGGCTTCCTGATAGCTCTGGCTAAAAGCGAGACTTTAAATTCAAGTATAGGTGAGTTTAAATGTTTGGTGGTTACCTGTACACATTCAAGAAATTAAAGTCATTATTCATTATTCTTATGGTGCATGAAAAAGATATACATTTTTAAACCTGTATTTAGATACCAAGTCAGAGGCGTAGGAAGCAAATCTTCATTGGGGGGGCCTGGCGAGGGCACTGTCGCGACCACCTTGAATTGTCAGCTGATGCGTGATGGCGTCTATATAATGCGTATATAGAATTCATATAGAAAAGTAACTTTTGGTAAATTTTGGATCTGACTTTAGGCTCAGACCCCCATTTTCCCTATGACATCACCATAATACCGTAATCTCTCGCGTATAAGGTGCACCTCGCCTATAAGGCGCACCCCCAACTCAGGGAGGTCTTTCACGTATAAGGCGCACCTCTAAGGGCAGATTTTTGTTACTTTAGTACTGTTCTATAGTAAAAATACCCCCCTATAAGGCGCACCCCAAAGTCAAGGCAATGTCCCTCCCATGTATAACACTCAGCATAATTTTGTTTGGCCTGTAAGACGCACCTTATACGTGGGAGATTACGGTAATCTAATTTGAGATGTAAAGTTTTAGCTTCTTTTCCATTGTGTTTATGAGTTCTTGGAAAATATTGGGGGGGGCCCAGACATACTCAGGCCCCACCTCCTTCATGATTGGGGGGGCCCAGGCCCCCCTGGCCCCCCCTTTTCCTACGCCCCTGCCAAGTAACACCTTTGGGTTTGGGGGTCTGTTGAATATTAAGCCTGTTATTGCTTATGGCAATACATGTACTGTAATATGATTCCCTCTTCTTCTGTTTATTTTTGAAAGTTAATATTTTGTTATTGGGTCCTCCCTTATATATGCACTTAGATATCAAGAGTCTGTACTTTAGAAGTTATAGAAATTAGATATGAATTTTGATTAGATGAGCTGTGACTGATCATGAACACATTTTTCCTTTTTAGGAAAGCTTCCTCAAAAATCAGAACTGCTCGACATTTCGGAACAAGAAAATGCAACGTGAGTTCATTCAAACATCTTACTTGTGAAATATCAAAATATAACGGTTAAGTTTTATCCTTTTCCTATGGAATGCTTATTTCCCTGATTTATAATCCCTGTATATTCCATAATGATATGACTTTGTATGTTTGTTTTTTTAACTCATGTACTGTTTTGAAACCCGTAGTGAAAAAAGAAATGCATTTTTTTCTACTAATACATTTGATACCTAGTGTTTGTAGAATTACAATTTGTGTGAATTGTGATGCATTGTTTGAAGTTAAATTTTACTTGCTCCTTGCCTGTGATCATCATCCCCTTCTAAACATTTCTTCTACTTAACTCCCTAGAGCAGTGCTGGTTTGTCCAACATAAGTTTTATGCTCATTAAGTACCATAGTACCCTGTATAAGCTGCAGGTTTTATATGAAACTGAGGGTTATTGCAGTTTATAAGATTACCCCAAACTCAGGTTCCTGGTGGGATTTCTGAAGACCTATACTAAAGTTTCAAAAATCAGCCCCTAGCTACAGCTTATAGTCTCTCTTCAAGGTCTTGGTGTGCCTTTTATGCCGTTTGGCTTTTATGTGAAGTACTATGGTATTCTTTGATTGACCTCACATAATCTATGTTATAAAAATATTTAGTCATTCTGACTATGTCATTTTTAAATCTTATCTAAAGTTGACATTAGAATTATGCAAGCATAAATGACAATATCTTAACTACACAGTTGTTGTGATGGGTATGTCAATAAAATACACATGATGTAGTAACTTGTTATATTCATCATATGAGACACATCATTTACTTGTAAGAAAAATAGCTGAGTGGGAAGTTTTCCGGAAAAAAGCGTCAGTTGATATTTTTTAGTAGCAATTTCACCTGGATTTACATGTCCTAATGGAAAGAACCATCAGGTTTGTCATATATAAAATTTGATGAAGTGCACAGGCAGTAAGTCATTGATAAGAATGTGTTGATATGTAAGGTGGTGTGTTGCAGCAGTCCATCGGACAGTCCGCTGTACATGCGGGCACTTAGCAACCAACGTGTCAAGTACCCCTCCCGCCCGTTGTACCGTTGTCCGACTGTCATCACGTTGTGAGTGACGTAGCACCAGATGGCAGTGCTGAGTGCCATCAGGGGAGACTGACATCTGGTGTGCATGATGTAGAGAGGGTTATAGGGCTGATTCATCATTGGCATTCTTGTTTTCTCCATCAACCATTTTTTAATCAAATACAAATGTGAAGAATATTTTCATGTTTTAGAAAAATCTCATGCATGGAAAAAGATTCTGAAGATAAGGTGCATTCTTTGGCTTCTTGATTACTCTGTGAATATAACATCGAGAACTCCACACAAATGTCACCTGATGTGTAAGAAGTCAGTGAAATGAACAGTGCAAAAAGAATAGTTGATGGATAAACAACTGTATGCCTTTGGCCTTGAGGACCCTCACATTAACATTTGAATTGTCACGCTTTCAGAATTACAGGTTTTCACAGTCACAGAAATTGGTCATGTGCATGGTGCCTGAATGGAACCCACATCAGTTATGCTTTGTCACTTATGAGAAATAATTTTCAGATCCATCTATTCTTTGTTATTATTTCTGAAAAGATTGTCCTCCATTTTTGAGGCTTGTGTAACAAATGAATTGAAATGGTAATTCATATCAACACTTATAAACTAGCAAATCTAAATAAAAGGAATGTATGTTGATATATATTTTGAAAAAGTTATTCGATACTCAAAAGAGAAATGATACAAGTAACCTCTTTGAAAGTGAGAACATGTGTTTCTAAATACAGCAAGGTCATAAGGGATAATGTCAAACAGTTTCAATCTAAAATAATTTTCACAAAGAACAGGGAATAGTGTTGTCCCATTACATCTAATTTGCTGTTGACCATCACATTGTTCTCCAAATATACATCATTTCTGAAAGTATGGTAGCATTATCATATTCACAGAGGATGATGCAAGAATGAGTAGGAGAGAAATATATTCTCTTCTCCATGCAGATTGACAGTCTAAATTTCCCATTGACTATGAATCTTATTCCATAGTAATTCAAACCTTTGGAACCAGGTATGATTCTATTACACCCTGATCAGGGGTCCAGAATTCATAAAATTTTAATAGTTTTTAAAATAACACACTGTAACACTGACATCAGTTCTTGCAAAGCCATGCAATGTACAAAGCATACAACAAAATAGCATAAGCACGACATACATTCAAAGAAATTCTTCCTAATCTATATAGTTTGCTCCTTTGTCATATAGACACATCACGTTGCTGTACAAACCATTTGTATTCATGTTTTAAACAACCAGTGAAACTTAATCATTCAAATAGTATGGTACAATAGTATGATAGCTGCATTTTTACTTAGATATAACTTATTCCCTCATTTATAAGCTAGCCCCAGATAAAAGCCTTCACTCTTGATAAACTGGGGGTATTCTAGATAATTTTTCTTCAGGACACCTAAGAGGATTTTTCAAATCCTCTTAGGAGTACTCTATTTTTATGATAGCTTATTTGATATTCTTTATATAAAAAAAATCTAACATTGGTTTTGAAATAGTAATTATCATAGAGCAATGCAGCATGCTCATCTGATAACTTCACAATTGACAAAATACATCTCAGTAGTGCTTACAAAGCATCGATAGGAAAAATCAGATGCTGGCTGTAGCTCATCTCCTTGTATTCTTTTCTCATTCCTTTGGCAAGTAGCATTGAATAAGCCTACAAAGTTTCCTATCCAATATCAGAATGGTGGGCACTTCGCTATTCTAATCAAACCATTTTTTTTTTTATAAAAATTGCTATGCATGAACAATGCAGCACCTGATACATTTTGCGAATTGTGACGCCATCAGATACATCGCAAAAGACTGCTGCATTGCTCCATAATGATTACTATTTCACAAACTGTGACAGAATGTTTTTATTCTATATAAAGTCTATCAAAATATGCTATCATGAAAATCGGGTACTGTTTCCCTTCAATAAACTCAAACAGAAATTGTTAAAGCAAGTGAAATGTACATAAGAAATAGAATAGGAATATAACAGGTAGTCGGTTTGATATCATCAACCTGCCTTGATTATAGGCTTAGGTCAATTTACCTTTGAAGCATCTCAAGCCTGTGATTGTTAATGGGGTAATTTGCTTGTAATTAATCATTTGACTCTTAGTAATTTCTGGAGCAAAGTGTCTGCAAAATCTAACTTAACAGATATTACCCTTCCACATTGACTGACAATCCGCCTTCCCACTCCTTTAACCCTTAAAGTACAGAAAGATGCCTGAATGCAACATGGTCCCTTCTGGTCATGATGCATCATTGCAGCACTGTGATAGGTGTGTTGCTGCATTTATGAACCATACCAAAAAAAAAGGGTTCAATCTGCATTGATACACTACGCTGCCTTTGAAAGTTGAATCATATACAAAACACTTGTTTGCTTGAAATTATTAATTATACACTATCTTATTTTCTATTACATTTAATTCCATCATTACTGAATAGCAATGTTAAACCTTAGTGGTATAAACACCTTAAAGAATAGAAATACACAACATTTGAAATAGCCACACATCTCCATTCAGTGTACATACACCTTTTTACCACAGAACTTTGGACATGTTATGGAAATTAGACTAGGTATCTTGGATACACCACAGGGAATCACAAAACTGTGATTTCAATTGAGATGATACACATTTCAAATACATTTTTTTCATTCTTCATTAGTCGGTTTCCCGCCTACTTCCTTTACACCGCACGTTCGAAGACTTCTGGAAACTGAGCAGATTGGCTGTTGTGAGTGCATGACGTCACAGTTACGTCACATACCTGGCATCAGTAGTAGATGTTGTATAGCCTCTTCCCTATTTCTCCTTGCTTTTTTGCTTTCATTTACATTATGATAATTTTCCCCCAACTGATTCATTATAAGGACATTTAGTTTAACCTCTATCCCCATATACATAGGCCTAAATATTTACAAAACAAAAATGAAAAATAATTCCATGGACTTAACCAGGAGTGTTAGGTGATTAAAATATAAGTTAATGAAATGAAAAGTAACATATACTAGCAAATTGTACTTTTGTTGCTTCAGTCACATATCTTTAACCTATTATAATTTGTGTAATATAATCATTATGCACATATGGGGTTTAAATTCTGTATTTATAAAGAGTAAATTAACTAACGGCCGTAAAAATAATTGAGGGTGTTGGCAATCAATTTTCACTTTGGATTTTCGCCCTGGAAAATACCTAATACTCAGTTACGTCATGTCTTAAGACAAATTACATATTAGCGCTTTAGGTTTATATCTGTTTATATGTACAGAACACTGAAGGTGACATTGCTTATCTGTATATAACACCCAGGTGTCTTGTAAACAATCCATGATTAATTCATTTTATGCATAACCACGCATTTCCTATGCAATAATAGAGAAGAATAGCATATTCAGCCATCTCCCTCCCTTCATTTCCCTCCCCCTCTCTTCGAACCTGCTTAGCCCTTCCCCCACCCTTCCCTAGTCAAAGAAAACAAAATGTTTGTTTCGGCTAACCCAATCTACCTAACAAAACATAGCCAACCCTAAATTTCTCCAGTTTTCAAGAAATTAAAAGTTATGGCAAAGTTTTCAGTCAATTTAGTCATCCCTGAGTCGCTGTGACTCGCACCCAAGTCATCGTGACTTGGGTGACACAACTTTTTTTGGCCTTTGCTACTATGCTTAATCCCTACCATCTCCCCCATCCTCCATCTCTCTCCAACCTTTCTCCCTCCCTTATTTATCCCTTCTTTCCCGCCCTCCTTCGTCCCTACCTCCCTTACTCCTTTTACTTTACCTGGCTACTTTCTGCCTGCTAACTCTGTAACCACCTTCCTTCAACCCTTGATTCCTATTGCCTGCCTGCCTGCATCACACCCACCATCATTTACTCAGTCTTACTTGGATCTATATAGACACTGATGTGCATAATCAGTCTTTCTCTATTGGCTTTATGCAATGTGTATTTCTTTAAGTGTAGTCAGAGTTATATACATGTACATAAGGCAGATTATCTATTACTATAGATAGTCATAGATATACATGCAGGGTAGATTTAGCAACCAATGTTGGACGCACCTCTTCATTATGACATCAGGAAAAGAGCGCATGGTGATTAGACCTGCTCAAGCTACAGATAATGAGACTTACTAGTTGGAGATTATTAGACCACATTGTAAAGCCTAGGTAGTTATTCATGAAGTAAAATAGATTCATTTTAATGGGGTTTGTATATAAGATACCAGGTTGTTATATATAGATAAGAAATGTCACTTCTAGAGCTCGGTTGATAGGTTGTATGATGTAAGTATAAGTATAAGTGGATATGAAATCAGTCATATTCCAGTAGGATTGTAAAGATAGTGAGATACCAATCAAATCAGCAATTTGCTGGAAAGTTGTAACGTTATGCATCCAACAACGAGCCCAATTTTTTATATGTACTTATTCACATTGACATTTGCTCAATACTTCTCTCACATCTTAAACTAGTTTAATAAGGTCTTTGACAAACTGCAAGTCTCTGTAAAACTGTGTATAAAGATAAAGCTGAGGTTTGGATTTCTGTAAATGCGTGTTGATAAATTGTTCAGATTTGAAACCACAAAGTAGGAATGGTTCAGCACATATCACACATAAAATGTATCACCATAAGATGCACTGCACTCTACGCTTTTGTTCACTCAACTGAACATCATAAGTGCATGACAACACAGTGATCACATCCCTTATATACTTCTTTCTGATGAAAGTCTGTGATATTGCACTATAAGTTAATATTACCTACAATAAAAGAAATTAATGGTGAATTTATTAAGATACTCTCATTAAAGCAGCATTGTAGAATTGATTATTACTAGCAATTGAAGACCACTCTAGTTTGCAAGTCATTATTGAGGCCTTGTCCACATAATTATGCTTTTGGAAACCAGGGTCTGACAAATCGGAGTTTCTGCCATATACTGGTTAATAGGATTCTAGAACTCTTATCATTGATTTGCATCATATCTTGCGTCCCATAATAGATTATTGTTTGTCCTACTCACTGTTGAAATCAATAAATGTTCAGGAATACAAGAAGTAATTGTGATGCCATATATCATATGGAATGTAGGATTCAGCTACCTGAGCCGAAATAAAGAAATATGCCCTTCAACATAATTTGTACTGGTCCTTCAGATACTTTATAATATCAGCAACACCATTATTCACCAAACACAAAAAGAAAATTCTGCTCAAACCATCAATAAAGAAATACCTCTGAATATGGAAACACCAAGCCATATAACAATTATTGTAGTTGCATATATAATATTGATGTTTTGTTTTGCCATCACAAAACTTAGGATGAGCTGTAATAATATGGCTCTAGCAAAGTGAGTACATTATCTAGGGCTCATAATCATATAACATTTACCTTTTAGCAACGTTCATTTACGTAATTAAAGGCAACTTCAAATTTTTTACATTCTTTTATTTTCCCCTTGGCCTAAATATTTGAAGACAATTAGTCTGAAAACTACATACATGGCTTCTTATGTTGTTATTATTCTTACATATGAAGTTATTTCATTTTTTCTATTGATTTGAAATTAGTATTAGATTATTGATTATCATCATATGTAATATGCAGTTGGCAAATTGTGATCAATAGTTTGTTTTTGTGTCGTCATTTTGAAGTGTATAATCAGTCAAGTACAAAAATAGCATTGGTCCAATTTCAGAGGTTTTCAGAGGTAAGACCAGCCCTCTAATAATTGATGTATCACAGTCCGCACAAACTGCCAGGAAGGTTTTATTTTTTTTCTATTTTGTTATTTTACTTTTGAAAATAAAAAGGACATTTGGACTGTGGAATGTCACCATTTGCAGTTGTTTGTCTCTATTTACGTGCCTCACTTATGGCAACATACATTCAAAGAATGCTTAGTTTCTGCTACTGAATTATAGCTTCGCGCATATTACAATTACATAACATGTGAAGAAGGACTTTAAATGAAGTCGTCCTTAGAATATTACTATGTACGGTAATTGATATTTTGTTCCCTGCAATTAAAAGAAAGTGTAGAACTCCATCAAAAATGATAAGATTTCTTTCATCTTTCTTCCCCTAATCCATGCTAGAACTTATTCCTCATTGAGCAATGATTAAACACTTGATCAATATCATTTAGAAGATGTTTTCAAGAGGGGCCCAGATACGCTGATCCAGGCAATTGAACTAAATTAGATATGTAGGTCATCTCAAAGTGTAAGTTCTTTTCACTTTGTAATTCATGCTTTCCTCTTTTCAATGCTAGGCCACCATTAAGACCAACTTCTAGCAAAAACCGCCCAAGGTCAGCACAGTCAAGTCCAGCAGCAGGTGGAAATGCTGCACAATCTGCAACTGAAGTAAGTGCGTCTACAGATCAGAAGGCGGTCCGGGGTTCACGTTCTCAACCAACTACCACTGTCACCACCACCACTACCGCTGTCACTTCCACAACTTCTGTTACCACTGCGAGTGTTGTACCCATATCTGCAGCAACAACCTCCCTTAACTCAGGTACAACATCACAGAAAACCCTCACATCCAGAGGGAAGCCACCACCACGGCGAGCGAGGCGAACAGTGGTCATTTCAGATGATGATGATGATGACGATGATGATGATGACGATGATGATGACAGTGGATCAAAAACAAATTAAATCAGATACATACTTAATATAAAAAGATGACCTAGATAATATGAAAAGGGAATCAATGTTGAATAAGTCTTTTGAGAAGATTGTGTTCAAATGTGTACAGAACAGTGCTGTCAATGACTCTACACTGTTGGTTTTAGATATGTTCTACAAAAAAAAATGCCCCCAAACGTTGAATATCTTAGAATGAAGGCATTTTCAAAGATTATAATTTCCTTATATCTATTTTTTCCCCTCTCAGTCACTTTGTATTTTAATGTATATTATATCTCACGTAAATCTCAAAGGGGCCTTTTGGGACTAATTTCTTTTACTGCCAACTTCTGCCTCAGAGAGAGAACTTACAAGCATTCCTGACTATACTAATATGCAGTTCTTGTTATTGCATTTAGAAGGAAGTGTACAATAGACTAGAAATTATCCAGCCAGAGCTTGGCAGTCTTTCCCTTAATAATACAACAAGATTTGTCCGGTATGGCTTTGTTTAAATATGCTTAAATAATCTGTCAGATTTCAAATCCACTCTACTTTTGCCTGCAGGGGTCGAAGTCTTCAGTGTTTTACTTGATTTCCATGGCCTATACATTCCTAATAGAATACCAAGGCTTCGATCCAATACACTCACAAAAAAATATTACAACTGTGTAAATTTTAAAGCTGTCACAATGTATACATGGTTTTGTCTTGGACGTAATAAGGTACTTCCAACACTGATTGCAGTATGCATGCATCTTAATATTTATCAAGAGAATAGTGTAAAATATGCGTGTTTATGGTTTTTACAAAGAACCATATATGTCATTGATCAACTGTTCTACAGGGGTAGACACTAACGCTGGCCCGGGAGCCACTGGCCCGTAATTCTTGGTCCGGGCCCATAGTTTTCTCAAATTATTTATCTTCCTATGGGCCCATGTGGCCCACAGAAGTTGCTGAAGGCATTTTTAAAAATTGATTCAGATGTCAATATAGTCATATAATATATCGTTGGAAAGAGAAATTTACCAGAAATTGAGGCATTCTAGTTAGATTTAGTATAACTGGATTAGAAATACACAGGATTAGCTTTTCATATAAAATGAAAATATTTTCTAGGCCCACAGATGTAGAAGTGGGCCCGTAAATTTTTTAAGGTGTGGGCCCGGGTGGCCCATGGCTCAAAAAGTTAGTGTCTACCCCTGGTTCTATGTTTAATGAGACAACAGAAATTCTCAAAAGATAGTGTACCATTGAAAGTTTTTGCAAACTTGGTTGCTCATGACATCACAGACTTGTGACATAACAGGAGTACAGATAAACATGTCTAAGCTCTGTTTTTGAGTGTGTGTTGCTTACTACGTACACTTAGAAAAACTATTGTGATAATAATCCGTCCTGAATAAAGAAACAAAACATTCCATTCATTCCCTTATTAGTACATTATTCCATTAGTACGACGACTTCATGTTCATAAGCCGCGCCTTATACATGAACCAGATGCACTATTCCCGCTGGCAGTTAACTGCTAGGTATGGACTTCCAGTGGTGAATTCAAGCATCCAATTGGAAAAAAAAATAATAAAAGTTTTCAGATTCAGTCATAATTAAACATTACAGGACCGTATCCATAATTCTCTGTTGGGGGTGCTCAAATCAAAGAGGAGGACCTTTTGAGCACCATGAAGCAGTGGTTATCATAAGCGCAGCGCAGCGCAATTTTTATGCCCTGCCCTTAAAGATACAGGGAGCCCCAAATAAAATGTGTTTCAAGAATATGATTAAAAAATGGCTTGGAGCCTACATGATTGGAAGGAGGAAAGCAATTCTCTCTGGCAGGCTTTTACCTCCATAGCGCAGGCACCCTAACCCTGCATAGATAGTGTCCACCTAGAACATACCCCCTGCTGCCATCCCAAAGCTCTGGCTATTAAACCAACTTTGCTGCCCCCCCCCCTTCTAAAATTGCCCCCTCCCCCACTATAAGCAATAAACCGATATGAGTTTCACAACAACAAAAAATAGGCTGGTCTCATGCCCCCAAAGGAGCCCCCTGGTTACCCCTTGTTTAGATTCCATTCTACAACCTCTTTGATATATTAAAGGGAGTGGTCATTTGTTAACGGGGGGGGGGGGGTATTAATTCAGACCCCTTTGACCCCCAAGTCCAAGATAATTAATCTAGGATGTGTATTGCAGCCATCCACCTCCTTCCCCTCCCCCTACAGATACGAATCTGATTGAAGTTGAATGTCATCCGTCGGTAGAGTGACCCACATACAGATCATGTTATCTGTGGAAGTCGTATTGTGGAGGGACGGAACACCCACAGGTTCTTCAGTGTAACGCTTAGGCCGACCGCAGATTCTCAGGGTAGGGGGGAGGGGTAGGGGTCATGAGGCCCGACTGCAGGCTTTGAAGAAAACGCGGGAATCATTCAAACATGTGGGTCACTTCTTGGGCGTCAACATTCGTCTCCACAGAAGTGACCCTTTTGCATCATTCATCTAGACCAGGGAGAGCCCAGTGTTTTGGCGCCACCTTGTAGCAGACTAGAGTATGACCATGTCTTACAGAGCTAGAAGGCAAGGAAATGGTCAAAGCATGGCACAGTGGAGACATGTGTGAGTGGCATGGGAACTAAGCAAACATGAAATGTACCAGAAATGAGTCCACTGAGCTCATATTAGTGGTAATTGAAATATCTTTGGCACTCTCTAGGAGTGGTGCTCCAATGTCCTCTACTGCACCCCCTCAATGGCCTCATACATTAGACATTGAAATAATTTTCACAAATAGTAGATTTAATGGATCTCAACTCAATTATTTTTATGAAATGCTCAAAGTTGACCTTTAGAACAACCCATTATCAACTGAAACAGGATGGATTTCTCCATACTGATACAGTAAAATACAGCTAAACTATAGAGTGAAGTATATTGGATGTAGATCTAAATGTATTGTGGCGGTGGCAGTGGGGCGGGCGGCACGGAGGTGCGTGCCGCGCGGCATAAATAGTACGCCGCGAGGCCGGTGGGGCGCTCTCCGAGCGGAACGCTTATCTCAGACGACGCGTGCCGCCCGGAGGCCAGTCTGGTCTGTGCTAAGCTTGTGGTAGGACATGCCTCTGTCTGGCTGCCCTACTGGCATCTCCACACTGGGCTTTAGGAACGACATTGGTACTAAGAATTGATGTTTCCCTGCTGGTAATTGATGATAAAGACGGCCTTCACTGTTCATGCCTTTCAGTCAATAGAGAACTTCTATTTTTTACACAAGTCCTGCCTTTGTGTCCTCTTTCGTGTTCGAACTACCGTTACATTGGTGACAGACGGTTTTTAAGGAAAACCCCAGCCTGGTAGTCACTGAACATGAGCGTAGAGGATGTCCCAGCACTGATGTCGGGTGTTAGAGGTAATTTGATAGAAATTCTCCCAGGGGAAGATATTATGTTGAGAAGGAGTGGAGAAGAACGTCAGCCATCTTTGATACCGTCCGTGCCGCCAGCAGCATCGGGGGATATGCCAACCGTACCGCCAGCTGCACCAGAGGGTATGCCACGTACTGCCAGCGGCACAAGGGGGCATGCCACCTGGGGCACTATTGAGGCAGGGGAGGAGGAGAGGAGAGAGGAGCAGCGGGCATGGGGACAACTTTGTTTGGAAGGTATAGAGGACAAGAGAAGGAGATTGGAGGAGGAGAGGGCTGCAAAAGAAAGCCGGTGGGAAGAATTGGCCAGAGTTCTGGGGAGAACTCAGCTAAATACCCAGGCTGCCCATGCCGTAGATGCGGACCATGCCGCCATTGCCGCTCGCGCCACTGATGCTGCCCATGCCGCTGATGCCGCGGAGTCAGCCAGGGAGTCAGGGCCACTGGATCACCATGAGGGGATGGCCACACCTCGGCGTGAGGTCTCTTTGCCGTGGGGGGTAAAGATCCTCCCACCGGGTAGGGAGGAAGGAAGGGAGAACACACCCAGGCCAGAAATGGGGCCGTGGACTGCTTTATTCCAGAGGGACGTGCCCTTACCCCCTTCTAGCGGTTGCTCCTCCAGGGCCCCTAGCCCTACCCTGCCAGTTGGTCCAGCACATAGTGACCCCGCTAACTTCACTGACCCGGTTAGAGGGGGTTGGGGGGTGCCTTTGACGGAGCTCCCGAGAAGAGCTACCACCGGGAATCCTCCGGTTGGAGGAAGGTGTCGCCCCACCAGTCTACCCCGGCTTAGAGGAAATCCCCCGGAGGGAGGAAGCAGAGAGAGAGGCTGAAGCCACGCTATTGTCGTGGGGGCCACCACAGTCGGCCCCCTGTCCTCCGCCCCAGCTACTGCCCACGGCTACCCTTGTCGCCCCTCCCCTGTGGGGATAGAGAGCGCCTCCAAATATACAACACGGACCCGCGTCCGGTTATCCCTGGTTATACCCTTCCCAAGGAGTGGTGCCTACCTCGGCTCCAAAAGCGGCGGGGGATGGGAGAGCTCTGCATTCACTTGCTGCGGCATTCCCACAAGGACCTTCCGGGGAATCCGTCATAAGGCACGCGGACACGTTGGACAGGGTAGCCAAGTGACATAGCTCCACAGGACGTAGCTCCACAGGAGACGATGTGGCCACGAGAGAGTGGCACAAGGGTGATAAGTTGGCAAAGCCAATATTTATGCCGGGAAAATTTGACGGGTCCGGCCACCTTACTGAGTACTTGCCCCACTTCGACTTATGCCGGCGGGCCAATGGCTGGGATCATGAGACGGCGGGGATCTTCTTGGGACTGAGTCTCACGGGTATAGCCCGTAGGCTGCTGGCCGGGGTAGAACCGGGCACAGCTAAAGGTTATCTGCAGCTTCGGGAAGCATTAATAGCAAGGTTCCAGCCGCCCAACCAGGGGGCGATGTTCAAGGCCATTCTGAGGGACAAGGAACGGGCCAAGGGGCAGTACTTACAGGTGTACACCAGGAGATCGAGCATTATACATATTTGGCCTGCCTGGGGGCCAATGTTAATACCATTAACATGATTGCTAAGGACAAATTCATTGATAGTCTTCGGGACCTCGAGCTTCAGAATTGGATTCACCAGGGCACCCCGGAGACGCTTGTCGATGCCCTCCAGATTGCTCTCCAGGGCGAAGCGGTCCTGAGGTATGGCAGAAACTGGGGCGCTGTTAGGGCCGCTGATAAAACCATGGCGGAAGAGCTGGCGCTGCTCCACACCGAATCCGCCAAGGAGAGGGAGGCTAATGCAGCTTTCCGGGAGTCTTTCCCGGAGAGGAGCAACCGTAACTCGGGGAACGGAAAGAATCCCCCAGGGAGACGCCCCTCCTCGCGGCCCCATGGTGCAGAGCTGCGCTGTTACCACTGCGCAGAGCTGGGTCATGTGCGGGTCAACTGCCCGATGTGGAAGGCTATGGTGGAGGCCGCCGAAACACACACCCCATCAGTCACGCCGACCAAGCCGGCGGAAAACTAGAGGCGACCCCAGAAGACATCTGTTCTGGGGTTGGAGAAAGAGAGGAAAGACAAGAGAAACTTTGTGTTCCGGGGCGCCTGGAGAGGGGAGGTATCGGTCTTTTGATGGAGGGAAGAATGCGGGGGTGCTCCTTGGGGTGTCTGGTGGACACAGGAGTGGCAGTAAACATTCTCTCTCTATCCTGGTGGCGGACCAACGGGGAACCAGGCAACCTGGAAGAGACGACAGAAGCTGTTTATTTGGTCAAGGGCCGCCCTTTGAAGCTCCATGGGAGAGTGCGGGCTCAGTTAGTGTTGGGCGGCCGTGCGTGGGAAACTGTCTTTGAACTGTCCGATATTAGCTCAGACGCCATTCTGGGGGCCACCTTCCTGAGGGAATCGCGTCTGGTGGTAGACCTGGCTGAGAGGTGTCTGTGGCTGACTAAGCCAAGGGAGGATTCCGTGAGAGAGTGTCGGGTCCTGAGCCGCAATACGGCTGTCACCGCAGGGGAGGAAACTGTGATGGATGTGTATCTAGTGGGAGATTGGGAAGGTCTGGATGAAGGCTTGGTGGAGGGACTGCGGGAAGTGGAAGGGAATTTAGGGTTCCTCGTAGGTTGCGCACTGATGTATACGCGCCAAAACGAGACACCTCTGCATGGGAGACCGGGGGGCGTTGGAGCCGGAGACCACCAACGCCCTCACCGCCACAGCAGAGAAGGGGCGGCGGAAGCCATGGGCATCACGTCCCTGGGGGTCTCAGGTAACCTGCCTACAATCACTTCCTCCGCGGACACGACCAGACCGTATACTTCCTGGACTGGCCCCGCCAACACCAGGAAAACCGCACCACAGCTGGCACCAGCTCTCGCCTCCACCTCTACAGGTCGAGGCAGTACTGGATGACGCCGGGAAGTGGGATGGACGGGCGGCATTTACTCTACGGAGGACTCCCAGTGGCTGGACTCCCAGTGGCAGTCCCCGGCTTCATCAGGAAACCTCCAGGGGCGACGACATCCCACCAGCCTCGGCCCTTACACCCCCGCGGACCACGGTCATCCGCCCGTTGGGGCCGGGTTTATGAGCCTCCCAGACCGGACACACGCCGGGAGCCCCCCGGATCAAGTGCTCGACAGGAGCCTCCTGGACCGAGTTCCCGCCACGAGGAAGGTAAAGGACGAGTCGGGCCCAAGAAATCAGCAGCCGGTTCGAAAAAGTCAACAACCACAGGCCCAGGCACCTCCTTTAATCGGACACCTCCTATGCCCAGAGAGCCCGCCGGCGGGCGGGACCCCTCATGTCTGGAAAGGTGGGCGACATATCTCCTGCCACCCCTCTCTATGGGGGAGGACTTCGGGGCAGTGGGCGGCAATATGAGCGCTCGCCTGCGAGTGGTACGACCCGACGTCTACGATGTCATAGCACCCGTCACCACCCGCTGGGGCGTTCTACGCAAGCAGCAGGGCCAGCCGGAGCCGGAGGTGAGTCACGTTCTCTGTTGAAGTCCCTGCAGCTATCCAGTACTAGTTAAGATGAATCATGCCAAGTGATCTGAAATGATAGTTGAGTGAGAATAGTGGGCATCTAAGGGAGTGGTCATTATCTATCAACAGGGGGGGTGGTGGGTTTTCGCGCGGTTGCACGTAAATTTTTTACACCCCCTCGTCGACGGCAGTCAAAATTTTTTGCGCCCCCCTGCGCCGGAGGCGCAGAGAGTTTTCGCGCCCCTCTTTGATCTATAGTAGCGCACAGGCTTTTTTGCTAAAAAGAGGGTGAATTTTTTTAGCCCTCCCCCTCATGAGGGGTCAAAATTTTTAAAGCCCCCCCTCAAACCCACCACCTCCCCCCTGTTGATAAATAATGACCACTCCCTAATCAAGTTTTAAGAAGGGGGTAACAGACCAGTCGTCCGGGGGATTCCGAGTCAGGTAGTGGGTGACCGCCTGTGAGGTGTAAAATGGGACAGCTACGAATCCGGGTAGAGGGTGACCGGATTCTCATTAAAGAGGGAATGAGGTCAGGGAGCACGGCAGCGAGTCGAGGGGGAGCTGGAGAATACAACACTGTCTATCTTGTGTCGTTCCAGCCAGAGGAGAAGGCCCCCGAGGAGGGCTAGGCTGCCGGTCTGACCCATGCGCCGGGGAGGCGTTGCGGGACCGGGGTTGGCTCCCGGTTCCCGGGTCCGGGAAGGGGTGAGCCGGAGGCCCCCTCTCTGCAGCGGGTGGTGACCGATCATCATCATCATCTTACGTCATTGTCTTCGCCATCAACCTCAGGGACCAAGTCGTCGCACGACATCGTTTAGTCTAGTTATTTGTTGCGAGTGTCGCGTAAGCTCCGGCCTTCAGAGCAGGGGAAGTTGGGTTCTTAACCCAGGTTAGGAATAAGTCTTAGTCAGACTAGGAGCCTGTTGGCTGTCTAAGCCCCTTAAGGGCAGCTGTTAGGCCATCTTGTTTAGGGTTCTTAACCCTTCTTAGCTAGTTCTGGGCCCCGTTGGGCCGTCTAAGCCCCTTAAGGGCCGCCGGTTAGGTTATCTCGTTTAGGGTTCTTAACCCTTCTTTACGGAGCCCCTAAAAGGACATCCGTTTTCTACACATTTTTTTCTCTAGTTTGTTTCCGCAAGTTTTATTTTCGTTTCTGCAAGTTTTATTTTCGTTTCCGCAAGTTTTATTTTCGTTTCCGCAACTTTTTATTTTCGTTTCCGCAAGTTTTATTTTCGTTTCCGCAAGTTTTATTTTCGTTTCTGCAAGTTATATTATGTTTCCGCAAGTGAACATTTTGTTTACGCAACTTTATGTTTTGTTTCCACAACTTAACATTCACAATTGATTGACTATGCACTAGTATGCACAAAGAAAAACTATTAAGTTGTGAAGACAAAAGTATAAGTTGCGAAAACGAAAATTAAAGTTGCGAAAACAAAAATAAAATTTGCGGAAACAGAAATACTACTTGCGGAAACAATAATACTACTTGCGGAAACGAAAATACTTCTTGCGGAAACGAAAATACTTCTTGCGGAAACGAAAATACTTCTTGCGGAAACAAACTCTAGAAATAAATGTGTAGAAAACAGATGTCCTTTCCAGGGCTCCGTACTTCTTAGCTATAGTGTTGGGCCGTTTAAGCCCCTTAAGGGCAGTTGGTTATGTCATCTTTTTTGGGATTCCTAACCCCATTAGCCCCACATGGCGGTTCTAATTTAGAGGGGGTGGAAGGGGGGGCCGCTCCCGGTTTTCCCTTTAAGTAGTTAAAGTAGGCCATTGACCCTCGGGTCCACCTTTTTCTTCTGGTCATTCCCCCCTGGTCTTTAAATAGGCAGGGGAGAGTGTGGCGGTGGCAGTGGGGCGGGCAGCACGGAGGCGCTTGCCGCGTGGCATACGTAGTATGCCGCGCGGCTGGTGGGGGGCACTCTGAGCGGCACGCGTATATAAGACGACGCGTGCCGCCTGGAGGCCAGTTTGGTCTGTGCTAAGCTTGTGGTAGGAAGTGCCTTGATCTGTCTGGCTGCCCTACTGGCATCTCCCCACTGGGCTTTAGGAACGACGTTGGTACTAAGAGTTGATGTTTCCTTGCTGGTAATTGATGATGAAGACAGCCTTCACTGTTCGTGCCTTTCAGTCAATAGAGAACTTCTATTCATTACACAAGTCCTGCCTTTTATTTCCTCTTTCGTGTTTGAACTACCGTTACAGTATCATAGGACATTTGACACATGTGTTAATATAGCAGAATTGAGGTATTTCCTCAGGCATACTGAGCTATACACACAAATATGAATATTATAGTTTCCGCTAGATGGCGGTATCTGCGCTATCTGCAAAAGGTAAAATTTTGCACCGGCTGAAACTACTCATAGTTTTGTTACGAAGGTTTTCATTGGACAGTCTCGCTAAACTCAGCTGCACTTCCGGTAGGTTGGCCACATGAAGAAACAATAGTGAAAACTAGGAAGTGTGTTCTTGTACGTATATCTAACCATAAAAGGACAAAATGGCAAACCTAGAAGAGGAACTCATGTGGGCTCTCAAGAATAAGGACCTTGACAAATTGAAAGAGATCGCTGGAACGGTGAGTGAAGTCATACGAAGGCTGCCGATTTAGTGGGTGCTGCCGGCTGATGCGTCAGCACCAGCGGTAGCGGCCGGTGACACCGCCCAGGGGCCTTGCCCCATACGACAGACACAACCCTCTAGACTAGTAGACTCCCGTAGTCTAGCGTAGAGAGGCAGAGAAAGCTTTAGTTTAAAACTGGAGGAAAGTGTTTCTAACATCATAAACACGGGCTTGTGAGCACTTTTTTAACCACTAATTGACTAATACTTGTGATTTTGTAATTTTTTTCAACTGCCTCAGCCTACTACCTCAGCCTCAGGCAGTGCCTGAGACGGTCACTGCTGATGACAGTCAGCCTATCAAAGCTAGGCACTTACTACTAGGGATGGGCGCCAGCAGCTACTGCTGAACGCTGCCTCTCAGTCTCTGTCACTATAGTAAATAGAGCAACTTCAAACCTGAATTTTGTTACTTCTGTTCCATGGAAAAATACCATCTTTTGGTATGTTAAGTAAAAAGACCAATAGAACAGGAATACAACAGGCATTTTCTTGTGGGATGTGTAGTTTTTTTATAGATGAAGTTTTTAAATGACAATCTTTGCTCTGACCGGAGTGCCTCTGACCCTGACATCAGTTACTGCCGTAAACTCCCGCGTATAGGACGCGTCCTCTACGCCAAACAAAATGCTGGGGAGTCTTATAGCTTTATCTCAAGTTGGGGGTGCGTCTTATACAAGGGGTAATTTTTCTATAGAAATGTACTAATCTTACCAAAATCACCCTTAAAATGTGCGTCTTATACGCGAAAATGCATGTGCTAAGTTTGGGGTGCGTCTTATACGCGCAGTGCATCTTATAGGCGGGAGATTACGGTATTTTATAAATTTGTTGTAATTCCTACAGTTCTTTACCAAATAACATGCTTTTTGGAGCAATTTGAAACTTAAGATATCAAGCTTCCTGGCTAATGTGGAAAAACAGAGTTTTTGAAATTTTCAAATTGGAAAAAAATAATTCAGATTTTTAACCATTTTTTTAAATTTCAAAGTATTTGTTCACCTTTTAGAACTACAACCAAAATGTCCGCAATTTTGTCTTCTACAAGAATCTAAAATCTATTCCTATCTATCTGTGTGCTGAAAAAGTGCTAGAAGTAAAACAGTAACAGCATATTTTGCTTAAAATTGCACAAAACTGACCTGTGTGATTTTACTCCACCACAGGGAATTTTGAGTTTCCATCAAAAAATGATAGACTTCTCCATATCAAATCATAAAAACATTTATACCCCCAGAACCACCAAACAGTTTTCTGTCCACTGATGTGACTGGTTTCTCTCTAACTTAAACTGTTACAAAATTATGAGCATTTACAAGAGATAATGTCAAAAATGCACCCCTCAGTGAGTGTGGTCAGTGAGGCATGAATTGACCTAATTTTCCTTTACTGAGCTGATATTGACCAGGAAAAGGTGACAGAAAATACTCCTAACTTTTTTATATTCAAAAATGCATTGCTTCTCTTCTAGTTACTGTATTACATTTATTCACAAAGCATAATGTTGGCAAAGATTTCTTCTTTCTAGGGTATAATTTTTCGATTGGATGGTTAAAAATTTAATTTTGGGTGCCCATCCCTACACTTACCTAGTTTTCAAGACTTTGTCCCATTCATTTTATCTTTTAAGCAATGGATAGATCTCATCAAAAGAAATGGATTTGCTCTTTAAATGAAGTATTTATGCCAAGTATAAGGGAAGTTATGAATGATCAAAGACCCCAAATTGAAGCCAAAATTAGGAGTTTAAATAGGGCCCAGATTTGTGATCAAGCATATCTGATACAGGAGTGGCTACATCTTTTAAATCATTATTTTGGACTATTTTCTTTTCAGGTATGGAAAAGTACTGGTACCCCATAAAAGGTTGAAAATCAATGTATCATATCAAAATTTAACAATTTAAAGGGATTTTATCTTGACCTAATATCATCTGCGATTAAGCGATCTCACAGAATTGGCGCAAAATTATGGAGTTGATATGAGATCTTTAATCGGTCAGAATTTCCCTTTAAATTGATGTAAAGACTTCATTTAAAAATGAAATCCAGCTCTATCCATTGCTATATAAATGATATACATAGGATTGGATTCTAGCAAACAGACAAGGACCTAACATGGAGAAGCTGGTGGAAGGGTGATAGCAAATGGCACGCTAAGATTTTTGTGGGGTCTGGCAAACATCCTGTTCCCCTATGAAATGAAAAACTATGGACAGTTTCTAAACCATTTTTTTTCTGTAGAAAGTGTGAGAACTATTCTCTTTTATGTGAGATTTGGCCTTTATACCAAAAAAATGCTTTCAAGGTTATGGGGTAACTTCACTTGGGGAGAATGGGATGTTTATCTGAATCAATTATTTCTCAAATAGATTCTTATTAAACCCCTAATCAATCCCTTTAAAATGAGCCCATGTTTGTTAAGATCCTCCAATAAATAGCTACACAATGAGTTTGCAAAGAAAGGAGAGTTTAGTACTCCCCAGTTTCAGCTTTATCACAGTTTCACACCTCCACTGCAGCAGAAGCATGCACTGGGGGTAGGTAAGTGCCTATCAAAGCTTTGATAGGCTGACTGATTAGGCCAAAGGAACTTGGGTTACAGTGGACATGGTAGGAATGAGCAAAGCCTGTAGGCACTTATCTAATTTTTCAGAACTTTATTCCATGAAGCTTATCTAATGAGCAATGGACAGATCTTGAGAAAAGAAGTGGATTTGCTTTTTTAATGAAGTCTTTATGCCAATTTAAAGTGGAATTATGACCAGTCAAAGTTATCAAATCAGACCCAAAATTCTGCCATAGTTAAGAGCTTAATTTGGATCCAATTCTGTGATCAAGCAAGATGAATGAAATGGAGACTACATCACTGAAATGATTATTTTGTACAAGTTTCCTTTGATATAAAGCAATATTTACCCCCAAGAATGTAAATAATGATACATTTCATTATAATCAAACAATCTAAAAGGAAATTTTTAATGTCATCTTATCCTGCGAAGTGCGCGCTCTGACAGAATCATGGTCGAATATTGTCTTTGACTCAGGATATTTAAGTGATCATTACTTCCATTTAAATTGTTATAACAACTTCATTTAAGAAGCAAAATCACTTATCTTCATCATATCTATGAATTTCCCAGTATATAAATGTATAGTATGAAGCCTTAATTGATATTTAAGTGCTCAACATGGGGGAGGTGGGGAAAAGTGTACAAAGTAATCTCGCCCAAAAAGTTTGCAGGGTCTGTCAAACATGCTGCAGGCCCTTAGAAAAATAAAAGCTATACATTTTCTAAATCATTTTTAACCATAGAACAGGTGGGAACCATTTATTTTTATGTGATCTGTGATCTTCTTATCATAAAATGGTTCTAAATTTTTGGTTGAAATTCAATGGGGTCAAAGCCCAACTTCCCTGCATTCAATCTTATATAAAAAAAAAGTTCATTTTGAAGGGCTATCCAAGCCCATTAAAATGAGCCCATGATTGTTAAGATCCTCAAGAAATAGATTCATTATGAGCTTCCAAAGAAAGGAGAGTTAAACACTCCCCAGTTTCAGCTTTATCATAGTTTCACACCTCCACTGCAGCAGAATCACGCACTGGGGGTACTTCAGTGCCTAGCAAAGGGTGGTGATATTTGGTATCAAATTAAAGCTTACAGTGCAGGAAGTGTCAATAACATGGTGGCATATACAACCTATACATTTCCAGGCACTTGTACCTACATAATGAATAATGAAAAAAGCCTCATTAATTTTCAAAATGGTGCGGACGGTAAACTGTAACCTGACCTTCCATGGCCTTAAGAATTTCCTCCATTTTTAAACTACCTTAAAGTGGGGTTACTTTGGCCACTTTTGACTAGTTTAGTTGGCCTCTTAGAAAGACACTTGGCAGTTGTAGACATTTTATGTATTGTAAATAAAGGTTATATAAAAAGGTATTTTAATACCAGGTCCTGTGGTTTTGCTCTCAATATTAGACAACATACACAGAGTGGGGTGGCCAAAGTTACCCCAGCAACATGGTTACTTTGGCCAGTTGACCTACTTTCTCCTTTGGCATGTTAATTATGGCCCATGCTGTGCACAGGTGAAGTTGAAACATAGATTTAAAATGGAGAGGCACTCCCACTGACAGCAGAAGTGGGATGGGTGAATTCACCAACAAATGGTGAATTAGCATTAGCATATACACCAGTGAATATCACTATATTGCTGTATCTATGGAGCATCCAATTCAGAAAGTACATATATTTTTTAGAAAGATACATCAAATGCTTTTGATCTTTTCAGAGGATTTAAGGTTGGGACCTAAATTTACAAGGATGCTACTGATGAATTGCACATAACAACCATAATGGTTTCCATGGCAACCCAACATGCAGTGTTGGTCAAATGGCCAAAGTAACCCCAAAATTGCACGGTGATCACCTGGGTAACTTTGGCCGCTGAGACATTTATAAGAAAACTTTTATCTTTCAATGAACAAGCCAATGTGTGGTGTAAATAGTGTCATTATAGTCCCTTTCAAAGACTTACTTGGCAGAAATAATCTGTCTATAAATTTACCAAACAAAGATTAACGGTACCCTTACCACCACTCAAATACTAAGAATTCAAAATGGCCGCCCCTAGGTCTGCCCCTTATCGCTACTTTCTAGCCACACTGTTTAAAACATGTATAATTATGTCAGGGATGATTTTGCTGAACTATATTTGCAGAACTGTATATGGGTTTCACTGTGTATGGATTATAAACACTTTCCTATGAGGTGGCCAGAGTAGTACAGGGTGACCAAAGTAACCCCATGTTACGGTACAGTTTTTAACTCGGAAAGCCGAGTTTTAAGAGACAGGTAGGGGCTGAGGAAATTTTTAAGACCGGAAGTGAGCATTTCTGAGAAGAGGTGGTTGAGTTTACCCTCAAATTACATCAAAACCATCAAATATGAGATGAAATGAAACCTGTCATGTGATAGTGTACATGTTCAAGATCATGGAGGTGTAATATTTACCTCTTATAAGATTCTAATCTTTGTAAAATTTAGGTTTGAAAAAAAGTAGGTCACCTGAAGTCCAAGTTAGACACTTGGTGCACTCAATGCTTTTCTATGGGGGTGACATTTTGGGTGACGGGTTTTCCCGCCCTTTTCAGCAGGATGGTGTTCTCATTGTTCATTATTTAGTAGGGGGAAACTGAGGTGTTTCCAGTTAAGGGGCAATGGGAGATGAATATGCCATACCATACTGTTTTCTTCTTGGTTGGTTCCAATTTGAAAGTAGCAGTATATAACTCTGTATAATAGCATTATTCTGACACTCAATATGAAATGATTATAGTAAAAGATATGATATATTGTAGGCGACAGATTTTCTGATCGTTGGTTCACCTATGTTAAGTACATCCAGTATCCCCCCTGCTAAAATATGAGCCAGCTGCAACCGCCTAGTTCACTCATAACTCACCAGGAGGCACCAACTCTATAGAACAGTGCTGATGTTCTTTTTACCCCCCCTCCCCATGCACCAGCAAGCTTTTTTGTGTCCGCGGAGAATTTTCACTTGACCACCCATTGACCAAACACGTCGCAAAATTTCCACTGTGTCCTGCAGATTTGGGCACGTTCTTTTGAACCAGTACCCATGATGAAGTTTTCCATGCTAGCCCCCCTTTAATCTATAGTAAAAAGAGGGTAAGGTTTTTTGCGCCCCCCATCAGGAGGGGGGGGGGGTAATACTCTGGTAACGGGTATTAGTAACTAATGTATGCCTGGCTATGCAGTCCTGTGCGAGGTATATTTTCCTAGGGTATTTTCATATGCTTCAGTACCGGTACTGGCAAATCACAACAAAGGTGGCCAAAGTGTCACTGGAATGCCTGGATTGAATTTTAAAGTTGCCACCAGGAACGATAGACTACCAGTAATTGTATTCCGACAGACCTGGCCCAGGTCATGTGGTTTGTGCTTACCTGACAGCATTATATTGGTCATTATAGCTTTTATTCAAACTGGTTGAAATCAAGGCCTAAGAGTGCCTTTGAATAGTATTTGCTCAGGGTGTTCCTTCTCATATGCGGGGTCTAAAATCATTTTGTGCTTCCACTTGGGGCAACAGCAGATCAAAGTAGATTCTAGTAGGTACCGGTAGAATGTGATATTCCCAGTATTTGGCTGAATGTACCCAGCTGGCTTGGCAGTTGTGTCAATCAGAGATACCACTTTTCATTGTTTACTAGGAATTCCTGATTTTGTTTTGCGAGTTTTCTATACTAAAATTATGTTTATTTCCTGGGAAATGTTTCCAAATAAAATTCTAGTTTCCTGTTCTTTGTCGGCCAGCAAGTGTCATCTCTGGTCCATTGAATTCCATGGGTGACAACTTCAAAACTAAAATGTTTCCAGTGAAATATTTCTGTGTCTCAGGCACATTACTCGTGTATAAGGGTCAGGTCGCCAGAAAGCAGTAGATTTCGTGTTTTTGGGTCATTTTGGACTTTTATGGCTCTGGAGAAAGAAGTTGTGAACCAATCTTGTCTTACATAGACTCATTCGATAGAGAACACTTAGGGCTATTAGAAAAATGTAGATTTGTGGTCATCCATCAAAAACTTTAGGACTTATAGCCTGCCAAAGTGAAAAAACGCCCAAATTTGTTCTTTTTTATACTTTTTGTATTTTTTACAAGTGTCCTGTATTGAATAAAGAACACTATAGAGTATCCCAAAGTTATTTTTTGTATTGTATATGATCATAGGTATCATTTCCATGAGGTTTGGACATGTTACTAAGTGAGAATTTTTCATGATGTGTCTTTTAAAATGGAAATCTGTAATTTGTAACGTCCGGTACCTAAATCTAAATCGGTTATAAAACATGGAAAAAATGAAGTTTCAAAATCTATGTTATTACCCATATGAAGGACCCTATCATCCCCTACTTTGGTGAAGAAATTGTGTGTACCAGCATTTGTCTCCATATGAGAGCAGCTTATGTGAAATAATTCTGATAAAAGTACCGGACGTTACGTAATGTCCGGTACTTTTATCATCATGTAGGAGGCAGGCTACTGTGCATGCATAACTCAAATTTTGTTCCATTCTGTAATTGAAGTCAATAATAGACATATTGGCCTTGTTATTTCATGTGTTTGTTATGCATAATGGGACATTCTTATATTACTGAGAGCAACTTCAATTACCTCCATATTTCATTATTTTGGTACCGGACGTTACATGACACAAAACAAGCAATAAAAATGGAACCGGATGGCCTAGATCGGTATTTTTTGGTCTTCTGAGCTGAGGAGATGTACCTTGACAATTTTGTTGAGGTTATATAAAGTAATTAGAAAATTAGTTTTTCAGGGCCTTCAAGGGCAAAATCTTACACTTTCTGACGCCCTGACCATGCCTTATGTGGGGTTCCTCAATTCAGGGTGTATGGAGGTACAGTGCATGTCTGATTTACTGTAACTGATAACTCTCAATGTGGAGGGGTTGTGTTGCAGTGATCTGCTCATTGCCTCATTTTGATAAACATCAGATTGTCCACCACTATGATTAAACTAATTCTCAGCCGGGTGACCAGCTCCTATCTGTTATAAGTCAGGGAGGTCATTGTTGATTCTTAAGCTATATGCCTGTCTGTAACGATGAGTAGGCCACAGGCTCTTTTCAGTTTTATAGCTTTTATCAGTATGGCCACTTCAGTACCCTACATGTACTCCAGTGTGGTGTTATCGCCAGATAAAGACCTAGTTATTTATTGCTACCGTAATCTCCCGCGTAGAAGACGCGCTGCGCGTATAAGACGCACCCCGAACTCAGCATTTTCGCGTATAAGACGCACATTTTAAGGCTGAAATTTGTAAGATTAGTACATTTCTATAGAAAAATTACCCCTCGTATAAGACGCACCCCAAACTTGAGGAAATCGTATAAGACGCAGTAGGGATTTGTTTGGCGTAGAGGACGCGTCTTATACGCGGGAGTTTACGGTAGTTAGAGGTGGGAATAGGGGGCTGGTGGATATGGGGGGAGTCATTTTGAAAAAAAGAAGAAGATTTCCCTAGTGTGGGAGGAGAGGGGGGGGGGGCGAAAACAAAACGGAATAAACCATAACAATGAAGTCCTTGTGTGAAAATTTTGATTCCAAATATTTTGCGTATTAATTTCAGGACAAGGACATTGTAACAAGAAGATTGAAGAATGGGCGGCACCCCATGTGTATTGCCGCTGACTTTGGCCAGGTGGAGGTCCTGCAATTCCTGGTAAACCATGGTGCCGACGTCAATGTAAGCCTTAACCCATTGAGGGCTAGCATCGACTATAGTCGACACCATGGCAGGCCTAGCATCGACTATAGTCGACACCATGGCAGGCCTAGCGTCGACTATAGTCGACGCCCTTTATATAGGATTAGTATAGGAATTGAAAATAGGCTCGTCCTCTAGGAACTATACTTTTTTCAGAGGCCGTCCCCATGGCCAGGGCAACAATTTTTGCTCTGCCCTTAAAGGGTTAATAACGGTATTACGCGTAGTTTTAAAGCTGATATTAACAATGGTAAAACTTAAGATAGTCTGGTCAGCTAAACCCTGAACCATAGTGTTTCTTAATATATCATTGTAGAACCCAAGAACCCTCTCGTCATCATCAAATCAGTCTTGGAAATTAAAGTACATATGGTAGAATTCATCTCTTATGAAATGTTTCTTGAGTACTTTTATGATAAGTATGCCCCCCCCCCCCACACACACAGAAATGTGTAGTTATTTAACTTACTGATATTTATTCCCACATCTTTAATTTGTATGACAGGTCGTCGATGGACTCGATATGACACCATTACTATGTGCCATCTATGAATGCCATAAAGACTGCATTAAATTTTTGCTCTCCAAGGTTAGTGTTTATCTTCTTTGTGCTGATGAAATCGATAATTATTTTTGTATTTAATCCTTTTTAAAGGCTGCATATTGCATTAATGATAATATCTTTTATTGACAACTAAAGAAAGTCATTTCTGACTTATGTGTCATAAAGAAAATGGTTCATATAGAATATCTAGATTTACTGACTACACTACAAGATGCTAAATACACTACACACTACAGAGATCTTAGGTGACTAGATAAACATATATACAGGTGTATGCAGACGCAGATCCAAGGCATACATACCCATTCGGGTTAAAATTTTAGTTGCACATTATCCATTTAAGTGCATACTCTATGCTCTGATATCACGATGCATGGATGCAGTCCTGGCAGTAACTCACCTGTCCTGCTTTCAGGTATTATGCTTACCCTATGGGGTTGACATCACACTGGAAGGTTTACGGGCTGTTACAATACAATGCTGGGACAAGGGGGGGGGGGCTGATACAATGGGGTTCTAAATGATATTTAATAATCACAAACGTATTAGAAAAATCTGAAAAAAAATACTTTAAGTTTTATGTTGATTTGTCCTTTTCAGGGTGCCAAAAAAGATTCCCCAGATGGCAAACCATATGCAGACTTAGCAGAAACAAAGGAGATTAAAGACATGTTGCAGTGATGGGGTTTCCGAATTGAATTATTTAACGATAGAAAGCAAGAACCAGGACGGCAACAATGCACTTCTTTCCAGCAGCTTAGTTCAGCGAAGGACCACTAGGTCAGAAGAAGACCGAGTTAGCTACATTCAGTGGAAAAGTGGGATCAACAGAAATTATTATAATTCTCATAATTAATCGTGTAGATTGTCTTTAATTCAAATATTTCAGATAATACCATTCTTTATTAATTGTATGTTTTGAGATCCCAGTATTGAACCAAAACATGCGCAGAGAACTGTGTTATATATATTATGGATTTTTTTTACTATGTATACATATGATGTCTGTACTATCATGTCAGTAATCATTTTTTCGCTAATTTGTGAAAGTAAATATATTTGAATGATCGTTCATTAAGACTTTGCATCGTACCAATCGTGTTTGACAGTTTTTCGGTCTGTGATAGAAATGAAAATTGAAGTTGGTGTATTGATAGTGCCCTTTCATTAATTTCCCCAAAACAGAATATATGGACAAACTGAATTTCATCATCTTATAAGCCTTGATTAACAAGGGGAAAACCCAGCCAAAATATGACCTGTTATGCAATGTATAAAAGTCCAACCCAACCACAATTCATCACAATGGAATTGTATCAACTTGTATGGCCTTTGATGACCTTTAAAAGACAAATGATCCTCCAGCAATATGTCTGAAACCCAAACATCACTTGACTCACCAGTAGGTGTCCTCTTATAAAGAGTCAAACCAGACTCGTCAGATTGTTCTCTAACATAGCATGCTTGAGGAGTGATTGAAATACTGAAGGTATTAACCAAGTTATATATTGTATTTTTATATATCATAGTATCACACGGCAATGTGGGTCGCCACACGATACGGTGTAAGATGGTACTTTGTATTTATGAACAAGCGAGTTATGATATAGACATAGGATGACAACTCGGCCATGCTTTACATGCTTTTGTTTGTTGGTTTACCCAGAGCTTACTTGTAGGTGCAAATATACGGCCTACAGCCCATTTCATACAGTGAAGAGGGATTGTGTCTTTTAAATATTATGTCTGCCAAATCTACTCAAAATTATAGTTCCAGGAGATTAATTTGTTTGCAATTATCCTGTATGAAAAGGAGGACCAAGGGACTCCATATCTTGGTGTGTCCAGCATTATGGAGGAATGCAGCCCTGCCAAGTGACCTGCTGGTGATGCATCCATGCATGGGTTTAACAAATAAATTTTTCTGGTCTATTGAGAGTTACCTCCTATTTCAATATGTGTTTTGAATGTGCGCATCAGTGAAACTTTACATCTATAGGACGACCAAAGTCTGTCAAATACCAGTACAATGTAACTTGTAACACGTTCCGTTTTAATCACACTTAAATATTTTGGATGTTTCATAGAAATCAACAGAATATAAGTTTGATCATGAAAAGAACCATATAAAAACTTTGCCATATGGTGCAGGCGCTGCTTTTTAGTGCAAATTTCATTGAAACTCTTTGAGACAGGTCATAATTCATACTAACGTATGGAATTTTGTGTTCATCACACTTGATGTTGTGTTGCCATCTGATACTGCATTCAACACCTTAATCGTCGTTAATAACATTTTGCACAATTTGAGCTGGATTTCACAGGTGCTACAATGTACAGCAATTCCCGTCTATGTTGTCGTGATCAATGTCTTCAACGGATGTACCGTGTCCAACAAGTGCGTGTGTAATGTGGTGACCTTGATTATCGCTCACTTCCCGCAGCTAGCCAAAGGTTAACCGGCTGGTCTAGAATTTCTGATTTCTGTGTATCATACTGACACACAAATGAGTCACAAATAACTTCACCTTTAACAAGCGATGAGGCATGTTTAATTGTACTACTCCATGTACAACAGAAACTGGCTTAAAAAAATAGGCTGACTGACTTTGGTTCTTATTTCTTGTAATCGTCTTTGATTTCTCTCAACCGATTTATCAAGTAATATATACAAGGAACAATAAATTGATGATATAGACAACGCGTTTAGTTCTGTATCCATTTGAACACTGTGCACTAGGACTGTTTCATGTGATTGCAGATTTAGACATGAATGCTTGTCTCGGTCTTTGAGAATTACCCTACTGTAGGCCCAGGTGGCACACAAAAATGGATGTAGATAATTTGGCAATATCTTCATTGGTATGATTATTGGTCAAGGCCCCAGCCTGGGTCATTGGTGTCAGGTTCGAGACCAAAATCATGAAAAAGTCATCACCGACTATAGGGTGTAATCATCCGGTGATTCACTATTGGTTTTCAAAATTGTTAAAAGCCAATTGATAGATTCAAATCTTATCTAAATTCTCTCGTATAAGCTGCAGCTAGTACCAGAAACCAAGTGAAAAATAGGCTTATAGGAATTGCCCAAAGTCAAGGTGTGGCTTATATGAGGGTATTTTACACTAAACAGTACTAAACTCCCAATTGTCGTGGCTCGGCTATGGCCTACAGCTACTTCCAAAGTTGGGATTGCGGCTTATACGAGGGTGCGGCTAATACGAGAGAATTTATGGTATCAGACATCACATCACGCATCATGGTCAGATGTCTTTCCCTACGGAAACAGCTGCTGTACTAGCATAGGACCCTATGGCGGCGATTTCATTTGGCGTTCAACTGAGCTCCTTAAGTCCTATGGGAATCGGTGATCAAGACGTGTCCTATGGGTAGTCAATTGGCCGTCTGTGTGCCTTTCCGTCTACTCTGCGATTTTATAAGCATAAATTGACCATCTTGACTGCCTGTATATGGACAAATCGCCATCTGTTCTAAAAGTGGGCATAAAATCTGATATTTCTATGGAAGCAGTTGTGTTTTGACTGTATCTTAACCGTTGTCATACGGACTGAGAGTAAAACTAGGCGCATGTTTTCCTGCCCTAATGTTTGCTCTTCAAACTGTTAGTAGGCGAAAGTTCATACGTGTTGTTGACATCATTCGCGGCACTTCGCTGGAGATTGTTGCAGTTGTTAACTGGGCATCAACGCTCATCATTGGCTGGTTAGGGTTACGTCGCTTCAGCGATGCCATTTTGATTCAATACTCAAAAACAGACCCCTTATAGAGGATCCTGCTGGATCTGTTAAAAGTACCCCCTCTCCCACTAGTTTTTGTACGCACATGGTAGCCATGATTTCAAGACTAGTACTATCTATAGTGGTCTCACTGTAGCGGTAACCTGTTGTAAACTATAAAAATTATGACTTTTACGAGTGATCTCGACCAAATCATAGGACAAAGAAGTTCTTTTTCTTTGACTTGAAGGTCTCAAAGAAAAACTTAACTAAATAAAAAAGAGGTGTGATATAATCATATTATGGTCAACATGAAGAACCCACAGGAGTTTTTCTCCCGCTTAAAAAACATATTTCTTGTTTGATGTGGTTGAAATAGGTCCACACAGATAGGCCTCTAGAAACACCCACCACTGGTCACAGACCGGTCATAAGTATTTATAACTGTAGTTGTAACTTTAGTTGTATCTTGTTCAGAAATACCTCAAGTTATAGTTTACAACTGAGATATGACTGGTCAGAGATACGAATGGTTGCAGTTGTACGTTTAGAGGCCAACAGTTTTAGAAACATATTAAATTTTAATGTTCATTATTAAGTCCAGCTTCTGAAACATCCCACTGGGATCAGTTTGGGACATACCAATAACTATTTACAAGGGACGACACAAGGGGGCAGCATCATGCAGATGGCCCCTACATTTCTTCATTTCACTGCCATTAATTAGATGTGATAACTATGGTCAACGGCACATCGTCAATTATAAGTAACCCAGAACATAGGTAATTTTGAACATTTTTATTGACAAAACCCAATGAATGAACAGACGAAATACAGCACCATAACATTAGATACTATAAACTAATAAAAACACTAGTGTACATACATAACAGTCTTGTGGTGTTATGCAGTGTAATGGGGGCATTTTTACTTTTATCCTTGGATTCTCCTGAAAGTGCAGTAGGCCTAGAACTATAATCTTGCCACTATCCTCTTTAACTGTTGTAGCACTTTAGTAAATAGGATAAGGCATTATTACTTTCATTCCCTTTGGTCAATATCAGAATACTGTTTAAAGAGGAGGGCATTGTCATTTATAAGCAATAACCTTTTAAAGATACAACAGTATAAAGTGAGCTGAACGATATATTTGGAATTCTTGTTATATTTATGTGATACAGAAAGGTGACAACACATTTTTTGTGTATCTTACAAAAGAACATTGTAGTCATTTACTCCTATGTCTGTAGTATGGTGTAGTCTTTTTCTTTTTTTTTTAAATATGCAATTTTAACTGAAAAAAAAAGTCTTATTGTTGACTTCCTTCCCTCCTAACATTTTCTGGCCATTTCTGACTCCCTCAACAGGTTTTTTTTTTTAGTTAAAAGCAAAATAAATTTCCCAATTTTCATGCTAAGTGACAGAGAGAGATGAAAACTTCCCTTTCATCTTCTTTTCTTTTCTTATCTCTCTTTTTTTCTTGATACAGTCAGTGTTCCAAAATCAGTTCTCTTTCCCATCTCCCCTTCCTTTTCACCAATGACTTTTCACTTTTTCCCTGTGCTACATTATTTAACCCTTCTTTTCCCCCAACCCCTCTAGGAACATGTCTCCCCTGCATGAGTCCCTTCTCCTGACTATTTATCTTCTTTTTACCTTTCTGATCAGTGCCAGTCAGAAAGGTGACATGCCGGTCAGAAAGGTGACACAAAAACATGAAAAAGACTCAGTTTTCTTTAGATTCTTATATTATTTTTCATTTTCCTCTCTTTTCTACAAGAACAAGTTCCATTCCTCCTTCTCTCATAAAGTTTTCTTTCAGCTTCTTTCTGCCTTTCCCTCAGAAGGCTGTTTTGTTGCCGGTCAGAAAGGTGACATTTCTCATCTGGGGAATGTTTTTTGGGTATTATCGAGAGGAAATCACAGAACATGAATAAGAGAAATGCTGGTATTGTAAAGAAGGGAAAAGAAGGTAAGGATCAAATTAATGACAGTAGGCTCAAAATCTTTATTTTTCCATACAGAGGGTGAGATGTCACCTTTCTGACCGGTCAGAAAGGTGACCTTTTTAACCTGGAGAAAGACTTTTTGTAAATATAATAGGAAATTAAAGATCATGAGTTACAGGAAGGATGTTAATTTAAGGGATGACAGAGATGGTGAGGTTTGAATTAAAAACTTTACGCTCAAAGTCTATATTTTTGCATTCCCAGTGTGAGATGTCACCTTTCTGACCAGGCATTTGTCACCTTTCTGACCAGTCAGAAAGGTGACATTTCACATTTTGAGAAAGGTTTTTTAGGGTGTTAAAAGGATCAAATAGACACATGAATAATAGAAAAGCTGGCAAAGTCAAGTAGGTAAGAGACTGTAAGGATTCAATTAAAGCTGCTACAAGATCTCAAATATATAGATCTTCCACTTTCTACATGTCTCTCATCACAGTACCTGTTACAGTGTTCTGGTGAAATCTCAATCTATTTCATAAGTTCTAAACATGCTAAATTTAAGCATATATCTGTGTGGAAATAAAATGCGTCCAGTATTTTATCCAGTCTTGATTGCACCAGCACAGTGCCACCATCTGAAGCCATAAAGCAAAGTTGTATTCCCTACTGGTGGTGACTTTGCTTTGGATGTGTGGCAGGGGAGCAGGCCACTTAGTGCTGCCGCCAGGAGACTGTGACCATTACTAATTAACAAAGTGGATTCCTTCCCCACCAAAGGGCCAGATTTTATAGCAGCTTTAATAGCAGTAGGACTAAAGCCTTTATTTTTCCACATAGAGAATGAGATGTCACCTTTCTGACCACAAACAGTCAGAAATGCAGTTTCTGACCACCAACGGTCAGAAATGCAGAGTTTCTGACCGGCTAGGGGTATTTTAAGACCCTAGAAGATTCAAATAAAGGGGCAAACGATTGAAAAAGAAGTAATGGGTTGGGGCCAAGGAGAGAATGCAGACCTGCTTGAGAGCAATAGTTAAATACTAAGGAGGTAGAAAGAAAATGAGTTTAAAGTGGGAGGCGGTCAGAAACTTTAGAGGAAAAGACAGGAAATGCTAGACTATGGGCTATAGGGGATGAAGGAATGTAAAAAGGTGTAAATAAATTAGCACACAGGGAAGACCTCTGTGAGTGGTACATAAATGTGAATAAAATGATAACAGAATTGAAATATTGTGTAAACTAGAAATCAAAATAAGTGCAGCCGGTCAAAAAGGTGACATTGCACTGATCTCATGAGATACACCGATATGTCTTGGATACATTTAGAGACATCGCTATGAAATTAAAACTAGCAGTGTTTGTCAGAGGTATGGTATAATTTCATATAAACATACAAACTCAAATGTCTTATATTGTCTTAAAAAAAAATAGAGAAAGAGGAGGGAAAAAAACATTTGAAAATAAAAATTGTACCCTTTATAGTTATCTCCGTGTTCATATTCTCTTTACTTGGAGGCATGAAGCATGTTTTCCTGGTTTCAGAGTACATAACATTTAGGATTGGCTCTTGGTATATACTTCCCTTTCCTCTAGAAAGTTTGTAAACATTGCATTTCTTTCTTGCTTTCCCCCCCTAGCATTGTCTCTACTGGACAGTTTCAAACATTATAACGAACACATTATCTCAATGTCATGATGAATTCCTTCCACATTTCTCATACATATTCAACAAATATTTACAATACCAAGAATCTTAATCTTCAAAATAATACAAAAGAGTTCCCTTAAGTGCCATAGAGTGCATTGAAATAAAATGATTATCAACAAAGGAATATGAAGCTTTCATGTGGGCCATAAAGGTTTAAGAGGTATGTGGTTTCGGACTTCCATCCTTGTCCTTAAGCTGACACTTCATCACATGACTCTGCAGGATGGTCTCTAGCTGCACCTGCTCTTTCTCCAACTGGCGGACTTGGTACTTCAGACTGGTGTTTTTACACTCCAGATCCTGGAACTCCTGGAAATTTGAGAAATTTAAGAAGAGAGTTTAAATATTGTAGACATTTAAGTGCCACTTACTGCTTCAGGAAGTGATTATTATTTTTTCCCTTTACCATCAGATAGTGGGTGTGTTTAAGGGAACAAAACCTTTGAACCCTTGGAGGGGAGGGGTAAACGAAAATGGCCTGCTAGTGTTTTAAATGAACAAATACATTAATGTAGGTTAGAATAACGCTGCTGTGACGGGGATGGTTGAGGGGTTGCCCTTCCTTTATCAGCTCAATTTTGACCCCAAATCATCCAAACATCCAAGGTTGTGCTCTCTCCTTTTTAACCCGAAAAGCGAGTTATAAGGAGACACCCTGGGGCCCTGCACTTTCAGTCATTTCGGTGGTGCGAATAATTAAAAAAAAAGATGGAAATTTTGTATATAAGAGGCAGAATTACTTAATGAATTTGTAGTGCCATTAAAGGAGGAGATGTGGGGGTCTTGCAGGAAAAGGTATTTCATTACAAAGTTTTGTAAATTTTGAGAAATTGTCAATATTGTACAGACTCAGTTGGTTGGCAGCCATAAGACACTTTTTGCCTCCAATGGTGAAGGTATATGATGTTGATCCATGTATCAACTTTCCTGCCTTTTTTGGCAATGTGGTACGAATAGCTCAGTTTTGGCTGGAGTTATGCGAATGGTGGCTTGGTGGTGCGAATAACCTAGGTGTGGATGAGTGCACAACTCATTGGAGCCAATCACAGGCTTTTCACTTTTCGAGTTATCAGCAATTTACTTTGCTCCATTATATTTCAACATAGCCCAACCCTTTTACTAATGTAGTTGTGCCCGCCACTACAAGACTAAGATGATTTCCGATTGTTCTCTTGAATTACTTTCCAATTTGCACACCTAACATTTGGCTTAGAGCCAGGCTACCGTTACTTCTCTAGACATCAGGGTATGGATATGCGGTAGGTTCAAAAGGACCAACTAGGAGAAGACTCTGAATCAAGGTATTCTTTGGGCGATTTCATGTTTCAATATGATAGACACATACTGACATAAGACAAATTACTGACTTTTGCCCACAATGGAGCATAGCACTTCATGGATTTGATCATGAATTACAAAGACCCTTTTAAATCCTTTAAGGGTCACATAATGCAATAATGCATCATGTCAATTTGTTGTCATGATGCACTGGTCAGTCACTTTTCAGCAGTGTATTCATAAATGATGTCAACCTTTTATTTCCATACTCCCAAACAGCCAGCTGCATCCACCAATGCAGCTCATGAGGCATGCATTAATGACTAAAGTACATGAATCCTCATAGGGAAAACGTTGAGATAGAACCTACCTTAAAAAGACGTTCTGAGAGTTCAGCTTGTCTTGATCTACATCTCTGTGCTGCCTCCTTGTTCCTCTGTCTCCTCACTGCCCGACGCCTCTCATCCTCTGGGGTCAACTGCAAGTGAGAAATAGCCATTTTATATGGTAAAAGTAGGATTATTTTAAGAGTAATGGTGTGTTTTCAGGCAATTATGTACCAATATATATATATATATATATATATATATATATATATATATATATATATATATATATATATATATATATAAGACCTTCATATCACAATACCATGTGTGGGAAGGAATTATCTGCAAATGATATACCTGCACTCTTGGGGAAAAAGCAAAAGTTATCCTAATCCAATCAGTCGTTGTACTAAGAGGTTGTTAGTGTTGGTGGCTATAAGTCTTGTATTATCTGCCTTTAGGGGAAGTAACATTAAAACCCATTTACTCTGCTGGTAGCAGCACTGGTGAGTGAAATTTGCACGCACTGCAGTGGTGCATCCTGTTTCCCAGATGGATGATTAAAGCCCTAGTGATTTATTCGCGATGCCTTTACTGATGCACCAGGATGGCTAAAGGCTACATAGGGCACTGAAGCAATTCACACAGGTTAGAATGACTGAGAAAATAACCTCACCACGACAAGTAATTAAAGGGAAGAAAGAAAGCTTTGAGCAGCCTAAGTAACGAAAGAAAGAATCATATCATAGAGAAAGCGAAAGAATCCTTGCCTGCACCAGAAATGCAAAGAGAAACTATTATGTCTCCACACACTTATATAAACATGGCAAGTAATAGGAGAATCTAAAACAAAACTACTAGCCATAAGACTTACATTACAAAAAGATCCAGGATGTTAAACCTTACCTTATCTGTTTGAGACTTTGCCTTGGTGGACCTTACATGTGGGTTTCTCTTTAAGATCTGCTTCCTGAGTCGCTCCTTACCATCAGACTCATTTTCTGTATGTGTAGGAGGAGCAGCATGGAGCTGCTCAGAGTGAGACAATGGAGATGCTTGGAGGTGTTCAGTCAATAACCCATCCTCTGCGTCTGAGGATGATACATCCATGTGGGGATCTGCAGTCACTGCGAGAGCATTAGTGACCCCTCCATGCATTGTTCTGAGTGCTGCACTGACTTCAGTGGAGTCCAGTGTAGGTCCGTGTAGGTGTAAGGCTGTGAGATGGAGGTGTGAGGTGGAAGGTTGCTGTAGTGAATTTGGATATTGGTAGTTTGAGATTTCAAGTTGCTCTGTCTTCAATGTCAAAGACTGGTTATCTGAATTTTGGGGTTGATTTGTATTAGAGGTTGCAGGTGTGTACTTTGAGGTGTGCAGTTGTGTCTGTGGCAATGAAGGCTGGTACTTTGAGATGGAATGTTGTTGTGTCTGTGAGGATGGAGACATGGACTGCCCTGGATATTGCTGCAGGGACTGCCAAGATTTACAAGGCACTGGATGTGGTATTGCTGTAGTGTTAGGCTTGGTACTAGTCCTAATAGCCCCACCTTTAAGGAGATGTCTGTGCAGGCTCTGGGTGTGCCCCTGGAGGCTACCAGCTGCCATTGTCATTGCCCTACCTTGGGGGTTTCCTACCTGGCTATGTCTAGGTGCTCCCCCATGTTTCACATTTCCCACTCCAACTGCCTGCACACAATCTGAGTTCACTATCTGGAAATGGGCCATGCCTGAAATCCTTTGGCTAATTACCTCAGGCTGCAGAATATTAGTTCTGTTTGCTAACACCACACCTTCAGTTGCATTGGTCCCTTGTTGAGTGGTCCAGAGATGTTTTATGTCCCCTATACTGTCCTGTGCTGTCCTTTTGGTGGATTTCTCCACCCACTGCCTAGTCCTCTCCTCTCTGGTTGTAGTAGGAAGCCAGGGGCTGTTATCAAGCAGCCTCACTTTGATGTCTCCAGTTTCAGTTTCAGGTTGTATCTGTCTGTGGGTTTCAGTGTACGTCCAGGAGGTGGGTGTGTGAGTGGTTATAGGTTGGGTGGAAACCCAGGTTGGCATTGTAGGTGTTGTAGTCACCATACTGTTATCTGAGGTCAGGATTCTGTAGGGAGAAAGTAGACACGATTATTGGACAATTGATAGTAAGTTTGTATAGCACTGCAGCAATTTAATCTATTTGAGCTATATTGTATGCACGACACACAATAATCATAGGTGATTGGGGGGAGGGTGGGGATGGGTTTAAGGGGTGATACTTCGCACCTGTTAAACTTAAACATGTAATAGGGTTTCCCTTTCCGGGGGCTTAAGAGCATAGGTTGTATTGGGTTTAGCTGAGTCATTAGGCTTTTACCTGTGGTTATTCTCCTTTCTATGGAAAGACTATGAGATTGGTATTTGGTTGCTTCAACTTTATAATTTGAAAAGAGAAAAAAAGGCCTGCAATTAATAGTAAATCCATTTGCTTTGTATTCACTGGTCATGAATCTGAGGTATGCCTTTCTATGGTCGTGGTTCCAAACAAAAACTTCTTCTTCATTTTATTTTTTCTTTACCCTTTGATACGTGATTGCATTGAAAGGAAATGTTGCATCATCATTCACTCCAGGAATTGAAACCTAATTTACATCCTCAGAAGCTGAGATCCTGAGAAACTTGCTACCACTCCATCAGTTCACAATACCGACCCTCTGGCAGAATTAATGTTGATCATGAATGAAGGGATGGAATTATTCATGGATTAACGTTCCAATGGTATCATGATTTCAGTTCTTTCATATTTCTTTTTTTGAATCCACAACATTGGTGAAAACTGGCAGAAAATTGACCGAAGCTAGATACAGTCATTTTTCGGCAGTTAGTTGTGGTTATTAACTGTACTTCATTTCCAGATATGAAGTTCATTCAATATCGAAATATGCTGATGGCCAAAGGAAATTAAGAGAATCTCTTCAGCCATAACTACACAACCAACAGAACCGCTAAAATGCTTCTCATGTTTTCTTCAAAATCAAGAGCTTGGATCCAAAACGCAATAAACGCCATTTTGGAATAGTATACACCAATTTCAAAAGGCTATAGGTTAGAAATGGTTCAACGTAATACACAAATATCATATCTTCTTATTCTGTGTGGGGCCTATACTCTTAAGGTTTTATCATTCAAACAGTAAAACTTCCAATCTCTGCCTTTGAATCCTATATTGCTGCCATTTTTATGTCCCCGAAGGCATTCAAATTCAAAACACAACCATGTACTTACTTATATGTATCCCTCTGACTTTGTGACATAAGTTAGTTAGCACAGTTCCAATATGGCATATGTACAATATATTTATGTACTTGGATATATAGCCTACCTCAAGTCCACCAACCTTTGATGTTATTTCTCCTAGAATGTCTAAGAACAGGGACAGAGCCTACTGAAAGTACCTTTATTTGTCCACCGATCTGCCAGCACTGGTGGCGCAGTAGTAGGTATAGTGCACAATTTCAGTTTCTGCAGCCTCCCTCATATTTCAAGTGTACTACTGCACATTACTAAGTAAGCCTTCAGTTAGAGAGAGATCATTTTTTAACAACAGGGGGGTTGGTGGGTTTGGGGGGGACAAAAAAATTTCAGACCCATCAGAGGGGGGGACGGAAAAGTGTGTGGAATTTCACCGACCCCCCCTTAGGGAGTGGCTATTTTGAATGGTACTGGTGGTTTCTTTGTTTTGTTTTGTTTTTGTAGCTTTTTTAAGGGGGGAGGTAAATACATTGAGCAGTGTGGAGACAAAATAATTTCTTTACCTTTTTATGTAAAGAACCTTTGTATTAGTCGACTATAGTCTCTGTAGGAAAAAATGTATATTACCCCTCTAGTTCGAGAAGTGGATGGCGAAAAATATCCATCTCTCCCTGTCAATGCCAATGCTCATTTGTTTATAACAGTGCTATATGTGGTGCCACCCAGCAGCGCAATTAATGGGTGTTATACCCAGACGTTATTCTAGGAACAAAAAGTAATATTTGTCAATAATGACGCAGTGTAAGTTGATCATTTTCCTTCCTCCCTCCTCCCCCAAGCACTCCTTTACCGTTACACTAAACAAGGGACAAGCCTTACTAACACACTGGGGAGGGCTCGGTGATTTTCCATGCAGGAAACCCAGAAGCACAATCCCCCTCATCAAGAGAGGATTATTGTAATTTGTATGACCATCCTCTTAGCCGCTTTACCGTTCATCAAAAGCTGCCATGACCGTACCTGTTCCCATAAATATATATTTAAGTATGTAAGTGAATTCTTAGCCGTACTAGATGGACCAGCTTTAGCTTTCCTCTCTCTCTCAGCATATATGTACCAAGGTTCTTTGCAATACATGCATGTGAACCTTGTCTCTCCAATACTGGTGGGACCCCCATGCACCCAAAGTGGTCTTTCCCCAATTTTTACTTTGTATGACGGGCCCCTGAGGTCATATAGATGAACATTAAAGTCATACTTGGCTACATCAGAAGCCACTCCCCCAATGAATACATGTGTACAAGGATGTAGACTAGAATTGTTGACATCTGAGAGTTAAAATAGTGACTGTATTAAAACCATATCCAAAGGTGCCTTGATTTGATAATCATCTTGCTAAGGCCAGACCAAAGAGTCTATGGATTTGGGTTATGAAAAGGAATGGTGTAAGAGAGCGAATCTTCATTAAGAATTTTCTTGTCGTCCAGTGGATTCCTTGATGGAAAAGCGAGGCATGAACAATTTTTTTTTCATTAAAAAAATGTCGCTACACATCGCAAAGAGAAAGAATCGTATGTGAGAAAAACATTGAGAACACGATCCATAGACCAACTTATTTCTTTGATGTGTATTGAGTTGAATAGGAAAAGATACATGGGAAGATAGGATGATATATGATATGGATAGCTTTTGTAGATTCTGTTCAGATGTTTTCCGAAGCAGTAATACGTTTTCAGAGGGTTTGCTCCTTCCAGAATGCTTGAGCTTATATTGCCTATCCGGAACATAGTCGTTCATTTAAAACTGATTAAGCTTTATCTACCACATGATAGGTGAAATATGGTATAATGATAATGAGACCTCAGTTTCTTTTCACTGAGGTCACAGAAGCAGGTGAAGATTAGTCTAGGGCACCCAACATACATCAAGACTGGCAAGCACACTGGTACCCGAGTCTAGGTGAAGATTGGCTCTGGAAACAAATCACATAACAAATATATAACTGTATTTTTTCATATTCAATTATAATTTCAAAGGTTAGCCCTGATTTGCTAGATTTGGTCAGCTTGAAATACATTTTTTGTCTTGACTGATATCACAAGAAAACAACCCTGACCATTGCCAATGTGGTATACGTGTCATGTAGTGGTCTTCATTATTTCTGTGGAGTCAATGTATGAAGAGTCAGACTTTAATAGTCCCCAAAAGGAGTGTTTGAACGTAAAATTATGTCGGAAAGTGCCAATTCCTGACCAACTTGTTTTTGATCGTTCCTTAAAGCAGTCATAGATATAAACAGAAATACAACAACTTGGGTGTGCATTGTGTGAAACACATTATCACTCAAAGTAATACTCTTGCCTTCGTCATAGTCTGAATTTGTCGCTTTGATAACAAATGGATCAATCGGGGTTTTATGATGGGTATACATTGAGGAGAGCATAGGGCACCAGTGCTCCACTAGGCGGCATGGGGCGTCAGCATTACAAGCGTCGCACCCCAATCAACAAAAAAAAAACGTTATTTAATGTCAAAAAACTTTTTTAACGTTTTGCCATGATAAGGAGCCATAGTTTTTTTTTTACTGGGACGTACATTTTCCTTTGTTCTGTTTGTTTTTGTTTGAAAGTGTGTGCTGCAGGTAACGGTGCCACTCCTTGCAGTCTAGTGGAGCTTGGGCTATAGAGGGCCGCAGGGAGTGCCAATTCCCAGTTCAGCATGCCTCCATTGTTTACTTCCGGGTTTCTGAATGTGATAAGGTATAGTCACTATTCTGGGTTGTTGTTGGTATGCATCGGCTCTACCGTATTGGTCTGTATAGAACTTAAGTGCTGGTCAAGAAAAGGCGCCGAGGCACAGGGGTATTGGTATTTTAAACCACTCTTTAATATAAGTCTTGAACAAGCGCTGGTCATGAATGAGCGCTGGGGGGTACAGGGGTGTCACTATTATTAAAATACATTATTATTTAGGCATTTTTTTTCAGGACCCACCCACCCACTTGACACTGTTTTTGTATGAACATATAGGGGAACCCAAACACCCCCACCCCCTGAGCAGTGACGTAATTGTTGAACGTTCCCTATGACTATTTGGTGAAATGAATAGCGCCCCATGTGTATGTGAATTTCTACCAATAAAAAATCAAACTATCAATCAGACTTGCTCAAGTATCTTGGTTTTAATATAAGAGAATTGAAATTAAAATTGAAATGAATTTTTAAAAAAATCACCTGATGAAGCCTATTGTGTAGGCGAAACGTTGTGATCTTTGATTTTGAATAATAAAATTCACCATCAAATAAGAAAAACTTCAGTTGTTATAGTTGTGTTGATCATCTTGAAATATAGATTGAGAATAATAATTTTAAAAAAAGTCAAGAAGACCGTTAGTGAATCCTATGCGGTCTTGGGAGGGGGTACTGGAGGAGAGGGGCTTGAGCCTAGGAATTGTATATATAGCCACTTTATTCCTAGATTAAAATGTCAAGGAAACTCATATTGCGCGTAAGACTACTAAGAGTGACGTTTTAAGCCATGACTTTGGGAACCAATCAGAGAGGAGTTCACATGAACTAAAAATGTATTGCTTAATTCTCTCTGACGTCAGATTTGGGAAAGTTCACTTTTTATGTGGGGTATACATGTAGTTGGTTATGTGCCATATTTTGAAGGGTTACCTTGGAGATGGGCCAATACATCTATTGCACGGGCGGGAACTGTCTCCCAGCTGATGTTTGGTAGTGTTATCCGGTTGAGTTATATTAAGGGTAGGAAAGTCCAAGTCCCAACTCTCCCCTGTAATGGCTGGATCTGCAATCTGTGGAGATCATGATTGGATATACACATAATAACAGGTCACATTTTCATAAATATCACTGAGAAATTGTATCATGAGCCCCCTAGACTCCCCATAATTAAACATATGCCATGAATCCTCAGTTTGGGCCAAGTAACCCTTCTCCTCTGTAAAAATATTGCTGCGGTCCTCAAAGCACATGGGGGCCCTGCACTAGACTGGGAAGTGACTAGGCCCACCTGCCACCTCACCACTCACCTCCTGCACTGACCACTTGGACGTAGTGCTTCACACAGGGAGGACCACCATGGCAGCATACTGGTAAGTCTTCCTCACTTGTATACCAGCTCTACTAAAGCAAAATATACAGCTGTCACTGCTCTCCTTGTCTATTCTGCCTCACATTCATATCACAACATGCCAGTGTATACGTTCAAGGTGAAGGGAATTCCCATACTTGTCATTATAATAGGGGTTCCAAGGTGGGGGTTTCTAAAACTTGTTCAAATAGTCTATTATTGTGCTCCCGCCCTGGTCCTTTGTTCCCTTCCACTGGGATACCCCCATTATCAGTTTTTACATATAAGTGTACATAAATAGTTATAATTATACACTTATATTGCACTTTACAGAGCTCTCTGTGAGAGGGGGAGTTTACCCAGTCCTCTGCTGTATAGGTGAACGACCTACATACAACTAAGTGGCAATTCCACCTAGGCCATGTATATAGTGTATAGTCCAGGCCACGTTCTCTAGTACTACTGGTAGTACTAGCAGGAGCTATACCCCTCTTGCACTAAGAACTATTTTGAAGAAGCTCCCTATTCAGCAAAACTCAAAATGTATAGGCCGTTATCTATGCTACAAATACATTAAAAACAAATTGTCCATTCATTTGGTAGGTGATGCCTAGGGCTTTTTTAATGACTTTATGAATGTGTAAAATAAGGCTTCCCACTTGGCAAACCACGTTTTTATCCCAAGTGCGTTGGATAAAAACAAATTGTGACGTGACAGGGAATAATTCTGATCTCAGTTAATCTAGATAGCACTGCCTAGAATATCATGTTTCGTGTCTTTTGATTTGAAAATGGAAGTTGTATTGTTTTTGTATGAAATATATAGAGGAACCTAAAGACCCCCACTCCCTAAGCAGTGACGTAATTGTTGAATGTTCACTATGTGGGGCCCATGTCACATGCTGATTTTAAGAAAAGTAAAAAAATATATTTCCCATGTCACTATGCACAAATGGTACATGCAAATTCCATGGATAAGGGTGAATGAAAAATATTTGTCATTAAAACAAAAAAAGAATGGGGCCTTGGGGCACCCCCCCACCAGTAATTATTTTAAAGATTTTGAGACTAATAATTGCATTCTAAAGCAGCCTGAGCATAGCTAAGACCATCTCTAGGCCCTTTTTTCAATTAATTTTACTACACTCTATGTCACATGTCGAATTTATGTGCAATGTGCAAAATTGATTTTAAGAAATGTCCATATCTTAATATATGTTAATAAGATTTTAAGAAATTACCATGTCACTCTCGCGAATATAGGGGGCGAGGGCCATGTATGAGGAAGCACAGAGTACAGTGAGATCTCTTTAATCCACCATGCTGAGTTAGTGAAAATTATTGGTCGGATCTGAGATTAGCTGATCATAGAGTGAAAATCCAAATGAATTATATAAGAATCGTCCTCTGGATCACCATGGTGGATCGGAGTGTGGCTGACTATTGGATGGCAGATTAGAGATCTCACTGTACCATTTAACCCAGTACATGCTTTCTCAGACTCTCTAATTCTAAAGGAGTCTTCTACGGAATGTATAGGACAAGATTCTCATGAAATATGCTCCTTTTCTTTTCTAGGCTCCTGAAAAACCTTGAACCTTCAGGTAACAGTGGGCGGATTCCACTTGACAATGTATATAGCCAATTCAAGAAGGAAGTTCCGAGTACCATCAGCTATAATGCATTCTGCAAAACTATTTCACAAATATTTCCTGAAAGTACTGCTGCTTCTAAAATGAGCAAAGGTTTACGTTCATATGATGTACAAGGTATGTAGGCTTTAGTCTACCTTTAACAAACCCTTAAACCCCAGCCCATTCACAAAATGTCATGCGAGATGTACCCTGTACTGTAGCACAACACTAAGAGTGGCACATGCTGATCTGAGATTGTTATCAAGCACACCAGAAGTATTAAATGCATCATATGCAAGGTATTACAGTACGATTCCTTTGTCTCAATGAGTGATAGGGAGTTATGTTTCGCGGCTCTATCCCGGGCCTCAAAATGTTCCAGTTGCGCAGGATGGAATCCCATCGTCAGCAGACGTGTTTAGCACCAGGCTCCTGGCTTTCCAGCTGTGTGGGTTCGAATCCTGTCGTACGGCAACGCATTTGGTCTTGAGGTGTCATGCCCAGACCAAATGTACTAGGTATATCATTTCCAGAATGGCACAAATAAGGTGTGAACAGATGCAGATATTTGTTTAATATCCTATTATTTTTATTTTTCTCTGAATATTCCCTCATTATTGTAGCATCTAAGAGAATGAAAACAAATCATCACATTATTCAAAGAAATTTTAAGTCAAAGTTTAAATCTCTTTCTTTTTAGTTATCTAAGTTCATCTCTGTTTTGAGTTATCTAAGTTCATCTCTGCATTGAAGTTTATAAGAATTGCATAGTGGCACCATTTGGTCTAAATCATATACACCATAAGAAGGTCTTGTACATTGAAATGAAATGGAAATGCTCCAAACACATTTGTATGCAGAGACAAAGGCTAGAGCTTGCTCTACATCCTCTAACTCATAATTTATTCCAGTAACAATTTGAAAATCACTGTTACTGGATTCAAACGCAGAGTAGGTCAATGCTAATGAAATATACAGTAAATGATCTTGTATAAGCTGTGCCCCCAAAGTTAGGAGAAGCTTAAAGTCACACCCAAGGCTAAAAGAAGTAAATGCTCCCCTATAAGCCACATCCAGACTTTGGCCCAAACCTATCAGTCACACTTATTTGAGTTCTTGTACAAGCCACAGTTTATACAAGAGAATTTATGGTAACAGACATTTAGCTATAGTCCCTTAGTTGTGTATTGTGGAGAGGGCATTTTTAATGTCTGTGTGTAAGGTGCCACTCACAGTGAAGAATCTTGTTAATGTGTGTGTGTGTCCGTGGAATCTCACGGGAGATCATGTAAGTGCCAGACTTGCTAGTAGGATGACATGCCAGGAACAAGTCTGGTATGAGATCAGGTCCGGAAGTCACTGATGTCAGTGTGCACATGCTAAACTTGGAAACCACTCCGGTCCTGGGTCAGCGCTATACACAAGGATAGACTCAGGATCTGCAAGGGAGACATCAGTACCTTCCATTTAATATCATCACCTCAGTGCAACAAGGTTGCAACTGAAATTTTGGCAAATTTTAGTTTTCTTCCATTCAACATAAATTGACCCTTATCTACCTTCTATGAAAGTATTGATGCCAAGGCTATGATATTTGTGCCCACAGGGTTCAATGCTATATGGTTGAATTGAAATGTTTGGGGGTGGAGTATTTATCTCACAGTCTACATATCGTGATTATGAACACTGCTAGAGTGAGCAGTTACACCTCAACCTACAGCTTCTTTAGTAGTGTTTAGCACCATTAACGTGCATTACTTGACTTCTGTGTAGACCCAGGTGCAGGTGGCCCGTGCTCCTAATTTCTTCTTGTTATCTATCACAAATGGATGCCTAATACAGAAAATATTTACAGGAAAATATCAACACCACACCCCCTTGGCCTACATTCTAATGTTAGTGTATTACATTTGTTTGTAGGACTTGTGTGGACTCATGATACCGACATTAGGACTGATGATTTACATGTTGTACTAGAGTCCCTAGGATTTGAACAGATACAAGAGGAAACATACCAAATCCATTCCCATTGGTCTTGTTTGACGTTCAGTGACCAGAGAACCATATCAATAAGCCAGAATGGTTCAGTTAAGGCTAGTTCATCCTTTTTTGCGTTTTATCAATCTTAACAGGGTTTACTTATTTTTGTATTCTGGCTTTGGTCCTATCAATATACCTATGTTGGTGCAATTTGTAAATAAATCTCCCAATGTATCATGTAGATGTTAATCATATCTCCATATGAATATGAAATGCGAACTTTTTAAACATCAAATATATGTACCAACTATGAATGTTGAATGTGGTAAAGTAAATCAATAACGTAATTTACATAATGATATGGCTTAGTGGCCTCAGGTTACTCTTCACATTATACTTCCTATTAAATGTCTCTGTAATAGGCCTATGTTAAATTGTCATGCCATCTTTTTCTGATCCTAACAGATTTCCATAGATGGACTAATCATAGATGGTGAGGTGTATGGTATTCCAACATCTTTGTCCAAATTGACCTTATATGGAGTCAGGTCAATGGGATTGACTGTTAAAGCCATGCGCTTGTGTGAGGGTCAGACCAATGCTGTGCCATCACGATCACTTATGGCAGATGAGGTATGTTGATTTCATAATGTAGACACATAAATACTACAAAACCCTGGTCATAAGCCGATTTTTTAGATGATTGTTGGAAGCAATGTCCCATTGTCACAATGTCGCAGCCTATATGTCTCATTTTAGTGGACGTAATGACCCACATTAGTGGTTGAAATGTCCCACTTGAATGGTCGCAATGCTCCATGTTAAAAAGTTGTAATTTCCCAGCACCTTAGTACAAGATGTTCATGTGAATCAAACATGCACTGAGGGCAGTGGGCACATCTTGGATTGGGAAAGGTGCACATGTTGTTTGAGTTGGATTTGTGTTGTGAAAGAAATAACTTATTCTGGGGCCATCCAAAAATGATGTCATGCTGAAGGGGGAGGGGGGTTAGGCCTGGCATGATGAAATAAATTTTCCATATGAATTCAGCAAAGCTAAATTGGCAAAAAAACATGACGAGGGGGGTTAAAAATGGTCAAATTTTTCATGGTGTCATTTCTGGATGACCCATCTGTAAATCACCTTAACACTTTCAGCCTGGGCCCCATGAACAGGTATACCCAAGAAGGACTGGAGGGTACCCTCACATTATTCTGTACAGATCGGGAGGCATTTCCCTTTCTAAAACTGAAAGAATTTTGAAAATACCCCCTCTATTAATAGATTTATAGACATTTCAAGTTACCATAGGCTATGAAATCTAACATATCAGTCCAAGCCATTTATGGAATATCTTTAATGTTGTAGCTTGCTAAAGTGAGGGTTATCAATTGATCAAATATTAAACATACAAAATTTCAAACTTGAATAACTTTGCATTGGCTTAACCTATTTGAATGAAATGAAGTCCATAGAGAATGTATTTTCACGGTCTGTTGAAATATGATAATCAATCATGAATGGAAACATTCTTTCACGTTACCATGGCAACAGAAATCAACAAAATCACATTTTTTTCTGATATTTTGTTGATATTCTATTGCCATGGAAACCAGTTTTTTGTTCCAAATGTATAATAATTTAGTTTTTCTTTTACTACAATCAGATTCAGCTTCAAAAATTACAAAATGTAAATTTTTATCTTAAAAATGACAATTTCCTTTGTTTTTGATCATTTTCATGCTCAAATCCCATAGATGAGATGAAAAATTTGTTGAATAACTGGGATATTATATTCATCACCATAAAATGGACACTATACCTATAAGGAAAACTAACTTGCCTATCGGGAGGATAGGTGTCAGAGCCCAATGCCTGAAGAAATTACCCCTCTAACCCTAATATTACCTGAGTTTTGGCAAAATCAGTATAGCCCCAAAATGTTGGGTTTTCCCAACACCCGGATTTTGCTGGTGTTGGGAAAACCCAACCTCCCGGATTTGGCTGGTCAGATAGTGTTAAGGCCATGTTATTATAATTACTTGGATTACGGAATCCCTTTCTCGACCATAGTGCCACTACTTTTCGGTATATGTGCACATAATTCTTTCGGTTGTATAAAGTCCATTCTTTGTACAACCATTCCAAACATGAAGTAAGCACTAAGTGGTTGTATAATCATTAGAAATATTGAAATAAACATGATACATTGTTTGTATTATTGGGAAATTATTATGAGGTGCCAGGGCCATTTTCCAATTATAGGAATAGAGGCCTGCCCCGTGTACAAGCCTGCCCCGTGTATAAGCCTGGTTAATTTGCCACTTGATACTAAAACAAGCCCAGGCTTATACACAGGGAAATAAGGTATGCTTTGTTACAATTACATCTGTATAGAGCCCCTGGTTCATGGGATTTAGGATACTTTCTGTTGCGAACAGAAGAGAAATAGAAAGTCTATGATTATGGGATACAATTTGATGTGATGTAATTTCGTTTAACATAGACCATTAGTTCCAAGATTCATTATGTCTATTCTCGTATTGTGCCATGCTATTTATGCTACGGGACATTCTTTCTTTTCAAAATACATAGTGCTACATACGACATATGTCTAGAAGTAGGGAGAATAGCTAGTCTTGTCGTAGCAATGAAAAGCTTTTTTATGACCAAAAAGAAAACCTAGTGGGACATTATGACATTCAGCCTGTGGGACAATACATCCAATGCCCTTTTAGATCTTTGGTTAAAACCAGCTGAGAAGCTTTTCCTTGAGTCTACCTCTAGCTTATATGCGCATAAGAAGTGCATAAATGATCATTTATTTTCCATGCTTAACCAAGCCCATGCTACTGGTATAACCAATGACTCCAGTAGCTTTTGTAAAAAACACAAGAAAGGAGAAATATGTTTGTACATGAATGATCATAACTAATGACTGTAATTGAATATGTTCAAAACATAGCAATCATTTGTAGGAAAACCCATAAGAATTATGGGGAATTAGTGAATTTAAAGGTTCAGAAGGGGTTCTGGGGGCTGGGCAGGGCCCCAAAAAGAACCCCCCTCATATGACTGGGGTTTTCCAAATGGTTCACATTGAGGGGAAATTGTCTTATAACATTCTGCTGAAAACCTCTTATATACATCTTCCTCAGAGCAATGAATAAGTCATTTGATAATGGTTCTATTCTTTTATTTTGAAAGATAACATCTGAAGGCAATACAAAGAAGATTTTCAGGTCCAGGGCATGTTGCAGAGTAATACCTGTTCTAAGTAAGTCTGCAAATCTTTAACTTTGGTTGTAAAGAACAATACTAAAATGACCAAAATTCAAAAAGCCCACGGTCAACCTTACATGCCTGTTACCAATGGCCGACAAAAATTTCCACAAAAACGCAGGTATGAGCTGCACCCTTGAATATAGGGAATTAATTTCCAAAGTATTAGCATTGTTCTTTACCACTACCATAAAGTATCTTGTATAAGCTGCACCTTCAGTTTAAGATAAATCTACAAGCCACAAGTGAGGCTTGCAATTATGCTCTTCAGTCCTGTCCTACAGTGTCAAAAACCCTCTTATATCCTGGCCTTCAATCGTTTCTCCTAACATTTCTGCTTTCAATCCTTTCTCCTAACATTTCTGCTCTTTTACTTATATATATATATATATATATATATATATATATATATATATATATATATATATATTTCTTTTAATTGTTGACAGGTCTGTCAAAAACCTGCCCACTCTGCTTGAAAGCGGTATGGAACCAAAAGAAGATTCATACACGCAAAGAAAAGGTAACCCTGGCTACATTCATTAACATGCAGTCCATTTGAACAAACTGTTACAGAGAGTCTAGGGGAGGATGTGCTCCCTGGTCACCCCCTGGATCTGTTACTGTTACCTGAAAGGTAAAATGTTGGGGTACCTATTTAATGTGATGAAGTAATAGGGCCTTCACTAAAACTAAGCTAGCTCTCTTCCATCGTAATCACAACTATGATGGTGCCTCACTCTTAGTCATGTTTTCCCAATTCATCTTTTATCAGAGAATGAACACTGCCCTATTGACACATGCTTTTAAGGTGTTGGTGTGAGTAAACATATGTTTCTTTTGGGCATCTACATGGATAAATCCTTTACCACATTGTGAACACATATGCCGCTTCTCCCCTGTATGGGTCATCATAATTATGTCTCCTTTCCCTAGTTAGAGAGCTCAACCATTAACTACAGTGTGAACACACATGGAGTTTCTCTCCTGTGTAGGTCACCATGTGTGTCTTGAAGTTACGTCCATCTGTGAACCCTTCACTACAGTGTGAACTTCCATGGGATTTTGCTCCTCTGTGGGCCATTCGGGGTTTCATTAGGTTAATCCTGAATCCCTTACCACAGTATTAACACACATGATATTTCTCCCCTCTGTGAGTCATCGTATGTTTCTTTAGGTCACTACAGAAATTTTTCCTTTCAGCCTTCCATGTCTAACGTGTCAACATCTGGTACCACTAACACGTCTAATGCCAGAAGCAGTGAGTCATGTGAACAAGATGAAAGTCATGGGGTAAGCACTTTTCAATGTTTCTTGGCCACTCTTTGGAACCTACATTTCGGCGGTTTAATTCTTGTACATATAAATAACTGTTTATTGAAAGGGGAATATGCCATAGTAATCCATGTGCAAGGTGCATCTTAATACACAAGAGGAATACCTTGAAGATTCATCACACATATGCTAAACAGATTTTCCTGGAGAGTTCAGAAATCAAGGCTAGAACTAAGGCTTCACTTTATTTGATGCATTATTCCTTGCAGTTACCCATACCTGAAGTTTCAAATTCAAAGCCTGACATCATCACAATGCATAAAGCTGAAAGCAGTGAGTCACCTTGTCAACAAGAAATTAGTGGGGTGAGCTCAGGTTTTCTGACATTTCATCATTTCCAGATATATGCCAAAGGATTATCTACAGTCATTTCATGCAGCGATTATTTATTTCACCTAGTATTCTTTTACTCACAGTGTGTGATCTACATTACTCATTCACACTAGATTGATTAACATCACCAACCACAATTTTACAAGCCAATCAATATCACTCACCGTCATTTTTACAATACAAGAATAGATATTTTTCTATTTAGCTTTAACCACTATATTATATCACCATGTATAAAGTATTCCATATTTGCTAAAGAATACTTTTATTTCAGGCTAACATCAATGAAGGAGGGATAGATGACATGCCACCCAAAATGTACTCCTTTTGGAAGGAGCAGATGCAAAATATCAGTCGAGCTCCAACTGGAAGGAGGTAAGTTTCATCATCTTCTTTATTAGTCTCTAAAGTGGACTACTTTGCAAATATCAATTTCTATGTTAGTGTGGTGTAGTTCCATGTAGAAACCAGTGACATTCTAAGAATGGGTATACCTTTCATGAAAATAAAGCTTAATTATTAATTTTGCATGTAATTTATCCCTATTACTGAAGAAGTATTACATGAAAATAACAATATCCAGCATTATATCTGCAGAATACCTCTCTTCAACCTGTCTTGCCTCATCCTCATTGTTTTATATATATATATATATATATATATATATATATATATATATATATATATTATATTATTTGCAGATGGAGTAAGGAGGTTCTCTGTACATGTATTGAGCTGCATTCACGAGCACCTACCCCATACGCAAACCTGGCCTCATCAGGCCACTTTATACTTCCGGCTGGAAGGACACTGCAGCATTACAAGAATCTTGTTCACCAAAAACCAGGCATCAATAAAGATCAATTGCAGTGGATGCAGCAGACAGCGGATGAAAATAAGATATCTGCTGAAGGGCGTGTAGGTGAGTAATGCAATAATATTCATCAATTTGTTTTGCACATCAACCAATATTTGGGATTTAAGTCCATTTTGATAAGCTGTGGTACCGCTGAGGTACCGCTACAACCACAAGCTATCTATACTTGGCCTTCCAAAATTATCATGACACTAAGAATAGTGCACAATATAGGTAGGTTACATATCTTACAGATCAGTAATGAATTGTCCAATACCAAAAGGATTTTGAAAAGGAGGGGGTGTGCCATTTATTTAGTCCATAGTTTTGGATAAATTCTAGGGTAAAAACAGGTAAATAATATCTTAAGTACAGGGAAAAAGGAGGGGCCACATGCCCCTGTGCCCCAGTTTAACTCCACCTCGGCAATATCAAGACCTCTGTACTCACAGTGTTGCCAAAGTTACTCTGGTATGCCATATTGTTATCGTCATAGGCAAAAGGATTCTTGAAATCCTTGCATTATGACTGAATAATATTTTTTTCTAAAGAATATTTTCTAATTTCTAAAGATTTGAATACCATATTTGATGTAATAAGTACACATACCTTTATCATTCTAATAAGTGCACATGCTCTAATAAGCACACACCCCACCTTTTGGGACCTCAAATCATGCAAATGCAGAGATTTTGAGGGCAAATACAACTATTTTGAGGGCAGAAACGAAGACTTGTAGGCTTTAGAGGGGTTCACTTATTAGATTAAATTTTTGTATTGATGTTTTGGGCACCTTAAAAATTACATTTCCACACATGTGAGCTTGTTAGAATGAATATGGTAAGCACATACCCTCTCCTTTTTCTCATTTTATAGACTCAAATCGACCCAAAATTTTCCAATTTTGAAGTCTACTTGAACTACTTTAAATTCTTGTTTATAGGAAGCCCCACTAATATAAGATGCACCCCGAATTAGCTTAAATCTTATAGGATTCTAGACCCATAGACCACTCATTGGAAAGCTTCACGTCTGCAGATTAAGGCATCCAGGCTTGACATGATGCATTAACCCTTTAAAGGCCACAAATACAGGAGTGCATCATGCCCATGCATCATGATGACTGGATTAAAACATCATGCTTGTATAATTTATACCAATGTCCTTTCTGTAGGTTTGTTCTCACATTCTACTATGTGACATCTGGGTGAAGATTATGGGACATCTGGGAGGAGGTTTTTAGACATTTGGCAGGAGGTTATACAAATAACCTCTGGTAGTTTATGGTGAGACATTTATTTCCTAAAAACTGGAGCAGAAATGGGACTCAAACCATCCTCATTGGCATACATGTACCAATGTCTATAACTCTTAGTTATATAGTTATAGCGCCTCTATGTATTCCACATGGACTTCATAAGCTGAAGCTATATTTCCATTAAAATATTCATTTGATGAATAATTTCTTTCCCTGCTGATACAGGGGGTTTAATATTCGACGAGATGACCATCCAACCAGACTTGCAGTTTGAGAATAGAGGGAAAAATGAGTCATGGGTGGGCTTTGCAACGCTCGGAAAGGAGGCCAATCTTATAAAGAAAGTCATAGATTCAGGTGAGACAGGAAAAATTCTTTTACCAGTAGCATTCATTTCATGAATCCAGTATTGATCTTTCAAAATTTCTTCATGGATCATTAATTACTACCACATACCCATTACAAATGTAGTTACCGTGATGATTAATCTGTTAAATATATTGTGGTATACCAAATGCCTTTGTACTTATACAAATCCATTACCTTTCTCTCCATAAGATACTAAAGCTGAACTAGCCACACACACACTTGTTTTACAGTTCCATGGTTACACCGGCTTTGTTTTCCCTTTTGCACACTATCCCACCACATCTGTTAAGAGCACCCAACTGCATGTACTAATCTTTAATGCAATTAAGGCACTAACAGTGATGGGCTTTCGAACTGAATATGTAATGTTCGATGGTGCTCCATCAAACCGTGGGTTCCTAAAGGCTTGTTTTAAAGGGGACCCACTACCACATAATATGACACTGCCTAACACACTTGAACCTAATCACACAATCACATTTTCACCAGATCCTAAACATGTTCTCAAACGCCTGAGAAACATGGCCCAAAGTAGTGGAAAAACCTCTGGCTACTCACGGTTACTCAAAATCGATGAACAAACTGTTCAGTGGACTCACTGGGAAGAGGCCTACAAGTGGGATGCAACAAAGAATCCGGAAATGATGAGGATACACAATCGCCTCACAGATGACCACCTTGAGTTGACAGATGAGAGTAAGATGCGCAACAAACTGGCTGAGGAAGTACTGAATGATAACATGTTACAGCTCATAAAGGCGTATGCTGAATTTCTGGAGAAAAAAAAAATTGACGCATCTCATCTGCAGGCAACAATCACCTTTCTGACTAACACTAGCTTTCTTGTTAACCTCTTCAACAACACTAACCCTCTTGTCTCTCTGCATGATGATCGTCTCACTGGTGCTAAAAAATGTCTTAACTTCTTCACTAACTGGGACTTGGCTGACCCCAAAGCTATGATGACCACTGAAACGCATGAAGACACACTATTTCTACTCACTGCTTTCATAACAATCACTGAAAAGCTACTAAATCGAGCACAACCTGTTTACCCTGCACAACTAAACAGTGACATAGTTGAAAACTTTTTTTGCCAGCAACGTGCACTCTATCACGGTCCTAATACAAATCCCACATATTTACAGTTTACTAAAACTACTAACAGCATCATCTTTGGTGCCTCCTCCCGGGCAAGTGCAAAAAGATCCAACACAGAGCCTTCCTCAGGTATATACAAGAAGCCAAAGGAATAAGTCGTAAGTATTTTATTCAATTGCTTTACTCAAAATATAGGGTACGTCGATTATCAGAAATGTAATCAATCATTTTGGTACAGAGGCAAGAGATACTCTGTCATATGACATGCTTTATTTATGTTGTGCTTTAATAAAGAAAGACACGTCATAGAGAGTTTCAAAAATCATGGACAAGTGCTATATTTATCTGATATATTAATATGCAGATACTGTTGTACAGATAGACCTGTTTAAAGGGCATTAGCAGGTTTGGGAATTACTGTCTATCAGACGGCAATGGTGAGAATGCAGGCACCGGCATTTATGCCTGTGGTTACCAGGGGTGATCAGCCTGCACCAGCAAATACCCCAGTGATAACATCAAAATACTAAAGCTATATAAAACTTAATTCCAATTTGTGCTTTGAAATACTGATTTTTGCACATTTCCGCTACGCATACCTTCAAGATCATTGTCTTACCTAGGTCTAGACATCCATACCTCTACATGGATATACATTTTTTTGGTCTGGCCTTATAGGTGAGGTTTAGAGTACACCTGGTTTGGTAGCTCTAACACTTTCTCTTCTTGGCTTTAGGCAACTGGATATCTACACGATGTGCATGTTTCTTTTTCTTCTTAAAGGACTTGAGTAGTGTTTCCTTGTGCTGGTTGTTTGCTACCAAGAAATAACGGTACATAATATTGTGATATAGGAAGTCTGTGATGTAGTTTGGATCTATAAACATCTTGTCCCATTCTTCTATAACCGTGGGGTCTTCAGATATGTGTTTTCTTATTGAGTAGGGTGTGTCGGTGGCATAATCTGCTGCAGTTAAACCTTGTACTAGTTCTAGTCTTTTCTGGTCAATATATAAAAAGAAGTGGAAGAACTTATCAGACACATTAGTCAGACCACGGTTCTGATTTTGTCTTGATGCAGTTAGCCTTAAGCTCTCAGGATCTGTAGATGTTTCACAGAGTACAGTCTCATCCTCTTCTAACAAATCTAAGGTGTCCAGAGTGTTTTGGAGAGTGTCAATTGTAGTCTTTGAAGCTTTAGTCAGTGAAGTGCGCAGTTTTTTGATGATACAAAGCTTTGCTTTGTGAACGGTACGCCCAGCTAGATACCTAAGCTTCCCCCTTCCATGTGGAGTTGTATTCACTTCCATGGGTTGTTTAGCAGTTGGGTTTGGTTTTTTCAATCGCAGGTCAAGGGTGTCAGCCACAATATTTAATTGTGAGCATCTTATATGGTTGAAAAAGTCTGATGCAAGCACAGTGTGTTTTGTTGTTAGTTTGTAAGTTGTAACATTAAAGAGTAAGGCTATAGAGTCACGGAAACCTGGAGATGAGTACACACTGAACATGGCCGAATAATACTTTGCAACAAGGTTTGATCTCTTAGCCTTTGATGTTGCCTTGGCAATAGGTTCAGCAGTAGCCTTTGCAATGGCAGAGCATTGTGTATAGAATTTGTGGACTTCTATTGGCTGCTCACGGCAAAGTTTATCAGCAAGTTCCCGGTCCCAAACATCAGCCATCTGAAGTTGCTTAACCCCTTCTGGGGTTTCTCCTGTGTAAGATAGTTTAAAAAAAAAACAGTGAGAAATAATCATAGAATTATGATGTTAATCATGATACATGTAAGATGTCAGTAATCAGGGACAGGTGGAGGGTGCCCCCACCCCTACTTCTGTGCTTCATGATATTATAGTCCAAGTAGTTCTAGACTGAAGGATCTGAAATACATTCATTTGCATAAAAAATTAGCCAGGGTACCTCAAAACCTGCAAAATCATTAAATAATTCCAATCCAAACCATGTTCAGGGCTATACAATTAAAAAAAAGTCGATTGTAAGGTGCAGGACTTTTGTATAATCTCTATGAAACTGATTTTGTTTCATCTGTAAAAATACTGCCATATCAGAATAAATGGGTATTATTTTAATATGTGTAATTATCCCAGCTGTGAAATTGAAGCTGTACATGTTTAATGATAAAATAGTTTATCATATTCAATCTATCTACTATGGTGATTTGGCTTGGTCTTTTCAAAGGGAACCTTCTAAAGCTGCATTGGGAATTTCCTGGGACAAAATAGAAAATTTGTTGAAATGAGCTCTGTGAAACACATCCACTTATAGTCACTTTATCTGGTTGTAGGTGCATTTTAATGCTATAACGGGATCTCACTGCAGATGTAGGCGGCCTGACACCTAATTATCTTTATTAAATGATTTCCAACAAATACAAGGCATCAACTCTTTATCTTACACTTACTATCACTTTGGGAGAGAAAGTATCTTATTACATGTGCAATTACAGTCTACTCACCTAGAAAGGCATAGGTATGATCCCCAAATGGTTCTGCTGAATACCTCTCCTTATCCTGTGTTGCCTCGTCTTGCTTGTATTGCTCTAAAGGCAAAATAGACAATCAATCACTAGTGTGCAAAAAACAATTAAATCAAATGCATTTTAATGAAATTATCAGGATATACACATAGCTCTTTGTACCTTGACATCTATAATTTGACTAAACATGGAGATGTTGATTTACTACAGTGCATGTATTGTATAGATCCTAGTATAGGTCAAATTGTTATTCTCTATCATGATGACTTTTAGTATGATTGTTTGAAGAATATCCGTGGACTATTGAAGATTCATACTTGTTGGGTAACATTTAGTTATTTGCCTATTCATATCATGTGAGAAGTCTGTATTGATTACCTAAAAGTATATCTAAAGCAGTCAGTTCCTCCTGACAGAAGTCAGAGTCCGTATCCAGCTCAGATTTGTGATCATCACCGTCCTCTAGCTGATTGTTGTCTGAATAGGAAAGTAATAAAAATAATCAATTTATTTAAAAATAATCTAAAATTACAAAAGATCAAGTACTGCTAAGAATGGTAATTGCTTTGTATTTACTGTAAACTCACAGCTATAAGCAACATTCATGTATAAGCCAAACCCAGTCTTTGTGGATTTGACCATGGGCTGCAGTTTTCTACCCTATTAATCTTCCCCCAGACCCCCCCCCCTTCCCCCCATCACACACACTAGACCAGAATCGGCATCTGTGCTATGTAGGTTGTTGGTTCTGAGTATGAACATAACAGTTGACCTACTCATGATAGACATCACTACAAGCAAATTTTTTTTGCATTATAAATACCTAAGAATCTCTTAATGACTACCCTGCAGCCTTGACTGCTGATCTTATTTGTGCCTTGTAGTTGGCTGGTTAGTGTAGCAGCTTTTACCTTGGCAGTGTAGGGGTATGGTATTTTGTATTGTAATATTACATTTGTAACATTCATCTACACACGGGACTCAGACCCAGGTCTCCGGGTGTGATGGGGGAGTACGGATGGCAGGTTGAATCACCTGCCTCCAGGTTTGTATCCGTTACACCAGGGGGCCTTCCACTCGTCCGCCACATGTCACGTGACAAATCTGAGTTGTGTGGACTGAGTTGCGCTGACTTTTCCCCTATATAGGGGCAGTTCCTACTGTAGTTCTTCAGTAGTCCTACCACTGCTCAGCACCCTTTCAATTTTACCTATGGGTAACCGAATGCCATCCTGCATGTAGTCTTTATAGGCTGTGATCGTATGTAGCTAAGGTAAGAATAAAAAACTCGGTTGCCTACCCGGAAACTTCTTCTCTTTTTGTTATGATTCGACATCTAACCAAAAGGACAAACAACTACAGCAGTAATAAGTAGGTCATGTGTCCCCATAAAAAAATCTGTGCATTGAATAACACACCTATAAGTCGTCTGCAGCATTCCCCCTCGTAGCATCCATTGTCCCCGTCAGGTATTGCTGTGTGCTCTCTGTTATAGAAGTTTACAATGGCTACTTTTTGGGCTGGCCACTTTGCTCTTTCGAAGTTCACTAGCTGAAGGTGATCAGGCTGTAAAGGACATTTAACTTATGTTTATGTTAAGTCAATGAGATGATTTGTGATATCATGTGTAGTACATTGTGCCATGTGTGGAATAAGTCTGATAACTCTAGAACAACTAATACGGGTCTTGTTGGGTGTTGTCACATACTGTGTCGGGTACTATGCACTGGACTTTTTATGCAAACTCACACCATCCATGTTACCAGATTTCAATTATACTTACTACAGTTCTATATCTGAGCAAAGAAAAAGGACCCATATAAATTTGGAGAAAAATCATGGTTTTCCTTAGCCTGAAAATACCCCCTTTTTCAGAAATAAAAACACTATGAAAGCCTCCATTGCCGTAATCTCCCGTGTATAAGGGGCACCTGACGTATAAGACGCACCTAGATTTGAAGAATATAGTAAAAAAAAAATTCAAAAATTCATAATTTTTCTTATACTTAATGGATTTGAAAAATTAAAAAAATTATGGGTACCTAGGGTACCCCAGACACCCCTGGACCCATTATGTCCTATTAGGACTTAAGGGTAGTGTAACATCAAAATAAAGCTCTTGCTGCCCCGATTGCGGATCCAGGGAGAACTAAAATGTTCAACTAAAACCCTGGGAGACTACGGTTCGAAATGACAACAAACTCATGGGTATACTGACTTGTGGGTACCCTACTTGTAATTTCCATGAATACATGCTAAAAACATTCCTATTTCTAACTTTCATGAACCCCATTGGGAAGAATTCACCACTACAGTATATCCCTGATTACATACTCCGGATACTAGAATTTGTTAATTTGGGATGATCTTATTGTTCTGGTGAGCATGGAAAAGGCTGAAATCCACCTTTAGGCTGAGAATTCACACCCCAGAATTCTCACCAATAGTTCCTGATCATCCCCAATGCAACCCAATACCAAAGTCTGCCAAGTATTGGGTTTAGTGAAAGACTCGGATAAGACATTTATAAGAAATTAAGAATAGTAATAGACATAAAGGCAATTTTCCTTATTAAACTTGCTCTCTATCAAAAGAATATTATGTGTATTATATTATGACAGGCTCAGTATACTTGCATTACGGACACGACTGATGGCCACGGCAAGTTGTCCAGTCTGTCTTATTTTTTTTGCGTCAACCCGAACAGATGGTAAAGTCATGCCTAGCAAAATAAAAGTGTATGTTAGATTGGTTAGAAATCATTTGATCTTGATCAACAATGTGTTCATAAGCCAACCTCAGTCACAAGCTTGGGGGTGGACTTTTGAACACAAAGAAATCTTTTCTCTACAATTGCCCCAAATAATTGATTTAACACCAAGGTGGCTACTAAATGATAAATAAGTTATCACTGACACCCATTTAGTAAATGCTTAAAGATATTGTACTTTACCTTAAAAGCACATCCCATAGTTAAGGACTGTTTTGTGGACTAGAATTGACCAGTTCTTTTCTGAATTTTACAGCTACTGTATGCCATACTCACAAGCACATAACCTTGTTTATGAAGCTTAAATTTCCATTCACTTTGTCAGTGTTGGGGGAATAAAACTTACTTTAGATATATGATGCAGTCAATAAAGTTTTTCAAATCTCGTTATCCTAGCTAATATCAGGCAGTGTAGTTGTTACTTGCCACAGTGGCCAGCCATTCAGGACCAATGTTTTTTCCCCATCAAAAATCCTATTATCGAGGAGGTCTAAAACTATAAGCGCATGCTCTAAAATAAGCCCAGGTCTCATACAAGTGCATGTGGTAACATGGGGTTGAAATGAATAAGTGCAGGTGTGCTTAAACGGACGTTATGTTACCCAAATATGAGTGGAAAAGGTTAACTCTGGTTGCAATATGTGTGGAATATGGGTGGAGTGAGTAGAATATAGGCTGAATATGGTTAGAATAAGTGGAATATTGGGGGATTAAATACATTGCACAGGGAATATATGGATGGCATAAATGTGGAAAATGGTGCATTAAGTGGAATGTTGATAAAAAAGTGGATTATGGCTGAAAGAGTGTACAAAATGATGCAATAAGTTTGGAATATGGAAGTGAAATAAGTGTGGAATATGGGTGGAATAAGTGAATGATATGTGCACTAAGTGTGGAATATGGGTGGAATAAGTGGGGTATGGTTGGAGTAAGTGGAATATGGATGGAATAAGTGTGGAATATGGTGTAGACTATGGGTCCAACAAGTGGAATAAGTGTGGAATATTGGTGGAATAAGTGAACATGTGTGGAAAAGGGGTGGAATATTTGAAGTATGGTTGAAGTAAGTGGAATATGGATGAAATAAGTGTGGAATATGATGTAGAGTATGAGTCCAATGAGTTGAATAAGTGGGATATGGTTGGAATAAGTGGACTATGTGTGCAGTAAGTGGAATATGGATGGAATAAGGTGGAATGGAGTAGATTATGGGTCTAATAAGTGGAATATGGTTGAAATATGGGTGGAATAAGTGAACTATGTGTCCACTAAGTGTGGAATAATGGGTGGAATATGTGGAGTATGGGAGGAGTAAGTGGAATATCGATGGAATAAGTGTGGAATAAGGTGCAGTAAGTGGAATATGGTGTCAACTAATATTGCAATAAGTGTGGAATATGGGTGGAATAACTATGGATTATGGATGAAATCAGTGTGGATTATGGTAGAAATTAGTAAATTATAGGTAGAATAAGTGTATATTATGGCTGGAATAAGTGTGGAATATGGTTGCAATTAGTGTGGAATTTGGGTGCAATAATTGGAATATGGGTATAATTATTGGAAAAGATTGGAATCAATGTGAAAAATTTGTGGAATATGGGTGGAATGAAGGTGGGATTAAATGTGAGTGGAATATGGGTGGAAAATGTGTAATATAACTGTAATAATTATGTATTTAATTGCATGAAATAAATTGGGAATATGGATGTAATAAGTGGAATATGGATGGGAAAAGGTGGAATAATGGTGGGGTAAGTCAAATAAGGTTGGAGTATGTGTGAAATATGGGATGAATACGTGGAATATGGGTGGCATAAGCATCGAATAAGTTGACATATTACTGCTTACAGTGATAGATTACTGCACATTGTGAGAGATAACTCACTGGAAAGAGTAGATAACTAGAGACTGGTTTCTGTAGATAAATACTGATAACCACAGACACTGACATAAGCAGCAGTAATATTACAGCAGTTATTACTGTAGGTAGTGACAGATTATGTACAGCACATACTGATTGAAGACCTTGATTCACCAAAAAAAGTTCTTTGAGGTACCACAGTGTACCTTCAAGCAACACACTTTTTAGTAAAATAACATCCACATCCTCTCTTCATCACACTTTTAAAGAAATTTATAGCCTATATAACCCACACTCCTACTCAAAGCCTACCACACATGACTCTTTTGTCAACCCAAAAGGGTCAATGTGGTCTAAACGGCCATCTAAACTCCTAAACCCCTCATGAAAGTGGTCTTGCAGCTTTGCTGCACCCTCTCGACCCCTAGCATCCCCGTTAATTTCTTTTTCAAAATTTGTTTTCCACTACTGCAGCATAATATATTTAAGAGTTTTCTGCTATAACAGTCATATGAGCATAAATCATTTGAATCAAATTAAAATGAATAATTCATTTAGAAGAAACAATGTTGCTGAAAACATAGTACGGTCAACTCTCACCTTACGACCAACCCACCCCTAATAAGACCTGTGTGTCCTTTTGATCTGCGAACTTTCCGGGGAATCAGATGGCTTCACTTCGTCAGATCTTGGACCCCTGGCCAGGTGTGTGAAAGTGGTCTAGGGGGGTTGAAGAGAGGGGTGTCTCCCTCTAATCACTCCATTCCATAAAGCTTGCTAGGACCACTCTGTCCCTCTTCTAAGAAATGCCTATGTACCCTGACTTTATTATGATCTTAATGATCATAATCATATCCCTTTTTTAATCTTTTAAAGGTAGAAACCTTTATTCCACATCAATGTTTATAACAGACTTTTAATGGCTTATGTACCATTATTGACCACTCCGTACAAAGTGCAGTGTTGATTGGCCATTGGATGAAGGAATACCATAATAAGATTTGTTGTCTAATTACTGTACCAAATACAGATTAAAAAACTCTGGAAGATCTTTCTTTACCTGAACTCCCCCTACTGCAACCACCTCTCTAATGCCACCATTTTCTGAAAGTCCCATAGTAATGACCATAGTCACCTGGTTTTTGCCTTTTTCTTTGGTATATACCATTTACCTATGAAGCAGGCTATATGAATATTAGTACTTACTATAATGAACACATAAATTTCATAATTGAAACTAGTTTCAAGATAAAAGAATCTATCACAAATCGGGACTTTCTTCATTTGTATTGTTGGGCTTCAAAGATTATTTCACCACTGGAAACCTGAAATCATGGCAGGCCATTCTGGCCTGCGTAGAAAGGTGCTACACAGAATATTAAGATTATTCTAACTAAAAATGTGATAGTTTTGGTAACAGTAATAAATAGACAAATAATTGTGTAGCCCCTGTATCCCCTACAACGGATCCCCAATAACAAAATGTTGAATAATATTGAATGTTACTCACAGGTGTATTTTTTTTCTAAAATAGATTACCTGAGGATCAGTTTGGCGATAGATGGAATTCAGCTCTACCATATGGAAATACTGCACGGCAGGGGATGTGAAGGCAGCATCTCCGAAGTCTCCGATCTGTGGAGTTGGAACAGGTGGCAGCTGCCTGAAGTCACCACATAGGATCATCTTAAAAAAGAAATCAATGAATAAAAGTTTATTTTAACTTGTTGACCAAAGAATTACCAAAAAGTAGATCACAAAGATATATGGGGTCAGCACTCTCTGTGGCTTCATTTAGTTGTATCTACTATATGATCCCATCTTGAATGTGAGGGGGCAGACTCGTGTGCCATATAGGATTTGTATGATTATGGTTGTGCCTAGTAGGCACAGATTTTATAAACCAGTATTGCAATCAAGCTCCCGGTGCATCTTATGGAATTTTCTCCTAACCAGGCTGAGTCTTACACACAGATTGCACCATAATGCAGTATGGTTATTTAGGAAGGTGTGACCTGGAACTATCTACTTAACCATTTATAGAAATTCCAGAATTTAAATGGATTATAGCAGGAAATGTTGGCACATACCAAACCAACAGAAGACAGAAATTATTTTCAAGTAAAATAGAGTTGAAATGGACGTATTTCATTGATTTCAATCTTATAAATGTAATCAGTATTTAATTGTGTTCTTTCCCAAAGTAATTAAGTGATTAGTGTTGACTGGTCATGATAATTTTATTAGTCAATAAACGTTTGTTGATGTAGGTACAAAAAAAAGAGTATGCTCAAGGCAGCTTGAAGATGTCTAGGAGAACTGGGTGAGAACTGTCTCTGAAAAAGAATAGTTTTTAAAGCTTGGTTAATCAAAGTGTGGTCTTACACAAGATGAGAAGCATACTATACTTCATAATTCAAACATACTATCTGTGACATAACATTTGTGTTTGTTATTGTTAAATTGTGGTGATCCTAACTCATATTATATAAGTAAATGGATTTATATTGTGAGGGGCCATAAGTCACTTATTTCAAACTGTCCTGTGTGTTCTATTTGTATGTAATATTACATACAACATGTTAAATTATGAGCACTGGCTATATCATGTGCAGGACAAATGGTATTTTAAAGGAAAGTGTTGTTCTTAAATTGTAGGTTAAAGGCCTTACTTATTGTGAATATCAATCATATATCAATAAGCTTATTATGATAGGTATAGCACAAATCATTTATATATACCTGTATGCCACCAAATGGTTTATCAGGGTGGCGCCCCTGCCGCAGGCAAATGTCAATGATGTTCACGAAATGGGATGACACAAGTGAAATTTCATCTATGAGGATAACCATTGTACTGCTGATGCTGTAAGGGAGACGGAATAAGCTATAGACAATCATCTACATTAAAAGCACTTTCAGTTAAACATTTATTTCCACCAGAGATCAAGCATTGTAGTATTATTTGTTTTAGGATTAAGATCAAGGGTTTTATCCTCAGACTTTTTTTGATGGATTTCTGTCACTCTCCTTTCCTACAATGCTATATGGATCTGGGCTCAATTTCCTAGTTAATACTCAATAAAACACACAGAGCTAATATGACAGGTTTTCAGGTATTAAATGTGTATTGGTGTCTATGCTGGGACTATTATGAATGTACATGTAGTAAGAGGAAGATTTCGTGTTATACCTCAATGTGATGTTGCTAAATATGAAGTGTAATCTATCTTTGGAAACCTTACATCATCAGGAAAGCAAGCGTTTGCAATTGCCTCATGATAACATGAAATGACAATTTTACTTTTTCCATATATTATTGTAAATCTATTTAATATCCCAGGTCACATGGGTCAAATGAACATCCAATAGAGCTACTACATGTACAAAACTTATAATTAAAAATTGATAGATCTGATGAATTGGCCCAAATAGTTGTGAAATGTGTAGAGTGATGTGTCATACTTTCTCAATGTTCTCTTCTACAAAATGGTGTGGCCTGTATATGATATAGAATGATCCCCATACTCATAGAAATGGTGCCTTATCTTAAATGTATGGTGAGAAAACCCCTAGTTGTTATTTGTATTACCCTATTTATTGAAAAAAGCGCACCTCCTCTTTTATCATAAGATTTAGGCCGTGTTGCTAAATTAACTCGGAGTATGCAGCTTTAATTTGAGTCAACCTTTTTGGTGTCCAAAGAAAAATTTTGCCTGTGTTTTAATTAAAAAAAAAAAGATTCCAAGGGCATTTAGACACAAAATATTGAGAATTCCCAGCAGCCAGATGAAAAAAAAAGAACCCAGCAGCGGATTCATAATCCAAGTTATTAGAAATGCCTTACAGTCCTAAGTTACAAGGCATTTTTATTGTTTATAAAGTCCAAAATGAAGATTACTGTTTAGCATAGAAGTGGGTCATTTGATATAATAACAAGATACATGGTAAATATATATACCGTTCCATAAGATCAGGTCTATTTCCTATGTGGCCCTGAATACCTGAAACACCCCTTTCGATTATCTCTGGAGACAGGCCTAGCCATCGGTGTATGGTTTTTGGATGTGCTTTTGGTGCTAGTTGTTCTGTAGCAACACCAGTACTAGCTAACATGACAACTGCCCCGGGAGTATCATAGTCCCTGTCCAGAGCAGCATAAATCTTGTTGAGTAGGAATGACTTTCCAGAACCTGGCCCACCTACCAGGAAAAAGTTATGGCGTTTCAAAGCCAAATTCATAGCCTTGTCAGCCATTATCTGTAAATAAAAATAGAAGACATCATTAAACATTGTAATCAGCATAATTGATTTTTTAAAACTCAGATATGATAGGAGAAAATAGTTTGCATGTTAAGAGAATGTGATGGTGATTCTTTACATGCCAGAAAATATATTTACCAGACCCCACCTACTGGTCAACATTGACAGGCTATTAGTCCTGGGGCTGTGTAATGATGTCATGCAGGAGGCGGGGGTTGTTAGGCCCAGCATGACAGAATTAATTTTCAATATACCTTCAGCATTCAATTTCAACATTGCCAAAAAGCATGACGAAGGGGGGGGGGGGTCAAAAATGGTCTAAAAAAGCATGAGGTCATTTGTGGGCCCTACACAGCGCCCTTGCACTAAAAATTAAACCCCCCTAAGGGACGAATCATTTATCGCCAGGTGGGGGGTGCTTGTTAGATACCGGTATAGGCCTAGGGGAGGGGGTCATTTTGTAATAAACCTTCACACTGGGGGGGGGGGGCAAAACTAAATATGGGTAATTGACATACCAATCATGACGTGTCATTCCATGTGCATATCCAAATTTTTTTGGGGGTCTTTTTCCTTTAACTGACTACTCCCTGTGCCACCATAGTCAGACTGTGGGGTGGGTTTTCATGCAGTTGCCCCTGCAATATCCCTGTGCCAATCCTGCCCTGTGCCCCAACCCCAAGTCCCCCCCCCCCCAAATGAAAAATAATGACAACTCCCTTCAAGGCCCCGACTCAGCTACTGGGAAATTGACAGTCACACTGAGTCAGTTCTGCAGTCGTGGTCATGGCAGTGGAACTCTGTGACAGTGCCAAAAAACACTTGTCAATGCCAAACAGAAAATATACATTCTTGTGTATCATGCAGTACTCACCTTCTATGAATGTAGTGGAAGGCCACACTTGTCCAAAACTAGGGGAAAACTCACAGGGAAAAACGTGACATAAACACCTAGTTCTTCAAACCGAAGGTGTGTGAAATACTTTCTTTCTGGGTCAGGTCAGAGTTCACTGGGAAACCCCTTCCAGACAAGCCCCTCCCATGACAGCTGGCAAACGAAGTGGGGCCCCAGAGGGGTGTATATGGTTAGAATTCTTTTGTATACTGGAGCCATAGTAAAAATGTGAAACTTGTGAAACAAATCATGATAAATCTAATCAAGTCCCAGATAAAAATAATGTGTGTGCTAAATAGGTGGGAACTATTTATTAGAATGTGATGCAGAAAATAGTTGGGTTGGTTTCTGGAAGATGGCACCACAACTACAGGCAATATGGCGGTGAGTTTCTTACACTGACTAATATTACATTCACTCTTACCCCTGATGTTTGGAGTAGTTGGCGCGCATGATCTATTGTTTCTCGATGAGGTGGGGCGGTCTTGTGACTTTGGCCACATAAACTTTGTAAAACCATTAATGTGCCTGTGCCTGACTTTCAGAAATGCTTTGCTTGTGATAAGATTCTAACAAAAGAAATCAGGACATAGCTACCACCTGGAACTCTTTACAATACTACAATGAGGAAGCTCTGTTCCAGGCACCTTGGCCGGCTCTGGTAAAGGACTCAGTATGGAGGCCTAGTGGAGCTGCCATTTTGAATTTCGCTGGTTCAGGTAAAACCCACTGATAAGACATACCATGATGGGTACCTTGTCCCTGGTTAACACCTACTTCCAGGGACATGCTGGTCCCATCTTATCAGTGTGGGTCGCAGGAACCAGCTCCAGACCAGCTAGTGGCCAATACTCTGGTGCCGGGGCACCCTCCGTACCTCCTGTTTTACACGACCTAGGTATGATCCATTGTAGAGAATTCTTCCCACAACTCCTTAATTGTCCTCAAAATCAATCATTGCTGTTATTGATCGTGGATTGGTATCTTACTTGGAGCTACTACTTTCTGAAACTTTCTAAAACTATGTATGGGTAATGGCTCCATAGACAGTGATATGCGACCAGTAAAGAGTCTTTCACAAGGTAGATTTATAGGGAAGATTTAGGATAGACGTGCATTTTCTAACCCGATAATATTCTTTTGGTTGGTAATGTGAACATAATATCAAATCATTAATCCGTCACTTTTACTTTATATTTTGTTATGAAATAGATATGGGATGATGTATTTCCCCATTCCCTGATTGCCACACATTTTATTGAAATTTTTAAGTGTAACCCCCCTCCCCCTCCACCCTACCATACCATTGGCTTGAGGCAGACCTTCTGCTTTGGATAAATATTCGCGCTGTACTTAATTTCCGCGAAATTCGCGAAAATGTGTACAGCACGAAAGAAAATATGATTACAGTATTTTAATGTATTTGTAAGCTTTATGATAACATACCCTCAGAAAACAAAAGATTTCTGGATATTTGGCCTCTTTTTGTAATGGCATTTAAACCAAACCTGTCTTCAAACCAAATGGCAGCAAAAGGGACATATATACATTACATAATTTGAGTAGACCAATGCTTCGGCATGATGCATCATAATTTATGAATGCAGCAGTAATACCCTACCTGGAATACAATGGTTGTGAGAGAGTGCATTAATCCACTGGGCCATCCTTGAATTTAAAATTTTCAAGAAAGGTAAACTCACCTTTTCAGGGAGTCTTCCATACAGTACCACAGCTGACGTGTTGCTCTGAGCAGCTCCCCCTCCACCTGTAAACATGTCCCCTGAGTCTTCTGGCGTTCCCCTGGCTGCAGATGCTGTCATCAGTGAGACACAGCGTCCATGTATATGGTTATATACCCTGTATGTGCTGAGGTCAGACTCGGTCAGGGTTGAGTAATACGTCCAGGTGGATCCCTCTAACAAAGGTATAATGGTATCCTATGCGATATCCCGTACCCTATTGGCAGGAGAGTTATGTGTGTATGCCGGGTGTGTATGTCTTTGTCTAGTTCAGTGAATTTGTGCCTGTGTGTGTTTCATACCAACTATAGCTTTAATCCTTTTGTGATAATTTTTAAAATCCTCTTTTGTCCTTCAGCTCAAATTGTGGTTTAAGTTTGATCGTTTGTGTGGCAGGATAAGTGTCTACAACAAAAGTGATCCAATGGAATATAATGACTAACACCCCTTTGGTATGTCAATGTACTTTAGCAAAATAGATCATGTCCAATATAGCTTAGCTATCGTGTAGACTTATTGTTTAGCTATCCTGTATACAGATGGAGTCCTTTACAGTTGCCTGTCTCCAATCGCATTTCGGGTCTGGTCGTTTTTCCACTCCTTCCTTTAATATATAGAGAGCACTGATCCAATAATGTGGTAGGCCTATTTTCTTGATCACGATGCAAGAGACTTCTACCTACCCTCCAATGTGTGACGTAGATACCATTGGACGTAGATACCATTGGACGTGCCAATTACCATACATACACTAAATAGGTGTGCAGTGTCTGCTGCCTGGACACAGACTAACCTTGTACACCACTGTGTCAAAGGGTTAACACACAGTTGTGACGTTGCAAAATGACATTGCGCAGTTGATGGAAAAATTGCTAGGACTGGCTATGGTGTAGAAAGCATTGGTGTATGATCAGGGTATACATGTGTACAATATTATATTCTTTTTTCTATAAGAAATGGAAAAGTCAGAGCAGGCTTTCCCCTGCTCTGTCCCACATCCATTCAACACTCAGTGCCTAAGTGGACTTTGCAGTGATTCATAGGTCATGTGAGTTTGCAGGAGTGGCTAAAACCACATGGCAGATATGAGAGTTGAAGAAATGTGTCACTTTGCATCATTTGGGCTGATCCATAAATCATGTCACGCTGTTTTTTGCCTTTTTGGACAGAACTCCACCACCCGCCATGCTTTTACTATAGAAATGTATAGAAGCCATGGACACCCCCAACCCCCACCCCACCGGTGTGGCATATTTTATGGATCGGCCCTTTGATGATCTGAATCTAGACTACTTACATAATGGACCATCATTTCGTCATTAATTAGAGGCTATACCCACTTTGCAAAAAACGTTTTTTCAACGTTTGCAAACGTGTTTTTTTTTAATTTGGTTTGGGGAAAACGTTAACAAACGTTTTTATTACGTTTTTAAACGTTGTTTAAATATTTTTCAACCAAATAAAAACGTTTTTATTAGTTGTTTTTTTAACTTTTGTAGAACATAAAATAAGGTTTGTTTTTGTGTTCATGTTTTGACGTTTATTTGACGTTTTTACGCCAAGTGGGTAGGCAGATATTCTGATAGTTCCAAGGCTCTGTATTCCGGATTCCAGGCTATCACTGGAGCCCATCCCCTTATAGGTGCTAGCCTCTACAGAAATACTACAAGTGATAGTTGCCTTTATGAACGCATTCACATAATCCATTAGTTCTGATACATGCTTGTGATATGGATGAACTCGATATTTATACAAAGCTTTAATCACCATGCCATACAAGTCTGTGTTTATAAGCAAGAATTAAGTCCCTTCCCATTTGATATGACTTGATATTTTTAATACTTTACAAGTCATGATACATTGCATGAATACAAATGATTTATATCTAGATGAGAAAGTTGAGTGTATTTTTACCACATGACTCATAGCCATATGACCTCCCTAATGTTAAATAATTTAACAAGATGATATTGTCTCTAACTGAACAATGGTCCCCCATAGTTGAGCAACAGTGTAGGGATAATGTAGGTACTATATCCTGACAGACAAAACATGTCCAGACTTATACACGAGTCAAACACAGCATGTATATATTTACATGTCAGAGTTTTGACGTGACTCACCCTCCGGGCTCATCCTGCATTATTATACTGGAACTTTCACCATCTGATGAAATTACCGCACTGGTTGCCACTTGATGTCTCTGCTGTGTGGATATTTTAGTTTGTGGGTTAGGCTACTGGTGGCAGGACTGTTTTATATTTGTGGAGCAAAAGGGGGTTTCCGGCCATTCAGCCCCATCCTATCCGGCCCTTGACTATCCAGCACCGTCTATTCAGCCCCCATACATTGGGCCCCTTGGCCATTCGGCCCCCGACTGTTCGGCACAATACGTCATAACTTCGTCATTCTTACATCATAATTACATTATAAATACGTCATTATTTGTGTCAATCACACTGTTAGTACTTCTTTTTTTTCGATTTGTCATACCATCGTCATAATTACGTCACTTCTATTGGCATGTTGCTATACGTCATAACTTCGTCATTACTACATCATAACTTCGTCATTACTCCATCATAACTTTGTCATAACTTTGTCATAACTTCGTCATAACTTCGCCATAAATTCGTCATAAATTCGTCATAAATACGTCATCCAAAAGTGTCTGAATTAGGCATTCGTCATTAATACGTCATAAGTTTGTCATTAATACGTCATAAGTTTGTCATTAATACGTCATATGTTTGTCATTAATACGTCATATGTTCGTCATTAATACGTCATAACTTCGTCATTAATACGTCATAACTTCATCAGTAATACGTCATTAATACGGCATCAAATAATGTTTTAACTAGTCCGTATTTAGGGGGTCCGGCTATGACATATTTATGACGCAGGAATGATGTATTTAAAGGGCCAGTTATGACGTATTTAGGGGGTCCGGCTATGACATATTTATGATGCAGGAACGATGTATTTACAGAGCCAATTTTATGGCATGCAGTTATGACGTAATTATGACGCAGGAATGACGTAATTATGATGCAGGAATGACGTAATTATGACGCAGGAATGACGATTTCGGATATTACTTTCCAGAAATTTGATAGGCTCTACAACACCGGAATGACGTATTTATGATGTACAAATGACGTAAATAAGGGATGAAATGGAAAAAAATGCAGTTATGACGAAAATATGACATATTTATGACGCATTTGGTGCCGAATGGCTGTGGGCCAAATGGCTGGGGGCCGGATGGACAGGGGGCCGGATGACGAGGGGCTGGATGGCAGGTGCTGGATGGCAGGGGCTGAATGACCTACAATCTTAAAGGGTCACTTCTTGCAGAATTGACCTGGCCCTCCATGGAGACGAAAGTTTGATGCGGCCACGCTTCCTGGGGTGCCCGGCCTAAGAGGGGTTCAGGGGAAGAGCCCCCGATCAAGGATATATGCCAGAAGTCATCTGAATTTGAATTACATTCAGATGAGATCATCTGAAACTTATGGAAACTTAAATGGAAAATTATTATTCAGATGAGATTTCATCTGAAAACAGTCAGAAGTGTGTGACAGCATGGTCCCACCACGTCCCTGAGGAACTGAGGCGGCATGAATATTTGTCTCCTGTGTGACGTCATTCTACTTCCGGCCAGGTCAAAATCCCAAGAAGAGACCTACATGCATTTGTGGACGTCTGTCTTATACGTGCACCACGCTCTGTCTTCCCGCCCTTTCTCAATCCTCGTGGGTGGATAACACTGGCGCCGTTCACCTAATGCCGTTCACTGAGGGAAGGGGAACGGGAGTGAGAGCTACAAAAGTAGGGCCCCAGACGGGTGAAATCGACAAGGGGACAAGGCCAATTCTTAAAATCGACAAGGGACACAGGGTTGAGAGACAAGGGACAAGCACCTTTCTTAAAATCGACAAGGGACATGGGTTAGAGACAACCGACAAGGCCACTTCTTAAAATTGACAATGGACATAGGGTTGAGAGACAAGGGACAAGAACCATTTCTTAGAATCGACAGTGGACATGGGACCCCCCTGTCTAGGGCCCTAAAAGTGGCTGGGGGGGGGGCGTACTCGTGCCTATTGCAGAGATTTCATGTGTTCTACTATTTAAAGCTGTTGTAAATCCTAATGGTCGTTATCCCTGTAAAAATATATGCAAGGGTTAGGGTAACGTTTGTAACATGAATGCATCATTTTTTTCACACCTACCAGAGCCATAGAGGCATGCCAACATGTGGATGCCTGACTAGTTTTGTTAGCATTTGATCTGTTTCTGTGCCTTTTATATTGCCATAGGAACAGCAATACTATCACACAGACACCCGGGGCCACTCTGTATCTTTTCTATAGTAACATCACCCTGTATGTACATCACCCTAAACTTTGGGCCTTTTTGGGGGCAATATTCCTTCAAAATATACCCCTTTTAACGGGAATTTGCTTTTAAAAGTACCCCTTTCCCTGCTTAATGACAAACTCTCAAATTTGGAACCCTTACAACGAATAATTGTCCGTGGGTATGCTTCTAGACTTGCTCAAGTCATTTGATTTTAATTAAAGTGAAGTGAAATAGACCAAAGACTCAGTGAGGGGTAGGGGAGGGGTTGGGTGGGGGTACTGAGTAGCGCGTGGAGTAGAGCCTAAAGCCTGCGGACTGGAGCCAGTCTAGTATGCTGCCTGCTTCTGTGTAGCGCGGGAATGGTATAGCACGATGCCGTTGCCATAGTAACTTCATAGCGTTATGCACATCCAAGCCTAATAATTTTGTATTTATCAGTGGGGAAGTGTTGGGAGCTTTTGTACTCTGTACATCCAATGTCTTCAGGTTCTGCCTTACAGTATAGGCCTACCCCTTTGGCATTAACCGCATCACAGCCCTATCCTACATGACCTCATCTCTCCCTTTAGGGAGTGTTCATTTTTTAACAACAGGGGGGGGGGGTTGGTGAGCTCGAGGGGGGGCATAAAATATTTTGACCCCGGGGGGGGGGCACTCTCTATGTAAGGTTTACACATATGTGCGGCTGGCAAGGGTACTTTTTCAAGGAAAAGTCCCTAGCAAGCCTCCTGTTTCAGCCACAAATGTCCCTAGCAAGGGTCTACTTTTCAGCAAAATGTCCCTAGCAAGGGTCAACTTTCAGCAAAATAACCCAATTTACGCAGGAAATTTCGAAATTTTCTTGGACATAAGCACAGTTTTCATGAAAATAGCATGAACCAAATTCAATTTTCTCCCCAGCCAGTGTAAATTTAAGACATTTTGAAACAAATCTAGGATTTGAGTCAAAAGTGCCCTAGCAAGGGTAGGCTTTCGAAGAAAAACCCCGCGAATGAGTGCCCTAGCAAGGGTAAGGGTTGTCGTGGGTTCAGCCACACACCTGTATCAAAAAAAATTGATTTGCCCCCCCCCCGGATTTTGACTACTCTTGAGGTGGGGGGTGTAAATTTTCAGGCCCTTCTTGATGGGCGTGAATTGACGCGACTTGCCCTGAATACCCACATTTGATAAGTAGTGGGTACAATTTCTTAACATCTTACATGTGGTAAGACATATAAATCTAAAATGCATCAGAATTCACCTTTTTTTTCTAAAATTCAAAAAAATTTTCACTTCCAACAAAATTGCATATGTGACCCCTGTCACAGATGGCTCATGCACATATATGCATATTCCTCAGTTTTGCAGTTTTCCCTATCTGTCAGGGCTTTGTCCAGATCTAATGAGAAACCATTTTACATTTACATGGGGGGGGGTTAGAAAAAAAACTTGGATACAAGGCTATCAGCCATCCTGAAAAACCACCAAAATGCACTATTTGACTCTTTGTTATTCAAAATTTTCCCGGGGGAGACACCCCCAGACCCTGCAGTTTTCAATTAGCATTGGCACATCCAAGAAAAATTTCTTCACTTTTAGGGCCTTGACTTTTTTGGCATCTGGAATTTAAATATATGTGATGGTCTGTTCTTGGCCTAGCCTTTCCCCCTTCTCCCCCTACCTGACCTGACCCAGATGGCCTGACCCAGGTGGCCTGACCTGGACACAGCCACATGGACTACCCCCAGACAGATCTAGATCTACCTGGACTACCCCTGGGCAGACTGACCCTTGACAGACCTTCAGCAAACTGACCTGAACTGGACAGACCCGGACCAAATGGACTTGGACCAATTAGACCCAGACTGAACCTACTGCTACAGACCCAGTCAAGACTGCGATGGGACCCAAACAGTCCAGACCACATATAATTCTTAATTTGCCTTCTCTAGGGACTAATCCTTAGAAAATGCATGAAATAACCCCCATGCATGGAAATACCCTATTTTACCCTATATAGGAGGGTCTTAGAAATATTTGGATACAAAGGTATCAGCCATCCTAAAAAAACATCAAAATGCATCATTTTACTTCTTGATGTCCAAAATTTTCTTGGGGGAGATACCCCCAGACCCCCCAATTCTCACCTAACAATGTCATGCCCAAGATTTCACGGGAGCTATTTTCAAATATCAACATCAATTTTTCATATGCAAAATAGAACACTAAATACTTAATATTAAGCCTTCAATGACACATGTGTAGACAGTGGACTATCCACTCTTTGCTATGAACACTGAAATGCCCAAAAAAATAATGATTTCATTCATTAAAGACTACTGATTTTCAAACTTTCTGGTCACCCATAGAACCCTATGTCTAAGCCAATTCCTACAATTCCCAATTTACCATTGAAACAATGGTTAAGAAATATCTAACCTAAAAAGTGACTGGAAATTTTGGACGTGCCCGGAGTGTATTCTATAGTAAATGTATAGTGTCAGATTGGCACCAAACATTTTCAAAAAGGGCAAGAAAACTTGGATGAATATAAAACACTTGTATATTTATATTGTATCTTGTTCCACCAGAGCAAATGTACCTTTGTGTGTCCAAGCTATTTCCCTGTCTCACGCTACATGAGAGGGTTAGATGTTTTCAAAAACCCAAAGTAAAGTTTTTGATTTGCAGGTTTGGAGTGCTTTGGTTACCCCTCCTCCCGTCCCAAAAGGCAGTGCTGGAACAGCCCATCTCCCATTCTGTATAGTCATGAGTTAGTTAAGGCCCACGTGTGTCTGCAGCAAGTTCCCTCAACTACAGCATGCTTCAGACTAGGTCCACCAAGGTCAATCTTGTGATTCATCCAGATCCAATGAGATCTCATTCTAACATTTTTATATGGGGTGGGGGACCTTATTGTAGTTTTAAACAGAAGGTATCAGAATACTTAAAAACCACCAGAATGAATAAATTTAAGCTCTTGATTTGCAAAATTGTTTGACTGGGGCAGGGGATGCCCCCCAGACCACCCTATACATGTTGTACTCAACCTGCCCTGTTTTTTTTTTTAAACAAAAGAGGTGAGGTGAAGTAGTGTGTGACCCACACTGCAGCTACTGAAAGAATTGGTTTTTAGAAGTGGAACCCCTTTTTCAATTTCTTGCATTCCAATAGATGATAATAATCCTGTGAAGAGGAATCTATTATGTAAAACCCACCAGAAGTAGCCAAACTTTGTGATTTCCTTTGGTGACACTGATTGGTGTTAAACCTATGAACCACTGATGTATTAAGCCTATGATCTCTTTACATCATAGTAAAACAATACAATTGTGTGTGATATAATGCTGTACCGGGTACAATGTGTTGCAATACAACTTGATGTAAAGGGGGGGCTCAAAATATTTTGACCCCTCCTGAGGGGGGGCGAAAAATATTTTGGTACCTCTCAAGGGGGGGTGGAAATTTTTTTCAGAGCTCAAAACAAAAACTCAACCCCCCCTGTTGTTAAAAAATGAACACTCCCTTAATTTCATTTTTCATAGGCCTACCATTAACTCCCCTTCTCACACTTTTCCATTCTACTGCTCTATTCAAAAACATTGTCACCATACCCTATAGCGAGGAATCGGGACATGTAGCGCGTGAAGGTCGGGGCCCGTCTGCGTTGAAATCAACATGCTAGTCACTGATCCCAGCCAATGCGGTGCCAAAATCTCGTTGTGCTGCTAGTTCCCAAAATGTACAATCACTTATGTAATGGGAGGTTGGTGAATTTCTCAAGAGAAAATATGAGATGGCGGGCCAATGTCTGCGTACACAGGTCGCCAAAATTCAAGGCTCCGGGTCACATGTCACTTTTTTAGGGAATGGACCTGTCACATGTCACTTTTTTGTAATGTAACTGAAAGGCATACACCAGCAATTGCAGGGGTAAATGCAGGATTCTGAGAAAGGGAGGGGGTACACATTTTGACCATGGGATGTAACCTGCAGGGGCAGATCCAGGATTTTGAAAAGGGGGGTCCAACTCTGTGGCCCACTACCACAGTGTCTCAAGCTCAGCATCGCAAAATGTGTAGAGGGGTTTAGGGGCATCCCCCCAAGAAAATTTTGAAATGTAGACATCAAATGGTGTATTCTGATGCATTTCTAGAACCAAAACGCTCTAGTTTAGGGATTCTGATGGCCTTAATTAAATTAGTTGTGAATCTGGTGTTTTTAGATATTGCTATATAAGGCAATGTAGGGCCTGCCCACACCCCCCAGAAAAAATTGAAATATAGATGTCAAACCTTGAAGTTTAAAGCATTTTCGTGTACCCTCAGGAGCAGGTTTATGCAATGTTCATGGTGGAGGGTAGGGGGATGTCTAAATAAAATCTTAACACATGATCATAAAACTTGTATTCAAAGCATTTTGGTAAAGGCAAGAGTTTTCAGAAAGAGGATGCAAAGTTATGCCTGGATACATTGTTCTTTGAAAGGGTTTGGAGGGCTTATCCCCCAAATCCTTTTTTGAAATTTGGATGTTAAACACTTAAGTTTAAGGGATTTCTGTACCATTAGGTGTGAATCTCATAATTTCAGGGGGGGGGGCATTAAAACGTTATTTGGTTGAGCATTGTTGGGGTGATTTGTAGTAGTGTATTACTAATATAATGTAATTATACCCAACATCTCTGACCTTGGGTCATTTCTATAACTCAAACATTAAGGGTCATCTGGGATATGTTTTATTCATAAGCTATGCCTTACATATAAGCTGAGCATTATCTTCATGTATGATACAATGGTATGCTAGTGACTTTTTTTCTGGACTGGCTCATGTTCTAAAGAAAACTTTGAGAAATTTTCATATATTTTAGATGCTATAGAATCATAAGTTGTCAAATTTACACACAATACTTACTCCATCATAGAGGGGTAGGGCACTTAAATGGGGATATACAATGTGGACATCTGGTGTGGACCCAAAGGGGGGGGGGGAGGGTCAATCCTCAGGGACCCCTCTTTGGACATGTTTACGGGTGGACCAAAGTGGGGAGGGGCCTCAAAATCATGACCATATTTGTAAAGTACCAAGTCAAGGATAGAGGCGATGACTGAGAAATTTTTTGAAAATTTCAATGTCCAAACATGCATTCTGATGACTTTTGGGAATGCCTTCATAATTTTGGTTCTTGTCATATGTCACATTTTTTAAAGTCTGGTGTAAAGGGTGCAATGTCGAAATGTCACCTCAAAATGACCAAATGTCACCATGTCGTTTTTTACCCCTTGGGGGCCACACTCAGACTGCAGCTTATAATGTGGGTCAGGGGCGTAGGAAAAGGGGGGGACCTGAGTATGTCTCGGCTCCCCAAACATTTGCCAAGAATTCATAATAAATTGGACAAGGAGCTAAAACTTTGAATCTCAAATAAGATTAATATAGTAATGGAATAGGAAAAATGGGGACCTGGGCCTCAAATCAGATCTAAAACTTTCAGACTAGGGTAGAAAGAGGGGGAAAAAAGAGGGAAAAGGAAAGTGTAGAGGGGGCCCCGAACAGGGGGATTGCAGTGCTCGGGGCCACATTATAGTACCTCATCAGCTCTCACCAAGTCTTGGGTCCCCCCTTCTAGACAATCCTGGATCTGCCACTGCCATATCTGCAGTGTCCCAGTTTATGGTCTTATATGAACAGAGCTTGACATACTTTCGCACAAATGCTGTCCTAAGAGCCCCTTGTTTCCTCCTCCTCTATTCAGTATAATTTGTGTTTAAGGAATAATAATCTGATTGTTATTGAATAGAATCATTTGCTAACCATTATATATGGGCCAAGTCATTTATTGACAAGTGGGAGGGGGACTTGTTAGATTTGGGGGGGGGGGGCATTTTGAAAAAGAGCCCCTAGGTGGGGGGTCCAAAACCCAATAAACCTTCACACTGGGGTTGGGGGCAGTCAAAACTGAATATGGGCAATTCGAATACTCATCTCGATGCATCATTCCACACATATATATATATTTTTTTGGGGGGGGGCAGTCATTTTGTAAACTCCGTTCTTAGTGGGGGAGTCATGATAATTTAAATTGTAGTGTCCGTTTTTTTTTCTTTAAATCCACCAAAATCCATCAAGCCACCGTCCCCTTCAACTGGCAATAAATGACTCTCCCCTACATAGTGTGTCATTTTGTTTTATTTCATTGTTTTGCTTACGGATTGAATAGCAGATAGATTTTTAATGTGTTAATTTGTCTTTTATTGGGGGGGTTGCTTAAAGATTGGGTTGCAGGTAGACTTGCCTAAGTCACTGAATAATGATGACAGTGGAGCATGTTCCTACAGCAACCCCTGAAAGGCCAAGACCAATTACTACTAAAAGGTGTTAAATTAAACCTAGTATCAGCCTTAGATTGGGTGTATTGTGATTTGATAACTAAAGTTTTGCATTGTTTATGATGGATATAGTTCAGGATACTGTATAATCTAAGCAAGAATGTCTTATTATGGCACACTCGAGTCATCTTGCTATTTCTAGTGGCCTGGTCATTTTCCTTTTTCTTGTCAGGGTATTCTGTATGTATGGCAGCATATCTACATTCAGGTATAATATTATCTAATATGTGATGAGCCCTGTATCTTCTTCTCTTCTCTAATGTATCTTATTTCCATAATAACATTTTCATATAACAAGTTATTAGAATCGATGAAGGAGTCCTGATTTTATTTCTGTAAGTTTTATTCATATAAAGGTACAAACAAAGGTTTTCACCACGAAAACTACAATGGCACAACAATATCATGATGTGAATAGATAAAAGATGACTTCTAATAATGACTACAGTACCTATTTACATTCATAAACTCTTCAATACCTAATGAACATCAAATCTTAATTGGGAATATTATAGCAATTGTTAATGCTATCACAAATAAACCATTTTCCCAACCGAGACTTATCATAGTTTGAGCATTTACTTTCCAAAGCTTGTCCACCTCTGGACTAAAATGGAAGTTAGTATCAGCTCACTCTCAGACACACCTAAGATGAAGTTAATGAGAATGATACAGATATATACAATGTAAAGATGTGGGGGAGAGTGTAGGAGACTGTGCTGTGAACGGGAGGCATCTCCATTTTTTGTTAAGTGGAGGGGAGGGCACTGGGAGAGTGTAGATCTTTGTAATGGAAGATCCTCTCCTTTGGTCCCTATATAAGTAATGAATGTTGTGTATGGGTGAATTTTAAGGGCTCAGAATAAAACTTCTGCCCACTTCTCATGCATTCTGTAGCACACTTTATATGAGTTATATAATAAAAATCCTTGACAAGTAGAGTATAGGTTAGTAAGTCCATTTACACATATGTTAATAGTCATTTACACATTATATGTTAATAGTCTTACTTTTCAGGTATAAGTGAAGTAGCCTTCTTACAAATTTTACCCTTTTACAAAATGCTGCTATCCATTATTATGACATCATTGTTCACACCACATAACAGTTCCACATATTATGTGGAAACCAGAAAACTACTTGAGTTTTGATTACGGTAAGAGAAAAACGAGATACTGGTATGTATTCCTGATCCAATGTTTGTGTGACAGAAAATCCTGCTTTTATCACAGTCAATGGTTAAAATATTGGGGAAATTTCTGGAGCAACCTGCAATGGTTTATTTTTGGACTGACTGCTACTTCTCCATGTATACATACCCGTATATGCTCATTAATGTCATTTTGCAAAGATATTTATTCCTATGTCTGATAATAGCAAGGCTAGAGCTTACCACTGCTGCAAATTTTAATTTTTCTTCTTCTGTGTACAATAGGAGAAAACCCTTTGGATTTTTTGTAGCTTGAATGTAACCAGACTGATTGTAATGCTAAAGATACAAACACCTTAGCATTTTCTCTGTACAGTTTCTCAATACCGTATGTAAAATATTCATACTATCATTAACATATTTCAATACAACTAATATATATAGGGAGGGGGGTACTCTATTTGTGCTAATATGACTTACATTATTATCAATATTTTCTATGAATATAAATCTTTTAATGGCGGGTGCATCTGTGGCCACAATAAAAAGAAGACATCTGCATTCACCGTCACTTATCATGATGGTTCGTCAGGTGATATAACTACTCGCATTTGCTCAATGTCAGATACCATCAAAAATTAAAACATTGAGCTACACATTAATGCATAGAGAGCCCCTCAATGAATACATGCATATACCATGTCAATTTGCACAATTGACAAATACTAGCACTTCTTTATATTATTCATAAAAGTCTAAGAATTTAATAATTAGATAGTGCCCTAGGAATGGCTCGCATCGGAATGATTTCCATACTTCACAACTCACTTTTTTTTTATATAACAATACAAAAACCTTCCTGAAATAGCTATGTATTTAAATATGCATTTTAGATATTACTGTCTTAGGTGCTAAAATAGCCTTAGGGGATGAGTTAAATGCTACCAAAACAATGAACATCCCTGAACTTCATGAATATACAATGTATTCGGAAGATTCTCACAACATTATGGAGCTTCATCTGCTAAACTATAGGTCAACATGAGCAGTTCATACGAGCAGCTTCAAAATGAGATTCAAGTTTACTTGTGGTGTTTCTGAGCACCCCGCTTTGTTTTCTGTCTCTTTGCAGCTGGCAGGCCTAAGTCCTCACTGTTGATACTTTCTGTGTCTGCTAGCTTAATGGCAGCTTGGAAGCTGTGGCCACATTGTGTAGATTTGTCATGGCGGACAAGCATACTTCTAAGTTGCTCGATCTCCTTGCTGAGGTGTTTCATCTCAGTACGTAGACCCGTGTTTCGGGCCTCGAGTGACCCAATTTCCTACAAAAAATGTAATATAGAGCTGCTGTTAAAAGGGTGCAACCTTATGATTTTCAAGTTACAAATTGTCTATACTTTGTATCTATGATTTGTATGACCTTTAAAGGTAAGCAAAACATGTAAAAACATGCAAGACTCATTTATAAGGAAGTACATGTAGAAAAATCAAACTTCTGAGAAGTGTCAACATTGTAGTCCTGAAGCTTGATGAGTATCAATTCAGCCTTGGAGATATCATGAAATTGCTAGCAATATACACACCTCCTGTAGCTCATTGGCCCTTGCTGACTTCTTATCTCGACATTTCTGGGCTGCAACCTTATTTCTCTCTCTGCGTCTCATTCTTTTCAATTCCTCCTCAGGTGTCAACTGTAAAGCATAAAGTAATACAAATTGAAATTCCTGTGCACAGTATACATGGGTGATAAAAAAAACACTTACGAGTCACCTGATATTGGTGATATACATTTACCCAAACATCTCAGGTGTAACCAGGGATGTGGTGAGGACCTTCATTAGAAGGTCATGGGGAACTGGAGAGCAGCTTTCTTGAAATCATTGTCTTGCAACCTTCAGTGATCTCAGCCTTCGCTTGTTAGTGAGGGCAGCATGGAGATTGATAGTGGTTGAATCATGTAGCTAGACTTGCCCTTGGATTGGGAATGTAGGCCTGTGTCAAAAAAGGGAGACCATATCAAGAACTGCATGGTCCTTATAACCAAAAGGAATTAAACCCTTTGGTATTTACCATATGGTCAATCAACCCTTTTAGTAGACACATGTGTAGGCCCTTTTATGTTTGGGCTTCCAAGTGGTTATTCCACAAGTTGGCCATCTTGATTCACCACAATCCCCTTTATAATGGAGGAAATGGTGGATCAGAATTCAATAGCACATACATTTGAATGTGGAAGTGTTCATGGTAACTACCAATTGAATAGCCCTGGGCATTTCCTAATATGGGGGAATCTAAGAGAATTAAAAACTTTGCTCACCTCTTCTACTTTTTTGCTTTCAGACCGAACTTTCAACTCCCCCTTTCCGCTCTTCATTCTCTTTGTCTGGATGGTGCATTTCAATTCTTCCTTGATAAGTGGAGTCATTGATCCTGTTTCAAGAACTGATGACACTGCGGTGGCCAGGGAGGGTGCAGCCCGAACAGCCTCTATAGCTGCCTCAGCTAGATCAGAGTCTATGTATCCGTCAGTGCTGCTTAGCGATGAGTTACGACCGCAAGGAGAGGGGTGAGCAGCCATCTTCATTTTTGCCAACTCCTCCTCTTCATCCATAAAGAGGCTCACTTCTGTGTCGTCATATTCACTATCTGGAGGTGATGTTGGTGCAACAGAGAAGAGATTAGCAACGTTGGCGGTGAAGGTGATCCCATCGTATTCTATGTCAGGAGTAGAGAGAAGTGGTGCTGATGATGTCACAGTGCAAGATGCCAAACTAGGGCTCGAGGCAGCGAGGCTGACAGGAGATGAGAGGTGAACTGGGGTAGCTGGAGGGCTAAGGGCGGCATCTACGTGAATCATTTTGGAGTTTTTAAGGAGTCTGGAAGAGACAAGAAGAAAGGAATTGGTCAGTAAAATTTGATCATTTGAAATGCAATTGCAGTAGTACCCAATACTTGGAGTACTCATAAGTTGATATTTGTAGAAATTGTACCAGATGGACATATATATAAAAGGTCACATAGGAGTGTTGCTATCGTTAGTTGATCAAGGGAAAATAATATGTATCCTTAGCAGTGCCAAAACGTTCTAATGTGGGGAGTAAAAAGGGCCCTCCAAAATACCAGTACTTTCTGTCAGTGGAGCTCCAAAACGTACTAATGTGGGTAGTATAAAGTGGGCCTTCAAATACCAGTATTCTGGGGTAACAGGCCCTCAAATGCCGGGGATTTTCCCATATTCTTCCAATTCTGACATTAGATATTTCCATAGAAAAATATCCTAGGTATCAGAACATATCGTAAGTGAAAATGGTACACATGCTCTCTTTATTCCACAGAGAAATGTTAATGTTACTTAATTGTTTATACTTGATAATTAGCTCTGGAATCTGGAAATTAGCTAATTGTTTTAACACATGGCCAGACATGTCATATTCATGAATATGTTACATAATGATCCATCCAGTTTCTACTAATGTTAATAGGCGTATCACATAGAGAAACACTTTGAATATTGTAAGAGAGCTCAAAATATGTGAATTAATCATTATTTATCCAAATAAAAGACTTAATTGCATCTTTAAGTTCAAAACGTTTTATCAGGTCTTAGCTGTTCCAAGCTGAGTTCAACTCAAGAGGCTAAATCATTTTTCAGTAGACATTAAAACATCCTGGCAAAAACCTTTTTCAATTAACCTTATACCAAAACGTATTAGATTGTATTGAAAAAACATGTACGTTCAAATCAAAACGTTTTATTACGTTGTGGGAGAGGGACAACATTCTATAAGGGCTGTTGGCAAAAACGTATAGCATCCACCTGAATGCTAAAACATATTAGAGTGTAATGGAGAATATTTGTCTTTGATACAAAACGTTCTAGAATGCTGTGGGAGGAGGGAGCAGTTTTTTTTAGCAGAAGAATGCCAAGACGTATCAGAGTGTATTGGAGAAATATATTTTTACTCAATACAAAACGTTGTGCCAATGTATACATGTAGGTACATGTATTGTGTTCTGACCCTACATGGGTTAATGTACATGTAGGTATCGTGCACCGACCCTAATGGGTTAATGTACATGTAGGTATCGTGCACCGACCCTAATGGGTTAATGTACATGTAGGTATCGTGCACCGACCCTAATGGGTTAATGTACATGTAGGTATCAAGCACCGACCCTAATGGGTTAATGTACATGTAGGTATCGTGCACCGACCCTAATGGGTTAATGTACATGTAGGTATTGTGAACTGACCCTATATGTAGACGAATCATAACAATGTAATATAGCTACAGCCAGAGATGGGCAATGTAGTATGTGTATACATATGTATATGATGTAGCTTTGGGTACGATAGAGCATGTAGGTACTTGATAATGTGACTACAGGTAGCATAGGCCATGTAGGTACATGATAACATAACATGATGTAGCATAGGCCAAGTAGGTACACAATATGTAACTACAGGATACGGTCCTATAGGTGCAAGATTACATAGCTACATGTAGGATGATAACATAGGGTCATGTAGTTACATAGCACCATTGCTTTATGTAGTTTAGGGATATGAGGTACATGATAATATGATGATGCAAATTTACATATAGACTAGGACCTAGGTGCATGCGTTTTGTTCGATACGCTTATCATAACTACATGGGATTAGATATTAAGTATGCCACAGGGACGTAGGAAGCAAACTATTATTGGGGGGGCAGGGGTCTCGGTTCGGGGGCCTCCTATATTTTTATATAGGCTTATATAGGGAACCTCCTCATTATTGGGGGGCCCAGGCCCCCCTGCCCCCCCCTTTTCCTACGCCCCTGAATATAGGATATTAAGAGAAGAAGCACAATACATGAAGGGTGCAATACATGAAGGTTATCTACATGTGTGCTGTGCGACACATGTAGGGTGTGTAGGTGGTATGTACGATACATGTAGTGTATCTACAGGTGTGTAGGTGGTATGTACGACACATGTAGTGTATCTACATGTGTGTAGGTGCTATGTATGATACATGTAGTGTATCTACAGGTGTGTAGGTGGTATGTACGATACATGTAGTGTATCTACAGGTGTGTAGGTGGTATGTACGATACATGTAGTGTATCTACAGGTGTGTAGGTGGTATGTACGACACATGTAGTGTATCTACAGGTGTGTAGGTGGTATGTACGACACATGTAGTGTATCTACAGGTGTGTAGGTGGTATGTACGACACATGTAGTGTATCTACAGGTGTGTAGGTGGTATGTACTACACATGTAGTGTATCTACAGGTGTGTAGGTGGTATGTACGACACATGTAGTGTATCTACAGGTGTGTAGGTGGTATGTACGACACATGTAGTGTATCTACAGGTGTGTAGGTGCTATGTACGACACATGTAGTGTATCTACAGGTGTGTAGGTGCTATGTACGATACATGTAGTGTATCTACAGGTGTGTAGGTGCTATGTACGATACATGTAGTGTATCTACAGGTGTGTAGGTGGTATTATGACACATGTAGTGTATCTACAGGTGTGTAGGTGGTATGTACGACACATGTAGTGTATCTACAGGTGTGTAGGTGGTATGTACGATACATGTAGTGTATCTACAGGTGTGTAGGTGGTATGTACGACACATGTAGTGTATCTACAGGTGTGTAGGTGGTATGTACGATACATGTAGTGTATCTACAGGTATGTAGGTGCTATGTACAATACATGTAGTGTATCTACAGGTGTGTAGGTGGTATTATGACACATGTAGTGTATCTACAGGTGTGTAGGTATCATGTACGATACCTGTAGTGTATCTACAGGTGTGTAGGTGGTATTACGACACATGTAGTGTATCTACAGGTGTGTAGGTGGCATGTATGATAGATGTAGTGTATCTACAGGTGTGTAGGTGGCATGTACAACACATGTAGTGTATCTCCAGGTATGTAGATGCTATGTATGATACATGTAGTGTATCTACAGGTGTGTAGGTGGTATTATGACACATGTAGTGTATCTACAGGTGTGTAGGTATCATGTACGATACCTGTAGTGTATCTACAGGTATGTAGGTGCTATGTATGATACATGTAGTGTATCTACAGGTGTGTAGGTGGTATGTACGACACATGTAGTGTATCTACAAGTGTGTAGGTGGTATGTACGACACATGTAGTGTATCTACAGGTGTGTAGGTGGCATGTACGACACATGTAGTGTATCTACAGGTGTGTAGGTGGTATGTACGACACATGTAGTGTATCTACAGGTGTGTAGGTGCTATGTACGATACATGTAGTGTACAGATCTACATATGTGTAGGTGCTATGTACATTACAATCATGTCATCAGGGATATAAGTCAGTGTGTGAAAAGTTCTGAGGACTTGTATAGAAAGTCTTCCTTATAGAATACTAGAAAACCTTGACCCAAGATAGGAAATTCAGATAAAACTTCAGGTTTATCAAACCAAAGAAATTCTAAAATCAGACAAAATTTGAAAAAGACAAAACGATATCGCAATGCACCCCTTGGTACCTGTATTGGGGATAAAACTTTTTAAAAACCTTTCCTTTATCTGTAAAGATCTAATGAGAGAAGTCAAAATCCCTACATTTCATAAATCATGGACACTACACGTGTACAATGCTCCATTCTTCAGAGACAGTAACAGTATACAAGTAGCTAAGCCAAGGTAAAATCCAAATCAACTGATCAATCTATTGATATTAAGATCTCACCCCTGGATATCTTTATCTGACTGATATAACATAGCTGATGCAATAGGCACTGTGCCAGCAGTCATCCATCCATAGCTGTCATAGACCTCAGAGTGTACAATACTCCTGTACCACATACTGAAATGCATCAATTACTACATTTGTAAACTGTGACATGAGTGGCATTATTCTAAGACATAGAGCTGACACTGTATGTCATCCCAGTTGCCAAGTCCCTGTTGACGTCAGCTGATGCAATAGGCTTTGTGCCAAGGCTTTCATCTTCTCATGTGATTCTTTCCACAATGAACTTCATCTTTGTATGTCTTAACGGGCCCACTAAAGCTGACTTATGCGACAGTATATTGATAATCTACCCCAGAAAAAGTAATTATTACTAGTATCTTGCATCAACACCTATGTAGGTGATTCCATTTGTATATCCTTGAGTGATTGAACCCCATCAATCCCCAGCCCCCGCACTTTCCCATCCAATGGGCACCATCCACGTTACCAAAAAAAAAACTGATGTAGTGCCTTTTAGTCCAGTCTGCATGTCTGCGTTTTACTTATTATAGGGGTCATTTTCCAATTGGAAGTCAGTGAAAATAATAAATAGGGGGTTGTTTCTCAGAGATTGAAAAAAAACAACCAAAAAAACATTTTGAAGACAGTTATTTGGTCAGCATCATACAGCCTAATAACCCCGGGGGGGGCACTGTATACCTATACTGTCTATAGTTTCCATTTGCGAACATACCCTCTGATTTGGTGAAGGGTGAAAAAGTCAAAACCCATACCCCTTACCCCAGAAAAGTGCCTAAAGTAGATGTTAAGACAAAATAGTGTAGAGAATTATACCCTACAATGCACTTGACAATGCCCATTTTTGTCCAAAATGTACCCCTGCCCCAAAACCACCCCTAATCAAGGACCCGTGCCTAGGGCCTAAAAAGTGCCCCTTTCCCTCAGAATAGTGTTTGCACGTGGTATCCAAATATGAGGGAGTGCCCCCCCCCCTCCTGGGCTAATAACCTAACAGACATCATATCTAGAACTTAAGTATTTAGGCCTGTGGTGTTATTAATAGAGGACCCTTATATGGACAATAATATATTAATCAGTGTTTTCTAATAAAAGGGGTAAAATCTAGAAATGTCAGTGTTTTCTTAGAAATAGGGGTGATTTTTAGGCTCCAAAAATCGGCGATTTTACAACAAATAGGGTATCTTTTTCACTCAAAAATCCTTGCAAAGGGGGTATATTTCAATTTTGGTAACAAGGATGGTGTCAGTTGATACCAGGAGTGCGGGGGCCGGGCATCTATCTATTTAATATGAAGCTGGTAGAAATTAGATGAACCAAAGGTAGTCGACCTTTCCTTTTTGTTGATCCGGAAACACATACCATAAGATGGGGGTGGACTACTAAATCCGACATCGTGGCATGGCCATATCTTAAAATGGACATGTGACATGGGCCTTAGTGACATGAGGCAAAAAACTAGTGACATGACATGGTCCTCAATTTCACCGTGCTACATGTATGCCCTTCCCAAAACGTGTTACTAGAGAGTAACTCGCCAGTGATCCAAAGGGGTGTGGTCCTGGGGTCTAACTAACTAGTGAACTTTAAAAGTCTAGCAGTACTTAGCCCAATACATGTAAAGCGGCCTACAGTGCTAGAGTTTAACAAATTCCTGTCAGAAGCCCTTAGCAGTACTGTACACCCACTTGGCAGAAAAACGTTTTTTTGACATCAAAAAAACGTTTTATTTTGGTTCCTAAGTTTGCAAAACGTTTTTTTCAACGTCAAAATAACGTTTTTACATGTACTCAAAAAAACGTTATTTTGACGTTTTTATAAAAACGTTTTTATATCAGGTTAAAAAACGTTTTATTAACGTAAAAGAAACGTAAATAAAAAACGTTTTTATTTGGTTGAAAATTGGTTGAAAAAGCAAACGTTTTTATTTGGTTGAAAAAACGTTTTTTCAACGTCAAAATAACGTTTTATAAAAACGTTTTTTACCCAAACCAAATAAAAACGTTTGCAAACGTTATAAACACGTTTTTTGCCAGGTGGGCACATACTGCTTGACTGTCATCTCCTGCCACAGGGGCATGGGAAGCAGTTTCAGAGTGGGTGGGACCAGGGGGGTTTTCTGCAATTTTTGACCTCCCTTTGCTTGACCTTTTAGCTTTGACCTTTGGAGGAGTTGGCCAAAAGTGGGTGGGGGACATGTCCCCCCTGCCCCCCCCCCCCTGCTTTCCACGCCCATATGCCAACTTATATCAAACGCTGTGACAATACCTTTTCTTCTCCTCCTCCTCCTCCAGTCCATGTTTCATCATGACATAGTTGGTGAGTTTGGTACCAGCAATAAATGGGCGTAAGGGGTGCCACATCATGCGAAAACCTCCAAGAGACATCTTTGCTGAATTCTATATGGCTTTCCAGCTTAATTCTCAGTAATTAACCAGAGCAAATCTCCTTCTTATGTCAGTTATTTGGCTTTGGAATTTATCAGTTCCAGTGTGTATGTGTATGAATGATCTCAAAGATGGTTGGAATAGAGAGGAATTGGGATAGAAGAACAGTCTTGAGTCTGGCGAATTGTATACTGTCTGATTTTTTTTTTCTCTCTCCTCTAATATCCAGGTACTAAAGATCCAGTGATCTAATCTGAGCTGCGGTTCGGTGGAAAACGCTATGTTTAGATGAGGGTAACTCTGTAGTAGACTTGCAGGTATTCTCTATCTCCCTGTGTGTAGGTGTGGTTGTAGTGGTATCACTGACTGAGTCCTGTGTCTGGGTATCAGCTGGTATAGGTGAACACCCCCTCCCTCCTCCCCACCCATCATACTGTGTGGCTGATGCAATGGGCTGGTGATGATTGGGTCCTAGACTTGCACTCAGACACAGTTACAACTGTATTATTTCTCCCTTCCATATAATATTAGTATTAAACAATGAATCATTTCACTCAAAAGATGAGGCAATGTCCTGTTTGGTCAGACTTAATACATAGAGTCAGTCCTTATATAGAGTCTGCCCCAGGGGCCTGACCTGTAAAACTAAAAGCCTATGTGTGTTAATCCCATTTTAGGAATATGTAGTTATATTTGTCTCATCATTTTTGGGCCATAAAACAAAAGCCTTAATTTTTCTAACACAATTGATAGGGGTGAAAGGGTTCTATGACCCGGGGTTTGTGACAAGTCTAGTTTCAATAGGACTAGAAGTGCCCCAATGTCAGGTTGACCCTCAAGAAGTTAGAGAAGGGGGTGACTGACACTGGCTGATGCAAGGTGCCATTCTCGCTACATGTGCATCACGCTCTTAGAGTAGCCTATGTGTAGTTGCACTACCTTTTTAGATGTCCTGCTTTTGATCAAGAACGTTGTAACTTTCTAACACCCTTTACGATGAGAATGGAGGCCGAAACGACTATCTCTGAATTGTTCAATAGTACGGACCAGAAAAAACTACAAAAACTGTCACAGTTTGTCCAGTGCATAATGGTCAAACTTGCCTCATGAATACAACATCAGCATTACAAAGCAAATACCAACATCTACCTCTGTAACTGGTGCTCTGGAATCTGATCACATCTAATCAAAATCCTCAAGCATTAATTACAGACTCTCACATGTATTATCCTTGTCAATGATAACAACAGGTGCTACATTGGTATCCCTAACCAAAGATCCAAGTCATAGGTATATAAACAAAGAAGTCTTACACTTATTTGTGTATCAAATATCATCTTAGTATAGTAGAACAAGTGACTTCAGTATTAACATGAAAAATGGTGCTGCTGAAACCACTCTGATGGAACAGCAAATTAATATTATGTTTAACTAGGTATATCATCTTCGATAGCCATCACTGCTAACCCACTGAATCTCCTGTACATGTACTTTTTAAGCATTAGTACATGTAGTTGCATTAGATATTGTTTAATAACTTGTATATTATGTTTACATCTCGTGTACCTCTATGAGGTCTTGAGAAATAAAATCGTTGTCATTGTCATTGTCGTTGTTGGCATTATACTGGCTGCAGTCCCTAAGCTCTCCTCCTAACGCCACTCTACCCCACATCCCTCCCCTACTCTCTCTGCTGTTAACTCACTAGAAATATTTCTTTTCGTTTTTCCACTTCATTTCAATTTTCTCATATTCAAATCTATGGACTTGAGCAAATCTATGTTGGCATGGGTATTGCGGGCTATGCTGACTCGCGGGGGGGGGGGAGGTAGCTTAGAAACCTAAACTCTTATCTCTGTACCGCCGTACAGGTTTCTAAGCTGGAGGGGGCACTCCTTATATATTCAGTAGTAATCAAGTGCGTACACGGCCCCTTTAGGGAGTGATCATTTTTTAACAACAGGAGGATTTTGACCAATAACCACAGGTTTTCAAAGAAAAATATGACCGAATAGCTTTGCTCTTCATTTACCATGAATATTTACTTAGATTCGAAAAGTTTCTTAGGAAATTGTGGCTTCCTCATAAGATATCTGGTCTTTTAGTTTTTGGTGGATCCTTGTTAGGGGGATTTTGGTCAAAGTGGACCCTTGTTAGGGGGATTTTGATGAAAGTGTGCCCTTCACAGCCGCACACATGTATCAGTCAAATAATTATGTGAAGCGCCATCCCACTTAGGGCTACAGATCCCCTTCACGTCCTACAGGTAGGCGAGAAGGACGCCGGCACACTCCATGTGGGCGTGGCCTAAACATGACGTCATTGGTATCTATGCTCTGATTGGCTGACAACCACATAAACATTGGGGGCTTGCCATTCATGAAAACACACGTGGCCTTAGCGGTTGGTGAGGAGTTCTGTACACAGAGGACTGATGGGTCAGGTTGTTGGTGGTGGTGGTGAAATCTCTGCCACCCTCTCTAAAGGCACATACACGGTGCGTTCGGGCAGCGGTTTTGCAAGGATATCTATTGCATTATGGGTAGGGGTGACCTCGAACGCTAACTACACAATCTTAGCTTGTTCCCTCCACCCCCTTCCACCCCAGCCAGGTCTGGCTAGGTACCAGCCCTTAACTATGCTTGGGAGTGTAGTAAGTTGACTTGGGGATCAACATTGACCCGCATGGGGCAGACCAATAGGGGGTGGCCTTACAAACCAGCATTGATCCCTCGGCCGTACTCCGAACGCACCGACACTACACTTGCCCCTATTACACTGGTTGTCCCCAGGTGGTTGACTCATTACTTCTTTTTCATGCACCAATTTGATAAAGCATCAAATAGAAGTGGAACAACTAATGACTGGGGCCACAACAGATGTGTTTGTGTATAAATTAATGAGGATATGTGTGGAAGATAAAGTACATGTACATCTCAACCCCAACGTCATGTCACATGTCACACGGTGGCATCCATGTCAAACTTATATATACTCTCGTATAAGCCGCGGCTTATACCAGTATCCAAATCAAAACTAGGCTTACAGGATCAGCCAAAAGAAGGGGTGCGGCTTATATGAGGGTATTTGGCACTATAGAACAGTACTACAACTACAAATTTCAAGCAGAAACAAGTGGCTTATTGCCCCCTCTGAAGTCGGGGGTGCGGCTTATATGAAGGTTCGGCTTATACAAGGGAATTTATGGTATAAGCAAATGTCGCAGTCATCCTGCCCACTACTGTAAATACCTACATTGTAGTATAGAAAAGTTGAGTGAGAACTCATTGTAGCTGCATCAGTATACATGTATACTGCTTAATAATTCTATAAAGTAGGCTAATAGGCCTATCTATGTTTATGCCCAACATTAATCAAGCCTGTAATATTCATAGTTATAGAAATTATTGATTATAACACTATATCTTTGTAAGTAGCTGAGACTATACGTGGAAGAAATGCTGTCTTAGATAACCCTATTACAACTTATAGTAAAACCAACATGCCAGATTATGCCCACAACATGCTAAATGATATCATTCTATAGGTTTGGCTTATATGAGCCCATCCATAAGATAGCGATATTTGCATGAAGATAATACCAATTCGCAAACCCTGGCAGGCAATTAACTATGTACATCTAATCATTACAATACATATTTTGGTGGAATACAAGGGTATTATACAGTAGATATCATGCTGCAAAATAGGCAATGAAACATAACTAAAATCCTTTCAAGAATGTCCAAGAATAGCATCACAAAATCCTAGACAGAGCACCTCTTCTGCAGTTTTGTATATAGAATTATTTTATACCAGAACACACTTGGATTGTAACATGGGTGCTCGCATTGCTACACCCAAAAACCATCTCAAAATCTCACCCGGGTGTGCCCCCTCCCCGTCCGTTGATGATCAATCCCCTGTGGTATGGGAATCCAGTTTGCTCAAATCCAATGTGGATTGCGCAACTCGAGCCACCAAGGCTTTTTCTATGACTATGTATTATTTAAGCATGTGGGTTGGTCTGTTGTCGATCTACATTCTTGTTTAAACTATGCACCAAGACCCTGGGACCTAAACAACACAATGATTTTACAACAACAGTGAAATCCAAACCACAATGAAGCATAAAAATCTGCAATGTACCCGGGCAATGCAGCATCACAACAACTGATGAGTGAACCGGCGACCATCGACCCACAAGATTCCCTCTTCAGCCAATGTAAGGGAGTGGTCATTATTTATAAACAGGGTGGTGGTGGGTTTGAGTGGGGGAGGGGGCGTAAAAATTTCAGACCCCTCCCAAGGGGGGACTAAAATGGTTTTGACCTCTCTTGAAGGGGGGGCTAAAAAAAATCTACCCTCTTTTTAGCAAAAAAAAAACAAACCTGTGCGTTACTATAGATCAAAGAGGGGCATGAAAATTCGCAGGCACAAAAAATTTTGACTATTGTCAAAGGGGGCGAAGAAATAATGACCACTCACAGCAGTCAAAATTTGTTGTGCCCCCCCCCCCCGCACCAGAATTTGGCAATTTGCGCACCCCTCCATGATCTATAGTGGTGTACAGGCTTTTTTGTTAAAAAGAAAAGGGTACATTTTTTTAGCCACCCCTCAAGAGGGGTCTGAAATTTTTACGCCACCCTCAAATCCACCCCCCCCCCCCCCGTTGATAAATAATGACCACTCCCTTAGGCTAAGTAATGTAAACAAGGCATGTAAACACTCACCTTTTTAACTGTTTGTGTGGTACTGCAGGTATGATCAGGGATGCTGTAGTTCTCCTCGGTGCTGCAAGGCTCTATGGCAGTGATACATCTGATTTGGTTCAATGTCTTGGCAGAAAACAGTGTAAATTGATGGTTAACAGAGTGGTTGGTGTTGGTGGTGCAAGGCAAGTCCTAACACTGACAGCTCCTCCGCCATGCAGTTGGTAGACTGATGTTATGTGTTCTAAAAATAGAAACTGTCGTCATTTCGACCCAGATTCACAGCGAGGCAGACGCTATGACGCGCATCTGGTGATACCTCGATGCCCTGGATAGGCCTACTGGTGCGGCCTCTAATTTATGCAGCCGATGTCGTCTACCTTGGTAGAAGTACTATACTGAATCTACCACAACCTGGCGAGGCCCCTCACTGAGCAATCATTATACCTGCACACAATGGGGTCTTGTATATGTCTGGGAAGTATCATCTTGCTATAGCTCACATAGCCATTATCAGCTGGGGGCCGCCATTAGACCCCGACTCCACTATGACTAACACCTTCAGCCCCCAACTCCGCACTTTATGCCAGGGATCCCTCTCATTGGTCAATAATACAATAGCCATGTGCCGTATAGCCCTATAGGGGCTGTGTACAAATGACGTCATGCTTTTTTGTCCATTTTTGACCCCCCCCCCCATGCAACACTAGACCCCCCTTAACATACAGTGAGAGACCCCCCAAGTGCCTGAAAAGTGTATCCCCGGGGTTGCACTTAATTTTTTTTTCTGACGGGGTTGTGCGGCTGGGCCTCCGACACCCCTTACTCTTGGTTAGAGGGATTTTGATCAAGAATATGCCTGTTTCGGTTTCATTTTTTTTTAAATCTACCCTTAATGTGAAGAAATTCTGTCAAAAGTAGCTTTTTGCAAAAACATTGGTAAAATTTCCGAAAATTGCTGCTTGCTTTGACGTTCACCATTGAAATTTGGGATAAGTGACCCTTGCTAAGAGGGATTTTGGCTAAAAGTGACCCTTGCTGAGAGGGATTTTGACAAAAACTAGACCCTTGCTGAGAGGGATTTTGGCCAAAAAGTGGCCTTGCCAGCCCCACACCCCTGCCAATGACATGTATAGTGAGTGAACCCCCCGGGAGCATATAGCCCCATTTAACAAAGTGACCAAATGGATCAAAGGGATATTTAGTGGGTGTGTGAATTCGCAGATAATTATAATTATGCGGAGTAAAAAAGATGCAGTGATTAAGAGATGCACATAGAAACGAAACATGCCAATGTGTCTGCATGGAAATCCACCTATCCTTTCTTGATAAGTAATGAGCACTCCCTATTAAGTTAACTAATACCAATGGGTTTTTGAATTGTCAAATTTATTAACCAGAATAGACGTTAGGTCATTTTGAATTAGGTAATTTTATTTCAGATGACTGCTTCACCACAGTAAGCCTGGGGGCCTGTTTGAGCCTGTTTGACCACATTTACCATAAACTCCCGCGTATAAGGCGCACACCGCCTATAAGGCGCACCTAGAGTTTAGAGATTTGACCAGAAAAATAAAAAAATCATAACTTTTGTTCTACTGAATGGATTTTGAAACCTATGTGTTGCATGGACCCCCCAGACCCCCCAGACCCCCCTGGACTCCATATTCAGCTGAAGAGGTTATATGGGAGGGTAAGATATCAAAATGAAGGTCTTGATCTCCCCCTTGCGGATCCAGGAAGAACTAAAACCTCTCGTATAAGACGCGCCTTATACGCGGGAGATTACGGTAATTCAATAAACACGGACGTCCATATTTTAAACACGGACGTCTGTGTATCACATTTAAGTCCATATTTGAACACCTACTGCCCCCTGCCTCCTAGGGGCCATCCATAAATGACGTCATGCAAAATTTGACCATTCCCCCCCCCCCCCTTGTCATGCTTTTTGCCAATTTTGCAATGCTGAAGGTATATGGAAAACTAATTCTGTCATGCCGGGCCTGACCCGCCTTCCCCCCCCCCCCCGCATGTCTTCATTTGTGGATGGCCCCCGATGGCCCCCCCTACCCCCTACGCATTCACAATATGGACCACATAGGCCTCCAGGGGGGGGGGGGGGTTCGAGGTCAGACAGCCGATGCTCGATTGTGATTCGCTCATTATTTGCTCCCATCAGTTGCCTCATAGGGAACCTATTAGCAGGGCCTTTGTCGCCCTTTGTGTCGGCCTCGCCAGGTTGAGGTAGATGCAGTATAGTAACAGTAATACAGCTGGGGCCGGGGATGCCGTCTGCTTGTATGAGTCATCTACTGCCAGGCTGGCAGTGGTGTGTTGGGGGTTCTGCATGTGACTGGATGAGTCATCCACCATCATCACTCTCCACACATACCATAGTACTAGGTGACACTTCACAGTGGTGTGAGAGTGAAAAGTCTCCAGCGGCCTGAATATGGGAAGGGAAGTCGTCTGCCAAGTCCTCAATGAGTTTGGGACAAAGTTTGAGCTATCATAATTCTCATGTTAGGATTTAACCTCTTCAAAGCAATCAAAGTGTATTATGATTTCTATATTCACAGAACTAATTCCACTCTGCACCCGCATCAATTGGTTAATAACTGTGTGCAAAGTACATGTAAAGTGTGGGCCTTCCACACCGTCTGCCATTCCAAGATCGAGGCACTTGATGGGGGGTCCCCATGTCCCATGTCGATTTTAAGAAATGGCCATGTCATCATGTCGATTTTAAGAAATTGTCATGTCCCTTTGTCGAATTTAAGGAATGGTCATGTCCCTGTGTCGATTTTAAGAAATTGGCCATGTCTTATGTCACTAAGCAAAAAAAAGCTCATGTCGCCATGTCGATTTTAGGGGTCTAGGGCCATAAGATCACTCTGTACCTAACATCATATGCCTATGGACCGGTTGGCAGGTCAAGTACATGTATTGCTCAGTCCTTCTAGGATCCATATAGCATTGCAAGCATTCTATAATATAATCCTCACCTACTATGATAGATGTGTTCACCTTTCAAGTTTCAACTTTCTCTGCCCCATTCGATAATGTTACCCCTATCGAATTTTTTTCTAGCACACAACCTAGCTACCTATTATCGTGATTTTATGGGTTCTATTCAATACACTATATAAAAGGTGAATGAAAATTGATTGATATCAGAATACCCTCTCTTTAATATAGGCTAATTGATACTATAAATGTATGGGCATATACATGGGTGAAATCCGACACGCACAACACGGGCGATTTTCTGGCTACCCATGTAGAGGCAGGCGCATGTATGTTAGGTCTACATATGGAACACAATAAATAAGTCTGTCAGGAATCTACCTATAGAAGGAAAGAAGCACTGATGTAATCTGATATTGTTTCGCCCTTAACCATATAAGATTCATACATGCTGTGAATAGAATGTTGATTACACATGTATTTACCCGGACACAATGGTAGCATCAACATGTAGGCCTACAAAATAAAACTCCACAAATGTGCAAAATGGTATGCAATCCTGCATTTATACTTGACCGACTGTATGGGACATTATCCATACATTATGTATGTATTAGTCCCATTCCAACCTACAATGTTATAGTAGGATTAGAGTGTGTACATGCTCATATATAGTTATAACACTGTTATGAACGGAGAAAGACCCAATACCTCTATACATGAGTGTGAATTATTACAAACGTCCAATTGGCAATGAATTATACAAGCATGATATCAGGAAAACAAATGAATTAAGAATCGATATCAAAATAAGTTTATATTAAACTGCCTGGGGGCATATGAAAGTAAACCGAGGTAAACTGTGTATGTCTAAGTTGTAACTATAACTTATGATGATGATAGGGCTATTGGTATTTAGCCAGAATCAATATCTATCCTGAGTACTAAATCCTCGATTGACCCTAATTATTTAATATGTTCATGTCAGTCTACTCATGTCTGTATCTTGGTATGGAATATCCATATGAATGACTTCAGACATTCTGATAAAATGGGTAAAGATGTTACATGTATAGATTATAATAACATTGACACTTTGGCTGCTACATGTACTCTGTGCTTCATGACAGTCTAGATAAGGGATTGACCCTTCAATGGCTACATATTGTGCTTTAATTCATTATGCCAATTTATAATAATAAAAAAAGGGTTACTCTTTCAAAGGGTCCATCACATGATGCAACATTGCAATGCAGAGTGGTGACAAAACTACATGAACAATGAAGCATAATTAGATTAGGCACACATGCACCATGTTATTATAGAGGTTGATAACAATCATATGAGGTCATGCCGGCAGTGCCTGTCATTGTGGAATCAGATATGACAGTCTGAACGATTACTATTTGGCCTGTTGACAAACACAGGCAAAGTCCAGACTTGTTTGCTTGTGTCAGAGGCCGAAGTGGTTAGGGGCGGGTGGGGGGGGGGGGGGGGTCAGGAGGTAGGGAAAAGGGAGTGGGACAGTTTTTCTATCATGGGCCCCTGGGCCACAGGCACAACGATGTGGAGGTTGTAACTATGAGTGTACATTGTGTATAGCATATGAGCTGGAGAGGCGGGCCCTAAATAGGCAGGGCACAGGATCTCAAACCCCCCCCCCCCAAAAAAAAAAAGAAACAAAAAGAAACAAAAAAACAAACAAAAACAAACAAACAACAACAACAACAGCCAACTAACCCAAACACTAGTGAGTAATCACAGGCACTGGGAAGCTGGGCCATTCTTTCAAAGGTCACACACATAGACCCATCCTTTTGTGATGAACCATTCTTCAATTCTTTTACATTTCTTTTCCTCTCTCTTTTCATTTTTACAGATTGCTGTAGGCTAGTATGCTATTAAGGGATGGGCTGTGGCCGAGGCTGTGACTTAGGGAAGCATTCCTGTCGAATTGCAACCACATCCAATTGTTTATGTCCTCTTGCAAATTTCCCATTCTCATTACATATAAATGATTATGTTCCTATGATAGGTGGAATTTATTTATATTCTGCAATGATAATTATTTGAACATGTCAGCCTCCATCCCATTACATACAGGCCTAATCCAAAGCCAAGAGGGGAAAACCTATATTAGGGGACCTACGCGAATTCCCGTAGTATTAACTGCTTCCTATCTACCTTTTTCCTTGGTGTCTTATGACTGTTTCAGTTCAATGATCTAACATGTAAACACCAAGTTTGAATACCTGTGAGATGACACACTAAATACATGACGTCAAGGTGGGGGGGGGGGGGTCAGGAACTAGCACCTCTTTAGTCAAGACAAACCTGAGCTATATGTGTAGTCACCATAACCTGTGTATATATTGTAATAGCCTACATGCGGTGCGTTCGGAGTACGGCCGAGGGATCAATGCTAGTTTGTAAGGCCACCTCCTATTGGTCCTCCCCATGTGGGTCAATGTTGATCCCTGAGTCAACTTACTACCCTCCCAAGCATAGTAAGGGACTGGTACCTTGCCACACCTGGCTGGGTGGGAAGGGGGTGGAGGGAACCAGCTGAGGTGGTGTAGTTAGCGTTCGAGGTCACCCCTACCCATAATGCACTGGATCTAGTCAGAAAACTGTACACCGAACGCCTCGATGTATTATACACTGGCAATTTCCAGAGTTGAAAAACTCATTACTGACACAACTGTGCCTCCAACCACAACTCGAGGCGTTCGGGCAGCGGTTTTCTAATGATATCTATTGCATTATGGGTAGGGGTGACCTCGAGCGCTAACTACCCCACCTCAGCTGGTTCCCTCCACCCCCTTCCACCCCAGCCAGGTCTGGCTAGGTACCAGTCCTTAACTATGCTTGGGAGGGTAGTAAGTTGACTCAGGGATCAACATTGACCCACATGGGCAGGACCAATAGGGGGTGGCCTTACAAACCAGCATTGATCCTTTGGCCATACCACGAACGCCTCGGCTGTGGTTCTGGATGCTTCTGGTGGTGGGTATTGCATGGGTATGCTGTAAACTGTGTAGCCTACGTATTCTGGCCTGACTACCCCGGTATGTAAATAATGTAGGAGGCCTGCTTTGTACTAGCAAGGTGGCTGGTCATAATTGTGCCCCCGGATTGTGCCCCTATCATATCTACCTGTCTGCGTGACTGGGAAGTCCCGGGTAGTATCCAAATGTGGTTATGGATGAGAGAAATGTGAAATAGTCTCGAGAAATGTTAAGGTTTTGAGTATTATTAAAACAAAGCATTTCTCGATTGAATAAATAAATTGCCCTCAGAACACAGTGCATTGTATCCTTATACAATGATAGTTGGTTCACATAACATATAAAAAAAGTCAAACACTAATAAAGGCAGGGTAATTGGGCCTTGTCAGCAGTTGACCTGGCTCATTGGAAGGAAGGAATAAAAAAAAAATTACATTGATTATGAGTGCGATAACATCCTTTTGTTGCCTGCATGGAGAAGGTTGTCAGTGTCAGTGGATGCTATGTCTATAGACATGGGGACGGGGATGGGGGGGGGGGGGTATTCTAGAAATGAGAACCGATGCAAACAGGCATAGGGCAGGTTAACCTAATGTCCACATATACCTTGAGACGTCCACCCAACTTAATAGCCATTAATATGGATTTTACTGCTTGATGAACATTACTAGCTGGTTGATTTAACGCTGATTAACAATTTAGCAACGTTGGTTCAGGTAGCAAAGCCATTTTATGGTGATTTTGTGGGATCAACGTCATAATGTAGACGTCTTTAGTTTAGGTTGACCTACCATATTTAAGGGAGCACGATAACCTTTTTAGGATAGAGGTAGGGCATCAGGGACTAAAGAGGGGGTGTGTGGCAGACCTGGACCTTGTTTCAATAGTGTCCACGACAGGACACCCACAGATTGTAGTGGGAGGTGTATGAAATGGCTTGCTAGCAATAACTACATAGTGAGCTACAGTATTCAACTGCTGGCTTCATACAGACCACTATGAAGTCATAGCACCCAGTCATACAGGCCAGGCACCCATACTAAATGGCTAAATAGTGCCCAGTTGTACCTCTCCCATAGTATGGTTTGTACTCCACTGTTCAAATGAGTATAGGGCTACAGTATAATTATAGTTGATCCCACCGGGTTACAAAGGCACACACATGGTCAATTGTCATGAAAATGAATCATATTGTTAAAGGTGGTCAAATATACCTACAAATATCATAATTGTACAGAAAGCTTCTATTTGGCAGCAGGTTCCTCTACCTTCAATGTGTTGTTGAAGATACATAGCGTCCTCAACACCTTGCTATATATACATAGTAAGGCCCATTGACCTCTATGAGTAGCCTGAGGTCAGGGCATTAGTCTATATATAGAGTACATACATGGTTACAGAGGAAAGAGTACAGGTGAGGTGCATTTGAGCAAAGGAGTGCAGACAGCAGGAGCTACGACTACCCACTATGTATTCACTTAGAGGGTTGTCATACCAGGTCCCTTATTGAGTCACTGCTCTGGTGGCTATTTAGCCAGCAGGCAGTACAATCACCTAGTAATGTAACCAGCTATTTAGTCACTATGGCCAAAGTCCTAAGATCACCTGGTAAGATTTGGCCCTTCTCAAGTCGTAGGGGCCTGAACCTGTCGTAGACAATATTGAAACAAGTTCCTGACTACGGACTTAGCAGATTTAATTATTAGCCAATGAAAGAACTCCAATGTATTCACTGCGGTCCTTCTGGGGCCAACTGGTACCCATCTGATAGGTCTTATCAGTAGAACTCGCTGGTAACAAGCTCCAGCAATGGCCGCGCCCATGTGACAACTTGCTACCTCAGAATACAGTCAGCATGCTGGCATAGTAGATCTGTATAATTATGTGTATAGAACCAAAAAGTTTTGAGATGCCCATGTCTGCATCCTCTTCCCTACACTACTACCGTAAAACCCCGTGTATAAGCCGCACCCATGTATAGGCCGCACCCCGGGCCGCACCCTGACTTTGGGAGAATACTATAAGCCTCACCAGGGGCCTGAGTTGGTTGTTATTCCTTAGCATAGTCTATATAAATAAGACCCCTCGTATAAGCCACACCCTGAGTCTCTGGAGATGCTATAAGCCGCACCAGGGGCTTGAAATGGTCTGTAAGCAGTGGCTTATACGCGGGGTTTTACGGTAACAGTTGTATGGGTTT